>VWZI01020010.1:318876-331014 GCA_013396835.1 Psilopogon haemacephalus
CCCCCCCCCCCCCCCCCCCCAAAAAAAAAAAAAAAAGGAAAAAGAATAAAAAAGGAGAGAGAGAGAGAGACAGAGAGGGAGAAAAGAAAAATTGAAGAGAAAAAAATAAAAGAAAAAGTAAGGGCAAAAAAAGAGGTAAAAGAGGAAGAGAAAGAGAGAAGAGGAAAAATAAAGGGAAAAAGTAAGGGGGAAAACAGAGGAAAAGGAGGCAGAGGAAGATAAAAGAGAAAAATGAACGGAAAAAAATAAGAGGAAAAGGAAAAAGGAAAAGAGAAGGAAAAATAAGGAAAGGAGGAGGAAGAGGAGGTCTGAAGCCTGCAGAAGGGTTAAAGCTGAGCTGTGAGCAGTGGGGAGGGGCTGGATGCAAAACCCCTTGCAGGGAACTGCTGGGGGTGTGTGTGGCTGTTGGCTATTAAATAATGCAGCCTGATTGATTGGGCTGGGGAAGCTGTGCCTGGGGTCAGCCTGCTGGGGTTACACAGCTCTGCTTGGATTGATGATCCTCAAAGGTCAGATCCAGAAAGCAATTCCCTGCTGAAATTGATCCTTTGGAGAATAAAATTTTTGCACAGCGGCAAAAGGCTGAGGAGTGAGAAAGAGAAGTGACCCAGGGCAGGGGGAGCAGCTACAGAGCCACAGATTGCATCCAGTGGGAAGGGACCCTCCGAGGTCATCTTGTCCATCCCCCCCTGCAGGCAGCAGGGACACCTCCAACCAGAGCAGGCTGCCCAGGGCCACAGCAAGTTTCACCTTCAGTGTCTCCAGGGACGGGGCCTCAACCACATCTCTGGGAAACCAATTCCAAAGCCAACCTGTTCCAATTCCCTATTCCATGCCCCTGCTCCTCTGGGACTCTCCTCCTCAGCTGGATTTTAAGGCTTTGCCGTGGAGCTGGCTCCCACCCGAGGTTGGAAGGAACAGAGCTGCAGCTCCTAGAAGCTGTTGCTCTCCTTCAGGCCGAGCCCCGAGCGGCAGCAGCGAGGCTCTGACCTGCTTTAACCCTCTTCTCTTGCTTGCTTTCCTCCGCCTGCTTGTTTTGAAGTGAGAGAAGGAGGCCAGGCTGAATAATTCAGAGTCCAGCTCCAGCGCCCCGCGGCTGGGCATCACCTCTGCCAGAGGGCTCTGCCAAAATCCTTCCCCATCAGAGGCAGTGGCTGCCACCGACTGGCTCAGCATCCCTGCTGCGTGGGGACCAGCCAGAGCTGCTGCCTTGCCTGGGCACTGGGATGCAGGAATGGGCCCCAGGGCGGGGTGCTGGGAGCTGCTCTCAGCCGTGACGCAGCATCTCCAGCTCTGGCTGACACAGGTTCAAGTGGAGCATGCTGCTGAGTCTGTCTGCCTCTGCTCCACCGACCACGTTTGCCTCCTTCCTCCCTCTTGGAGACTGCAAAAATTCCCTCCTCTGCTTGGGCAGAGCCAGGGCAGGGCTGGGAGGTGGGGAGAGGAATTGTTCATCCAGCTTATGCTCAGCCTCCAAGCAGGGCTTGCTGGAATTAAGGGCAAGGAGGAGGAGGGGAGGAAAAAAAAAAATAAACCATAGGTGAGGTCAGCTCAGGCAGCCATGGGCGAGCAGCACAGCAAAGGTGGCCTCAGCAGGTCAGGCAGGCAGCTGAGGAAGCATCTCTGGGGGCTCCCATGGGGAAAGTCACCAGGAACTGGCAGCACCAGCAGCTGGGAGGGACCCAGCTTGCAGCTCCCAGCCTGATCCAGGTTTTTTTGTGGCAGGGCACAAGAAGCTGCAGGTCTGTTCTCTCTGCTGTGTGAGAGGTTTGTGCCCCTCAGCTCTGCCTCTGTTGTGCAATCAGCCCTGGGAGGGTCACAAAGATGATCAGAGGAGTGGAGCACATCTCTGGTGAGGACAGGCTGAGAGAGAGAGAGAGCAGCCTGGAGAAGAGAAGGAGACCTTAGAGCAGCCTTCTGGGGTGTGAAGTGAGCTACAGGAGAGCTGCAGAGGGGCAGCTTGTAAGGGCCTGTGGTGACAGAGCAAGGGGCAGTGGTTTGAAAGTAGAGCAGGGGAGATTGAGATTGGGCATTAGGAATTTCTTTACTGTGAGGGTGGTGAGACACTGGAGCAAGATGCCCAGAGAAGCTGTGGAGAACTCATCCCTGAAAGTGTTCAAGACCAGACTGGATGAGACTTTGAGCAGCCTGGGCTAGTGGGAGGTGTCCTTGCCCATGGCAGGGGCCTGGAACTGAATGATCTTTAAGTTTCCTTCCAGCCCAACCCATTCTGTGATGCTATAAAGCTGAGTGCAGCCTGGTCAGAGCCTGCTCACTGCTGGTTCCTAAAAGTTCTGCTTCTGAGAGCAGAAACCATCACAGAGAACAGTGAAAGCAGAGTGAGCTGTGCTCAGGATCTGCTGTCTGGGATGAAATAAGAAGGTTTGGTCCCCAAAGTCTCTGTCTGGTGGCCCAGGAGTCACCAGAGCCAGGTGTGAGTGATGGGCTCAGCCTCTACGCTCTGCAGCAGCCAGCCTCAGAGCCTGAGCAAGAGGAATTATTGTGCACAGAGCTAATTATTCCCTGGGTGCTGCACTGCAGCTCATTAAAAGTTTGTTAATGTTTGCAGATTGCTGAGTCGTGCTTTTTGCTGTTGCCTCCTCTGCCGAGGTGGGGATGAGAAGGCAGCTTCAGCTGGTGCCTTGCTCTGGCTCCTGGTGGTGGCAGCAGGCTGGGGCCGTGCGTGGGGTAAAAGGGTTTGTGCTGAGCAGCTTCACACCGTGGGAGGAGACTCTCTTGACTTTAGTTGTGCTGGGGGGTCAAGGGGCTGCCTCCCACCACTGTTGGCCATACTCCTCCTCCTAGAGCCTGAGACTCTCCTCTGTGCCTCCCTCTCAGCTGTCACTCAGGATCCTGAGGCTCCTTCCTGGAGTCTCGGCTGGAGATGTTGACCTGGCATTGCAGGGGCTGTGCTCCTGCAGTCAGCTGCTGGGAGTAAAGGAGCTGCCCTCTTGGAGCAAAGGCTGCAGAGCCACCTTGGCTGGGGATGTGGACATCATTCCCCAACCCTGGAGCTGTTCAGGGCCAGGCTGGGCAAGGCCTTGGGCAACCTGGTCCCAAGCTGTCCCAGCCCATGGCAGGAACTAGATGACCTTCAAGGGAACTGGATGATCTTTAAAGGAACCAGATGATCTTTAAGGGAACTGGGTTATCTTCAAGGGAACTGGATGACCTTCAAGGGAACTGGATGACCTTCAAGGGAACTGGATGATCTTTAAGGGAACTGGGTGATTTTCAAGGGAACTAGATGACCTTCAAGGGAACTAGATGACCTTCAAGGGAACTAGATGATCTTTACAGGAACTTGATGATCTTCAAGGGAACTAGAGATGATTTTCAAGGGAACTAGAGATGATTTTCAAGGGAACTAGATGACCTTCAAGGGAACTGGATGATCTCTAAGGGAATTGGGTGGTCTTCAAGGGAACTAGATGATCTTTAAGGGAACTGGATGATCTTTAAAGGAACCAGATGATCTTTAAGGGAACTGGATGACCTTCAAGGGAACTGGATGACCTTCAAGGGAACTGGATGACCTTCAAGGGAACTAGATGATCTTTAAGGGAACTGGGTGATTTTCAAGGGAACTAGATGACCTTCAAGGGAACTAGATGACCTTCAAGGGAACTAGATGACCTTCAAGGGAACTAGATGATCTTTACAGGAACTTGATGATCTTCAAGGGAACTAGAGATGATTTTCAAGGGAACTAGAGATGATTTTCAAGGGAACTAGATGACCTTCAAGGGAACTGGATGACCTCTAAGGGAATTGGGTGGTCTTCAAGGGAACTAGATGATCTTTAAGGGAACTGGATGATCTTTAAAGGAACCAGATGATCTTTAAGGGAACTGGATGACCTTCAAGGGAACTGGATGACCTTCAAGGGAACTGGATGACCTTCAAGGGAACTAGATGATCTTTAAGGGAACTGGGTGATTTTCAAGGGAACTAGATGACCTTCAAGGGAACTGGATGATCTCTAAGGGAATTGGGTGGTCTTCAAGGGAACTAGATGATCTTTAAGGGAACTGGATGATCTTTAAGACCCCTTCCAGCCCAACCCAACCTGTCCTATGATCACAACCTCAGCTCCTCTGGAGGAAAAGAGCTGAGTGGGTTGAAAGCCTCTGGCAGAAGGAAGAGGAAAGGGAGACCCCAGGCAGCTCCACTACAGGGGACAGCAGCAGCAGCAGCACCTGACAGCTCTTCTCCTGTCTTCCCCTCCCAGGTGCAAGTGCAACCTCCACGCCAACCTGTGCACCTTCCGAGAGGGCAGCCTGCAGTGCGAGTGTGAGCACAACACCACGGGGCAGGACTGTGGCAAGTGCAAGAAGAACTTTCGCTCCAGGTCCTGGCGGGCAGGCTCCTACCTGCCCCTCCCCAACGGCTCCCCCAATGCCTGTAAGTAACCTGCAGCCAGCTCAGGCCCCAGCCCTGCTCACAGCTTGGGCTGCTCAACACCCAGGGCTGGGACTGGCTCTCATCCTGCCCTTTCCCTCCTCAAAGCAGGGCAGGATGCTCAGGGACTGTGAGAGGATCACTGAGTTGTTGCAGCTGGAAAAGCCCTTTGAGGTCATCCTGCCCAGACACTCTCCAGCTCTACTGAGGCTGCTGCTAAACCATGTCCCTCAACACCACATCTCTGCATCTTTTACACCCCTCCAGGGATAGGCATTCAAGCACCTCCCTGGGCAGCCTGTGCCAGGCTTTGAGAAGCCTTTCAGTGAAGAATTTTCTCCTCATAGCCAACCTAAACCTCCCCTGGTGCAACCTGAGGCCATTCCCTATTGTCCCCCCACGTGCCCCCAAGCTCCTTTCAAGAATCTGTAGGGAGCCAGAAGGTCTCCCCTCAATTTCCTTTTCTCCAGACCCCAGCTCCCTCAGCTGCTCTTCCCCAGCCCCATTGTCCTTCTCTGCAAGTACCTCAGCCCCTCAATGTCCTTCTTGGAGTGAGGATCCCAAAGCTGAACCCAGTAGTAATGGTGTGGCCTCACCTTGTGCTGAGTCCAGGGGGACAATCCCTGCCCTGCTCCTGCTGGCCACACCATTGCTGGTCCAGGCCAGGCTGCCGTTGGCCCCCTGGGCACAGCCTGGCTCATCTTCAGCAGCTGTGATCAGCACCATCAGATCTTTCTCTGCTGGGTATCTGCCCAGGCACTCTGCCCCAAGCCTGGAACGTTCAGGCAGTTGTTGTAGCAATGTTTTGGTACATAGAGATGTGAGAAGGGCTTTGGGTGGGCACGGAGGTGATTTGCTGGCTGCTGGCAGCTGAGCGACGAGTCCAAATGTTGGCCAGGAGTAGGAAGAATGACCTCGGGCCAAGGCAGAGTTCCATGGCTCAGACTGCTGCCCGTTGAAGAAGACATCCCTCAGGCAGAGCAGAGCAGAGCACAGGTGCAGGGGCTCGGGGGTGGCACTGCCGAGCAGCAGGAGTGCAGGTTGCTTTCTGGATGGCTTTTCTGGATCCCGTTCTGGGGACGTCAGCACTGCAGGCTTTGCCTTCCATCTGCGCAGCTCCACCCTCATCCAACTGACTGCTGGAGCAGGAGAGATGAAGGATGCCTACCCACCACCCTTCCAGCAGGGGAACTGGGGCAGGAAACATCACAGATGGAGCAGTTCCTCCTGGCTCTCTGGCCAGTCCACCTTTGCAGGCTGCTTGAGAGCCGCAGCAGCTTTCAGCATCACCGAAGAGAATCTTTCCTCTCCCCCCCCCCAATTTTTTTGGTGAAAGATTTATGTGCTTTATGATGATCAAAGCTGAAAGTCAGTCTCCCAAGGCCGTGATGGGAATGTTTTGTGTGTGCCAGGGCTGGGAGACGAGCAGGTTCTTTGAAAGGCAGTGGAGCTTGTCAGCTCCCACCAAGCGGCTGCATTGCTTCAAAGGAGCCTGCGAGAGTTTCTGGTGCTGACAGGCACAGACAGGCTGTTCTCTCCCTGTCCCTCCTCTCCATTCCCTCTGTCTCTTCCTATTTCTCTTTCTCCTCTGCTCTTTCTTCTCCCATTCATCTCCCTTCCCATCTGCCACTCTTCTTCCTCCTCCCAGCCCCAGCTCTCTCTCTGGTGCTTCCTCCTTCCTCCACCAGGATCCTCTTCCCCTAGGACAGGAGCAGTTCTCTGAAGCCCTCATGGTGATCCTACCTCTGCCATCACTGCTCCTTGGAGACTTTCACAGTGACAGCAGGTCACTGTGATGCTGGGCACTCTGCTCTAGGTAGCCCTGCTTTAACAGAAGAGTTGGATTAGATGATCTCCAGAGGTCTCTTCCAACCCCACCTGCTCTGTGGTTCTGTGGCCCTGTGCTCTCAGCTGACACTTGCCACCATCCATCCATTTGTTGCAGTAGAGAGGACTCGTGGCCACAAGTCTCCTGGGTGCTGAGAGCCAGAAGCTGGTCCTTGGATGGCCTTCAGCTGGTGGTTTTGAAGCCAGTGGCTCTGCAGTGTCCTGTTGAGTGAGCGTTTGCAGTGCTGCAACCCTTCCTGCCCACGGACAACTTCTCCAGGGGCCACAACCTGGCCCAGAGCCTACACTGGGTACTTAGCCCAGTCAGCCTCAGCAGATCCACACATCTTTGCTGGGCTTTAAGGGGAGGAACTGGTTGGTCGGAGAGCCCATCAGCAAGTTGTTCCCCAGGGGGAAGGCTTGAGATGCCAGGGCCCCAGCCAGCACCCTCTGGCCACCTCTGTGGTGGGGCAAGAGCAGCTTTCAAGACCTGGCAGCAAACAGATGCTGAGGAGCTGCTAATTGCTGCACGGTCCCCACTTTGTGTGGCATCAGAGCCAGAGGTGTCCTGCTCCCAGTGACTCTGCTTCTCTTGGTTCCTTCACAGGTGCAGCTGCAGGCTCAGCCTTTGGCAGTAAGTAAAACCCAAGCCCAGGTGTTGGCTCTCCACCCTCCCCTCACCCCCGGTGCATGATCCTTGTGGACGTCACTAAGGAAAGACAAAGAAATGCTTCTCTTCTCCCCCATCATCATCATCCCCCACCCCATAACTCTTCCTTAATTGTGCCTCATTCTCTGCCCTGTCACAGAGCTTTATCTGCTCTCCCTCTGACTTCAGCAGCCTCATTTTGCCTCCTCCTCTGGCATGGTTTCCCCCCATGAGGTTCGTTAGGACAGCAGCCGGAAAGGAAATCACACACACCAAAAAAAAAAAGACTCTTCAAACCTGTGAACCTCCTCCCTCACCCTCCCCTCTCCCAGGCCTGCAGAATCCTACTCTGAGAAGCAGCTGGGTTTGAATTATTTGGTGTAGCATCCAGCCTGGGTCACCTTGGGCTATGGGTAAGGCAATAAAAACCAGACCCAAGCATGGAGTTGCTCCAGCTCTGTATGCACGTGTGGAGCTGCATAAACACAGCCCCGAGAAGACAGCAGAGCTCAGCAGGGAGTTTGCTGCTGCAAGATTGATGGTGTGGTAGGATTCCTTATTTAACAAAGCTGGAGGTAGTTTGAAATCAAAGAGCTCTGAGTTTTGGGTAAGCAGAGGCTGGGGTTTGAATGTTAGGGCTCAGAATTACCCTCCAGAAGAAACAAATTGGTGAGCAAGGATGATGAATGAGCTCTTTGGTTTGCAGGCAAAGGACTGGAGGAGAAGTAGAATCACAGCATGGTTGAGAGGCTGGAAGGGACCCCAGAGATCATCTACCCCAACCTCTCTGCCCTGGGCAGGGACACCTCTCAACTCGACTTGGCTGCTCAAGGCTTCATCCAGCCTGGCCTTGGACACCCCCAGGGAGGGAGGAAATAGGAGGAAAGCAGTGAGGGAGAGGGGAAAAAAAAGCACCCAGGTGAGAGGTGCAGGCTGAGTTCAGCTACTGCCTTCAATTTGGGGCTCTTCAGTTGCAGAGGGCCTGCAGGGACCTGCTTTAAAGCAGTGAGATGGAAATGGTTAAACGTTTCCAGTCAAAAATTAAACCCCTCCCTTCGGCAATTCACAACTGAAATAATGAAATGCTTTAAAAGTCCTACAGATTCTTTGCTTTTCTGGTCCAAAATCATGTTGATAACTTGATTTTTTTTTTTTCTCTCCCCCTCCCCCTTGACAGAGTTCAGCATCCTCAGGGCTGCTTTTGCTTCACTGGAAACTCTTCCCCACCAAAAATTCCTGCCTGGGGACTGGGAGCAGTGTACAAGAGGTGGACAGGAGGGATTTGTGTCCTAGGCCAGTTAAGGAGAGATTATTTATCCCTCACAGGAGACTAGAAGTGACCTAAATTAAGTATTTAAACTAGCTCAGGGCTATTATGAAATTAAGCAACCATAATCTGCACCAAGCAGTGGGACAAACAAGGACAGGAGGGCAGCAGGTGGAAGTTAAGTAGGAATTTGTGGCCCAGAGGTTATTTTAGCTCAGGTTGTGGTGGTGAGGGTGGGGTAGGTGTGGTGGGTACCACACCCAGCTCCTGGGGTTCAAGGCCAGCTTGGATGATGAAGTTTTTCCCATCCAAGCTGGTGCTGAACATCTCCAGGGGGGAGATTGTGGATGTCCTCCTCCCTGGGGGTGTTCAACACCAGCCTGGATGATGCCCTGAGCAACCTGGGCTGGTAGGAGGTGTCCTGCCCGTGGCAGGGAGGGTTGGAACTGGCTGATCTCAGAGGTCCCCTCCAACCCAAGCCATTCTGTGGATCTGGTGGCAAGGATCCCAGGCCCTTGGGGGTGGGTTTGATGGTGCTGAGTGGTTTGCTGCCCGTGGGGTGGCAGAAGAGACCTGCTGCTGTTCGGTGGGGCTGGGGTCAGGCAGGGCTGTGCCAGCAGGCGTGCACAGCTCCCAGCACCTTCCATCCCCACTCCCTCCCTTACTCCTCACCCCCATCTCTGCTTTCATTTCCCCTTTTCACCCTAATTGGCAATTAATTTCTGACGGAGCTGTAAGTCTTTAAGCCAATATCTGCCCCTGCAGCCTAAGCTGATCCAGCCCCCAGCCCTGCACACACACTCTCAGGGCTGCAGTGGCTCCATGCTGCTAAGCCCCTGGCTGCCCCACTTGTCACAGTGCCCAGGAATCGGTCACCAGTTCAGCCCCAGCAGCCTGAGTGCTGTGCAAGCTGGCAAGGAAACCTTCCAGCCCCCACCCNGCCAGCGCTGGAGCGGCCGCAGAGGGTCAGCACCTCCAAAACCACCACTGCAAAAACCACCACAACAACCACCACCACTACCACCTCCACCACCACCACAACCACCACCACCACCAGCACACCCCTACCTGCCACCAGCACTCCCCAGCCAGGTGGGTGCCATGCTCCCTGCCTTGCTCAGAGGGACAGGACTCTGTGGGCAGGCTCCTCCTTGGCTGCTTCCCCTCCGGGCTCCTGCCAACTTGGTGGCTTTGGTTAGCTGCTCTGTAGGATGACAAAGGGACATGGATAAAAATCAGCCTCTGCTCACCCACCCCCAGCCCCTGGGCAGTCCTGCTTTGCTCTTCCCTCTTCAGCCCAAGGGCACTCTGACATCTGTAGCAGGAGCAAGGGTCCCTGTGAGCAGGGAGTCAGACACAGTGAGGCCACCTCAAAGCCAACTGTGCCCAGGGCTGACTCTGCTGCCACTGCAAACAGTGAATTTTCCTCTCAATTTAGTGGGGTTTAGGAGAGAAAAGGCTTTCAGAATCCATCCCTGCTAGAGCCACTTGGCAACGGTGTCCTGCTCAGGGCTAGCACAGGAGGGAGAGGGAAGCTGTACCTGACCTGCTGCTGCCCTGACCCACACAGGAGACTCCAGAGCAGGCAGCAGACTTATCCTGGCTCTGCTTGCTGGGAGCTGCTCCAGGGCAGGCTGAGGAAGGCTGGGGGCTGCCCTGCCCCATCAGCCTCTCACTTGGAAAGCAGCTCCCTTGGCAGGAAAGTAGCCACCTCCTGCCACTTGCCACCAGACTCAGAGCTTAGCCCACGCCAGGGCTGTGCTGTGGGGCCAGGGGAGGAGCTGGCTCTGTCCTTGGCAGCTCTTTCCAGCCCTGTGCAAGTCCCTGTGGCCAGACCCAAGGCTGCAGCTCAGGCTGGCTGCACCTCCAAGGGCAGCTTTTGGAGGGCAGAGCATCCCCCAGGCCGCTGCTGTGCAAGCAGGAAGGCAGGAAGCAGGCAGGGCTGGAGCTCCAGAAACATCAATTCCTAATCCCTAAAATCCACAACCCCCACGGAGAAAAAAAACTTTTGTCCTTTCTCCGAGGGGGGCTCCTCCTTCCCTCCCACCAAGGAGACATTTTCTCCTTTCTGTTGGTAATGAGCAGATCAAATTTAACAGCAGGACCTTTTTTTTTTTTTTTTTAAAGCTTCTCATGGGGGAATTANGGCCTGATATTTCCCAGGAGGACGTTTTACACCCACAGCATGTTAGTAACAGTCTGTCTGGGGGAGCTGCCAGAAGCCAGTCAAAGGGATGAGGAAACTTGATTGCATGTTTATGCAAATACAGAGATATTCATGGAGGTGCCCTGCTGGAGCAGCTCACCAGGCAGAGAAGCTTCAGCTCCAGCTTCCAGGGAGCTGGAGTGACCCTGCTGCCAGGTGTCTGGCTTGGGAAGAAGTGCTCCACACCTGGCTCCACCTTGCCCATCTGTAGGAGAAGTTTCCTGCCCCCTCCAGCCCTGCCCAGAGCTCAAACCATCCCCTGAGCCCCCCCCCAGGGATGGGAGAGCTCCTCCACCTCTCTCCACCACGCTCCTGGGGGTCATCTGATTTTTATCCATGCTCAGCCCTAGCAGCCTCTGAGGCCCTTTTTTGGCAGTGCTGTGTCCCCGTGGGTGGTGTGCTGGGTGTGGAGCTGCTGTGGTTGCTGCCTGGCTTGTGCCATACCTCTGGGGTGGGCAGGATGGCAGCTGGGTGGGGTTGGGTGCTGGGGAGGGGGAGATGGGCTCCTGCCAAACTGCTCTGAGGGACCTGGGAGACGTCATGCAGCAGGTGCTGGTGTGTGTTTTCCCTGCTCCCAAACCTGCTTCCTGGGCAGAGAAGATGTTTTTGTAGTGCTTTCATGAACTGCTGGCAAGGGACAGCACAAATAAACGAGTCCTGGTCCAGGCCAGCTGCCACCTCCCTGGCTTGGTACAGCTCAGAGCTCCTCAGCCTCATCCAGACCCCAGCCACCTTTCTGCAGAGCCAGGGTCCAGCCCAGAAGGGTGTTCCTGGGGCTGGAGACAGTCCCTGGAGGGGCTGCTGTGAATGAGAAGGTAGTGAGGGCCACCCAGCAGCTCTCCTCCCTGGGCAGCAGTGTTGGCTCCAATGCCAGAGCTCCACTGTGAGCCTTCAGCCAGCAACAGCCCAAATCTGGACCACCTCTGGTCCTGCCCACTTCGAATGCCCAAGAGCTTGTGAACCCAACTCACTTGGACTTCAAGGGAAACATCTTGCTCTGGGGGTGACCTTTTCAGCTCCTGCTAAGATGCCAGTCTGCAGGAGACACAGCAGCACCAAGACAGAGCAGAGCCCAGATGGGAACAGAGACAGATGCTGTGTCCTTACCTCCCTCCTGAAGTTTAGAAGGACTGAACAAGTCCCTCCTTGCTCTAGAGCCAGCTCAGCCAAGGCAGAACCTCCTGCTAGAGCCCTGCCCCATCCCCGTGCTCCCTCACCTCTAATTTCTGTGGTCTTCTGCCCTTCCCACCATAAGCAAGCATCATCAGAGCTTCACCTTCTGAGCCCACTGCCTCCGTGTCCACCAGGGAGCCACAGAACACCTCAGGTATTTAAAGCCAGATCAAGCTCTCCCCTTCTCCTCCTGCCTCTAGTGGGTAGCAGCAAGGCAGAGAGCAAGCAGCAGGTAGCTATAGAGGAGTAGCTTAGACCTGGGCTGGCTCTGGGTGGTGTGGGTCTGCTGGGCAGCTGCTCCCTCTGGCTGCTCCTGGGGTGTGCTCTGCTCACGTCTGTAGGATGCTTTTGTGCCTGGTGGTGAGAGGTGGGGGAGCAGGTCGAGGTCAATGGGCACAGGCTGTGGGCTGGAGGCAGCTGAGGCTGCCAAGGTGGGCAGGAGGGAGGGGAAGCACAGAGCTGCCCGAGGGAGGCTGAATTCAGTGCCACTCTCTTCTGCCTTCCTCACCCCTGGTATTTCAAAAGCTTCCCTGAAGCCTGTCAGCTTCTTCCTTGCCATTTGGTACATTTTTTCCCACGTTCAAAATAAGCAAGGGAAGGATAAAAAATTTAAAA
>VWZI01020010.1:339876-371268 GCA_013396835.1 Psilopogon haemacephalus
CTCTTTTTTTTTTTTTTTTTTTTTTTTTAATTTCCCTTTCCCCCCGCCTTTTTTTCTTTTTTCCCCCCTTTTTTTTTTCTCCCTCCCTTTCCCCCCCTCTTTTCCTCTTCCCCCCACTTTTTTTTTTGTTTTGTTTTGTTTTGTTTTGATCAAACGTTCTAAAAGAACCACAACTACAAAGGGACTTTTTGCCATGAGCATTCGATGCTGGTGTACCCTCCCCCAGTAAAGCAACTATTACTGGCTGCTTGATCACCACGTTTTCCTTTCTGTGTGCACACTTAATTACAGGTAAAAGACTTTATTTTTGGATTCCTAATGTCCTCTTGTGTTTTCTGAGTCACTGCCAAAGTGCACCACACCGTGAGGGAGAGGGGAGGGAGGGAGAAGTTTGCCTCGTCACTGAGAGCTCTTAATTATTCCTCCTAATTACTTTGCTGAACCTAGATTAGGACACTGCAGACAACGAGGAGAGCCTGAGTGATGCATGAAGCATTGGGCCTGTGGGGAAAGGCTTTTTCTCCTGCAGCAGGAGAAGGTTGGAGAGACCAGGGGTGCTTCTCCAGGAGGACATCAGCTGTCCAGCCCCATAGCAGTCGCCCCAAGCTGGAGCCATACTGCACCTTTGCAGACAAAGCTGCTTATTTGTAAGCAGCTCTTCCCCTTATTTTTAAACAGCCCTTCCCTTTCTCCTTATTTGTAAGCAGCCCTTCCCCTTCTCCTTATTTTTAACAGCCCTTCCCCTTCTCCTTATTTGTAAGCAGCCACAGCCTGGAGCTTCAGCATGGAGCTCACAGGGACAAGATCAACCCCTTCAAGAAACACAAACATGTCCCTGCCTGTAGTCAAGCACATCAACCAAGGCAGGAGAAACTAGAGCCAAGGAATGGGAATGTCTGGGACACAAGAGCTTTAAATTTGTCATGCCCAAAGATTTACCAAGCCAGGAATTGATTGAGTAGAAGATAAAAAGACAGGAGACATTCCCCCCCCCAGCCCACCCCACACCCCTCCAGCTCGTTCAGCTCTGGGCTGGTTTTCTTACCAGGTGAGCAGCTCCAGGTCACCATCCCAGCTCCACACATCTCTCTGAGCCAGCCCAGCAGCCCCAGGTAGTCCAGGCTTGAGTCCCTGCTGCCATTCCCGGGTCTGGTGTCCTTGCTCCAAGAGGTTCTGTCAATGTTCTGTTTCAGCACTGCGTCTCCAGGCTCTTGTCCCTACAGCCCATCCTGCTCAGAGGGGTCTGTGCTGGGAGCAGTCCACATTTTAAAGGTGCCAGAGCTGCACCTGTCCTCCAGCCCACATCCATGGGCAGGACCCCAAAATTAGCCACCTGCAGAGAAGGGAGAACAATAAACTTCTACTTTGGGCAAGGAGAGGAGGTCCAGAGGAGGCCACAAAGGTGATCAGAGGGCTGTAACACCTCCCCTGTGAGGACAGGCTGAGAGAGCTGGGGCTCTTCAGCCTACAGCAGAAAAGGTTCCTCCAGGAGGACCTCAGAGCTGCATTTCGCTTTCTGAAGGGGACCTACAGGAAGGCTGGGGAGGGACTGTTCAGAAGGGCTTGTGGGGATAGGATGAGTGGTAGTGGATTGAAACTGGAGCAGAGCAGAGTTAGGTTGGACAGCAGGAGGAAGTTCTGCATGGTGAGGGTGGGGAGATGCTGGAACAGGCTGCCCGGGGAACTGGTGGAGACCTCATCCCTGGGGACATTCAAGGTCAGCCTTGAAGGAGTCCTAAGCAACCTGATCTAGATGCAGATGTCCCTGCTGACTGCAGGGAGGTTGTTGAGATGCCCTTTGAAGGTCCCTTCAAACCCACTGCAGTCTGTGATCCCAGGAGAAGAGGAGGGAAGGTGCAGGGTGGACACAAAGCTGGGGCAGGTTCTGAGCAGCAGAGAGGCACAGAAATTAATGAGGGTTAAACTCACTCTGCTGAGGTTGGACCTTGGGAGAGGTGGGGGGGCACAAGCACTGCCTCCCTTCCTCCAGCTCCTTTCTGTTGAGCCTCCTTCTTTGTACCTGCTGACTGCCAGAGACTGAAACCCCTCAGCCGCCTCTGTTCTCACAAGTAATAGCACAGAACAGGCTGTAACGAGATCAAGCTCCCTAATAGCACTTCTGGAAAGGTGAAGCAACATTCTCCTTTCCCTACCCTGGTGTTTTTCCTCTAGAATATTAGATTAAGCAACAGAAAATTTACTACTTCATAAAGCCAGAGCTCAGACAAGCCCTGAGCCCAGCAGCATCCCTGCAAACACCCCCACAGGCAGGAACGTGCCAAGGAGCAGCAGCAGCAAAGTTCACACAGAAAATAACCTCAGAAAGGAACAGCAAAGCTCAGAACAGCCCAGGAATGAAGGCTGCTGGAGGTGACAGACCTGAGAGACCACTGCAATAGGTCTTGGTGGTTTGGGGGAATTTGCTCTCTGTTGGTTGGTTTGAAGAGGGAATTTTGCTGGCTTCCTAACTCAGCTCCAGAGATGGGAGATAGCTCAGCACCAGTAAGGGGTTGGGATGAGGCTGCCCAGGTAGGTGGTGGAGTCCCCATCCCTGCAGGTGCTTAAGAAATGTGTGGACAGGGCACTTGGGGCCATGGCGGTGCTGGGCTGAAGGTTGGACTGGATGATCTTTGAGGGCTTCTCCAACCAAAGCAGTTCACAGGATCACAGGATGTTAGGGGTTGGAAGGGACCCAAAGAGCTCATCGAGTCCAACCCTCATGCCAGAGCAGGACCATACCACCTAGCTCAGGTCACAGAGAGTTGCTGTTCTATGATTCTGTGCCCTTGCAGAAGCACTGTAACAGCCTTTAGGCTGTCAGCAAGGGCAGAGCCAGAAGAGATCATCACCTGATGACCTCAAATGTGTTTTCCACCCTAAACAATTCCATGACTCAATGAGGGTCTCTCAGAGACCCCCTCCTGGAGCTCTGCCTGCAGGCAGGGCCAAAGCAGCTCCTCACCAGGCTCAGTCACAAAGTGTGGGGACCAGCAGCAGTGCCGCAGGAGGACTTGCAAGGACACAAGACAAATCACCGCCAGGCAGGACAAGAACCCTCTGGCACACATCTTAAACTCGGTATTTAGGAGAAGGATTGCAAGCTTCAGGGCTGAAGACTCATTAACTGCAGCCATGGGCACCTGCAGGGAGAGACCAGAGAGAGACAGCAGCACTGCAAGTACCTGCAGCTCCAAAACTTCATCTTCTTTAAGATGGAAACATTTGTGCCTCAGCTGCTTCCAACCGTGGCAAGTTGAGCTTGCTACCTGTGGAAAGGTTACCCCAGAGCTCCTTCTCTTTCTGAGAAAAGCCACTTGGCTCCTTCAAGAGCTTTTCCTCTGCATCCTGTCGCCGGCAGTTGAGGAGCTTGGGAAAGTCGTTGAATTACACTTCTGCCTGCAGGGGGAAAAAAAAGTGACCTCTTCAAACAGCTCACAGCTCTGCAGCTGGATTGTTTACCTCACATTCTACTCCCACCTTAACTGTTTCCAGTGCTGACAAACCCAAATAACTTGAAAACCCCAAAGCAACCACCAAAAGAAATCAGCCTGAGGTGACCCAGCTGGGTTCAGAGCCCCAGGGGCAGAGGAGCCCCAGCAGCAGCCTGGCTTTGCTTGCTCAGCAGAGAAAATGTTGAGCCTACAGCCCCTGGGAGCTGGAGATGGGAGGAGGGGGAGAAAAAAACAACTCCAGTGGCCCTTCACAGGTGTGGTGTTTGGGTTTGTAAAGCTGAGGGAGCAGACGTCTCACCCACAAGAGCGGTTGGGAAGGAGCTGGAGGAGGCTGCAGAGCACCCACACCTCGCCGCTAACAACATCCAAAGGGCTCCCCAAGCAATCCTCCTTTATAATTGGTTTCATGAAGAAGTTCCAAATGTAAATAAAGCCCAGGTACAGAGGAGCTGAGTGCTCCTGCTCAGGAACAAGAGCAGAGCTGAGTGCTGCAGAGCTTTGCCTCGCCTCCTTCTCAGCCTCTCCAGCAGGCAGTTGGGAAGAGTTTGGCCATGGCCAGAAATCATCCACCCCTTCGAGATGAAAGGAAGAGCTGCAGCCTGTCCTAAAGGCTCCTTTGTCATTTTGACTCTCTAAGTGTCATAACAAGTTTCCCTGCAGGGTGAAACATGTGAGGAAAGCCTAAACCCATCCATTCTCACCACATCCTTACCCTCTCTTCTGGCCTCCAAAAGCTCCACCCTGACCCCGCTCTGGGCTTAAGATGCAAAGAGGAGCAACTGATAGGAACAGCTTTGTGGGAAAGGGAGGCTTGGCTGATCCAGCTGCAGGCTGTGAGGCCATCCAGAGAAACCTGCATGGACAGAGCTGGGCACAGAGGATCCAACTGAGGTTCAACAAGGACAAGTGCAGAGTCCTGCACCTGGGGAGGAAGAATAAACTGCAGCAGGACAGGCTGGGAGGGGACTGCTGGAGAGCAGCCCCAAGGAGAGGGAGCTGAGAGTGCTGGGGGAGAACATCCATGGCACAGCAATGTGCCCTGGGGGACATTAAGAAGAGTGTGTCCAGCAGATCAAGGGAAGTTGTCCTTCCCTTCTACTCGGCCCTGCTGAGACCTCATCTTGACTACTGCCTTCAGTTTTGGGCTTCCCAGTTGAAGAGTGACAGGGAGGTGCTGGAGAAGGTCCAGCAGAGGGCTACAAGAAGGGTGAAGGGACTGGAGCACTGCCTGATGAGGAGAGGCTGAGGGACCTGGGGCTGCTTAGGCTGGAGAAGAAAAGACTGAGAGGGGAGTCTCCTTCTCTAGGGCCTTTCAATGCCTGTCTTGATGTGTTCCTGTGACCTGAGCTAGGTTGTCTGGTCCAGCTCTGGCAGGGAGGGGTTGGACTTGATGAGCTCTTTGGGTCCCTTCCAACCCCTGCCATCCTGTCAGCCTGTGGGGTTGCTTGGTCCAGCACTGACATCAGTGACAAGCACAGGCAGCCACACTCAGGTCATCTCCATTTTCACGCCACCAAACAGAAGATGCCACTGCAAGCACCTTCCCTTTTAGTTCTTCTTGTCTGGGAGCAGATTTGGCAGGCAGCTAGAGCTGGCTGGAAGGTCTCGTGCTGTTCCTTGTTCAGGGCTGCTCAGCCTCCAGTTATTTGCACTGAAGAATAAAGCAGTGGGCTGCAGTCCAAGCATCTCTTAAAAAGGGGAGAGAAGAAAGGAGACCTTAAGAGCTGGCTGGGGAGTGGAGCTGGTGTGGCAGGAGGCTGTATTAGATCATTAACATTAGAAATTCCATTTACCACACAGCAGCCATTGCATCCATCATTTATTCATGCAGACAAGAACCTCTTGCTTTTTTAGGACCCTGCTGCTGCTCCTGCTCCCAGGTGTTGCTGGGCTGTGAATGAACAGCTCAGCTCCAGCCCCTACAGCTGGGCTCCCCTCTTACTAGAGCCTGAACATAAGCACCAGCAGCTGGGCTCCCCCTTTCTGTACCCCAAAGGTAAAGCCCCAATATCTGGGCTGTCCCTTTCTACAACCTGAAAGTAACCCCCCAAGACCTGGGCTTCTCCCTTTCCAAACCCAAAAGCAACCCTCAACACCAGATGAGGCCTTGAGCAGCTGATTCTAGTTCAGAGGTGTCCCTGCCCATGGTCAGGAGGTTGGAGTTGATGATCTCTCAGGTCCCTTCCAGCCTGAGCCACTCTGTGATTCTATGATTTAGGCTCCCCCTTTTCTATACCCAAAGGTAAAACCCCAGCATCTGAGCTTCCCCTCTCTATAACCTTAAGGTAACCCCCAATAGTTTGGGTACCCCTTTTCTAAACCCAAAAGTAACCCTCAACATCTGGACTCCCTTTCCTATGCCCAAAAGTAAACACCAATATCTTGGTGCACCCCTCTTTCTCTACCCAAAAGTCACCGCCAACATTCAGACTTCCTTTCCTGTACCCACAAGTAAATGCCAACATCTGTGCTTCCCCCCCCCCACCCCTACTCCAAACCCAACATCTGGACTTGCCCCTCTCTTCACCCAGAAGTAAAGCTCAACCTCTTGCCATAGTTCAAGTAACCACAAGCAAAGCCTCAGCTCTGAAGGACCAATTCCAGTTTCTGGGCTGGATGGCAGAGGCAGTGCCTGGCCCATCTGCACTCCTTGCACCACTCAGCTTCCAGCTCCCAACCCTCCATCCACAGGACCCAGCTGAGAAGGGCTGAGATGGTGAGACAAAGCTCTTCAACACCCAGCTCTGCTCTCATTCCTGAGCATGAACACTCAGCTCCTCCTTCATGCTTTGCTCTATTTCGCATCTGGGTCTCATTACAGCTTATTGAGGGCAGGCTCAGCTCTCAGCATTGTTTTTATTGACATAGAGATGGTCCAAATGGCCATCTTAGGACCAGCCTTTGGCATGTGCTGAGGAGAAAGAGCAGGCAGGGCAGCAGAGCCAAGAGGTTTGGAAGAGGACAGTGGTTTGCAGTACTCCTGTGAACACAGAGGGAGGTTACACAGCCAGAGTGGGTTCTGTGGTGTGGGGAGTGACCAAACTGCCCCATCTGCGGCCGCTGGGTTCACCCAAGCAGCTCTCCTCCCTCACACAAGGTACACAACACCCAGGAGGAGTCACAGCAGTTCCAGAAGAGCAGATACTGCTGACCAGAGGTGGTCAGAGCTTGCTGAAGCAATTAAGGCTTGGAGAGAATCATTAACCAAAGCCAAACAATGCACACATGCTGATTTCACCTCAGACACCTCCAAGATTCCCCCATTCTCTTACAAGGCTCTGTGCTGTGCAGCACGAGCTGGGCAGGCACAGACAGCAGCTAAAAGCTTCCCAGCACAGCCACAGTGCAGCTGGTCCCAGTGAAGCACACTGGTTCTGGGCTTGAATCCATGGAGGATGCTGAAGTTTCCCTGGCAGTCACCCCCTGACCCACACCTGATGTTCTGTAGGGTTCAGGCACCTGCATGGCACTGACCTGGATCTCACACACCTCTTTGGCAGCAGGTTAAAAGGACAGAGCCAACACTAATCACTGCAATTAGTGTGTGAGGACAAGAAGAACAATCAGACGTGGCTGAATTCCAGCCCGGGAGGTCTGGCAGCTGCTTTCCTTAGGCAAAGTCACTGCCCTGAGACTGGGGAAGCAAAAATCAGTTTGCAAAGGGCAGGAGGATGCAGCCTACTTCAGAGCAGACTGCATTTTAGCACTGAGAAAGCACCAAGGCCACCCAGACCCAAGTGGGACTACCACAGCACGGTGCTGCCCTCTCAGAGTCACACCAGGCTGCCTCTGCACTAACCCCTGCAGGCACCAAATGCTGCTCTTCACCTCCCTGGGGCAGGTACAGCAGCAGAACACACTGCTGGTTTGTTCTGCAGCAGCAACCCAAAGCAACCAACAGCAACCCAAAGGCCACCTTAGCAGAAAGGATTCCACTTTTATTGTGCAACGTTGTGGTGAGAGGAAAGCTTCCTTAAAAAGAGTTTGGTTTCACACCCCACCCCCCTTCTCCCCATCTCATTTTCCTGGTTATAAATTCATCAAACACAGTGGGAAGGGAGTCAGTAGTAACACCTAGAATGCACTGCTTGCCCTTTTGACCCCTGTTGATCCCCAGAAGATCTAAAGCTACAAAACTCATCAGTCATTAGCACCCAGTGCTATGCAGCTCTTTGACTGGGATGCCACAGTGCTGTTGATCATTCACCACATGAACTCACTGGGCCCAGACAGACCTCTGTAGGCTTTAATCTGCAGTTTGTGTTGTCACTGCCAGAAGAAAAGGAATCCAACTGATGAAGCGGCAGCAGGAGCAAAAACTCAAGGCACAGTTGTAGAAATGAAAGCTCTTCTGTTCCTACAAAAAAACAGGCAATAAAATATACAAAAAAGAATTCTCTGCATTCAACCAGTGTACATCTGCCCTTCCTGAGGCATGAGGGGAGCATGGGCCAGGGTCCCTGCTCCCACGTTTGCAACATTCACTCTTGGCTAACAAATAAATTAAGATTGGTTAGAGCAAAGGAAAAGAGAAGTCTGCCTGGGCTTGGGATTTTTTTTTTTTGGAGGGGATTTCCTGTTTGTTTTCCAGATCTCTCTTTTTTTTTATTTCTGGGGGGAGGTGGGAGGGGTTTGTCATCCTGTTTTGGGGGTTGTTGCTTTTCTTTTTTTTTTTTTTTTGCTTTGCTCTGGTTCTTCATAAAAAAATTCCACCACTAAGAAAAGAGCATTTGCAGAAGGAAACGAGAAGCTCTATTTTTTTTTTTTTTTGCCAAATTAGCTCTTAAAATAATTTTGTATGCTGTACAAATATACATCCTTAAACATTTACAACTTCCACTTCACTTGCTAGGTGACAAAAGTTCACTGCTCCTCCAAAGCTGTTCAGCTATAAAGTGCCCTTCACAATTAGGGACAGGGTGGGACGAAGCTGGATCTACTGACAGCAGAGGTATCAACATGAGGGAGGAGTTCCAGGAGTAGTAAATAATTTAAAACAGTTCTTTGCCAGACAGAAGTCTGGGAATAGATATTCAGTGAGGAGCCAAAGCTGCAGTCAGTGAGAGGTCTTCCTCCTCTTGGCACTGCTGTGTTCTGTGTTCTCTGGTGTTCTCCTTGAAACATGACTGTCCCTGCTGCTCCTGCTGCTGTGACCATGACCTTCTTTACTGTGGGCTGCAGAGCTGCTTCTGGACACAGAAGCTCTCCTGTCATGCTCGTGTCGAGATGCGGAAGGTGATTTGGAGGGCAGGTCACAATGCTCTCTGGAGGGCAGGTCACAATGCCCCCTGGAGGGCTTCTTAGAAGTCTCTGCTCTGGAACTCTGGTCCCTGCTGCCTGAAGACACCTCAAGGCCTTGCTGTGGCATTGTCCCTGCAGCGCTCTGGGCTGCTCGACCACTGCCTTTTGTGTCCTGCTCCCTCCCCTTTGCTTCAGTCCTGCCAGCCCTCCTTGGGTCCCTTGGCTTCTCTTGGGCAGCAGGAGGTGCTGCAGCCTCCACAGGTGTGGAGATAGTGCCTCTGCTGGAGTCCACAGCCTGAGCAACCTGTGCCTGCTGGGGCACCCTGCTTCCTTGGGGCACTGCATGGCCAGCAGCAGCAGCAGGAGGTGCCAGTGGGCTGCTGCTGGCCTCCCTTGGCTTTGCAAGCTCAACCCTCTTGCCACTGGAAGAGGAAGGCTGCAGAGCAGGAGTCTTTGTCCCTGCCTTGGGTGGGCACCATCCTGTTGGCCTGAGCTTTAAGATCTTAAGAGCATCTCTCTTGTAGCTTTCTTCTGACGTCTTGATAATGGCTCCTCTTTTGTGAGCATCCTGAACCAGCTGGTTCCAGTCTTTGTTTTCCTAGGAGATGGAGAGAATACAGTTACCAGAGAGCTCAGCACAACTGGACAGAGCTGTCAGAGGCTGCACAACCTCTATAATCAAGGTACCCACATGAGTTTCATGGAAACCACTGTTAGGTTCCTCCTGGAATGGAAGAATCTTATGTTTCACTTGCAAAGCCACTCTGGAAAGGGCCTTCAACATCACTCAGCTGCTACTTATGAAAGCCAATTTCTCTGTTTATGAAGGCCAGAATAGCTCTCTCCTCCAGACTGAACTAGGAGAAAGGTTTCCATGCCCTCTAGTGGTGTAGCTGACACCCCCCCACGCCCAGAAAGATTAAAAGAATCAACTCCTGTTAGCCATGAGATCCACTCAAGAGCACTCCCTGCACCTCCAGTGGGTCTTCACAGTTCCCCAAAGAGGTCACTCAGCTTCACAAACACTCACTTCAAAAAGTACAAGCAACAAGCATCCTCAAAACCCACATGATTACACAAAGTAGTGTCACAATCTATCTGAAGATCAGAAGGATGTTTTGGGGTGGTTTAGGTCTTTTAAAATCATCTTTGTTTCAGTATCCAGGGACAACTGCAATGGCTGGGGCAAGGCTAAGGATTGAGCAGGAAAAGAGTTGTGCCATCATCCTCTCTTACCAGTTGAGAGAAGATGTTCTCAGAATTGTAAAGGATTATGAATCTCAGTCACATTTTGAGAGTCATTTCCAGCTTCCCCTCTTGGAAGCAAGAAAATCAGACTATTTGTTTCTAAAGCTTTTGTAAGTTACAGCCAAAGCTTTCAAGCAGCAGCCTTCAGAGGCCTGCATTTAACAGCACACTAGCAAAGGGTCCCTCCTTCCACAGGCTGAGGATGGTTTTCCCTTCCCCAAGCATTCCTTGAGCCAGAGGATGGATGACAGAAGACCATCTGACTGATGCTGTACCCACCATGAGTGTTTCCAGTCTTCCGAGGATGAAGAGGCTGAACCTGGCTCGGGTGATTGTGACATTCAGGCGCTGAAGGCTTGCCAGAAACCTAAGTGAGAAGGGAAACTCAGCTCTGGGAATACTACTTTCAGGAGGTTTGTTAGGAGAAAAGAGAGATCATTTTGAGTGCCAGGGAAACAAAGGCAACAGAGGAAGTTTGTTAGGAGAAAGAGAGATGATTTTCAGTGCCAGGGAAACGAAGGCAACAGAGGCAGTTACTCCTCTGTGACCCCATCCCAGATCCCACTGCAGCAGCCCTGCCCTACGTGAGTAGTGCTACAGGAATTGTGGCTGCTTGTTTGCTTCCACTCTTGACTCCTTGTAGGGAATTCCAGGTCTTTCCATCTCTTGCTGTTGATGTTGCCTTTCTTAGAGCAAATCCCCTCTTAATACCAACCACTGTTTCCTTAAACGTTCCTCAAAGCACAGAAGACATCAACCTCACTTCACCTATCAAGACTTTAAGCTTCTTTTTGTCTTGAACTGAAACAGATTAATAATATTTGGCATGGTTAATGGGAAATTTTCCTACTGAAATGCTGGAGGCTGGACATGAATATTTTATTGTAAAGGTGACCTGGCACTGGAAGCACATTTTGCTTTGTCATGCTTCAAGAGTGAAAAGCACATTCCTGCAGAAGAAAGCCTGTGAGAACTGTCTGCTCTGAATGTCCTGGTTTTGAGTTACAACAGAGCTGGCTTTGGACAGGGATTTTACCTCTCAGGTTTGATGGGGGGAAATCACAAACCAAGGTGTTGAAACCTAAACCAGTGCTTAAAGGTTGGTAAAAAAGCCCTAACAGAAGCCAAACTCCAAAAACAAAGCTTTATGGCACTGCTATCGACTCTTTCTTCCCCAGTAAAAGAGCTGATCTTGGATGTTGGTCCAGCTGATGTTGGACCTGCTCACACTATGGTGCACAAGAGTTTGTCTGATGCTGTGGCCATGGCACTGAAACCTGCTCTGCAGCAGATTCCCAACCCCTGCAGTGAACATTGGACATTAGGAAAAAGTCTGTCACAGAGAGTGGTCAGGGACTGAAATGAGCTGCCCAGGGAGGTGGTGAAGTCACCCACCCTGGAGGTGTTTAAGGGTCTTTTGGATGTGGTGCTTAGGGAGATGGTTAAGGTGATTCTTGTAGAGGAGATCTCTAGAACCTTCTTCCTGGTCATATGACAAGTACAGTACCCATATTATCTTTACAGTGAGTGTGCTGAGACACTGGAACAGGCTGTCCAGGAAGGCTGTGGATGTTCCCTCCCTGAGGGTGTTCAAGGCCAGGGGTTGGTGGGAGGCGTCCCTGCCTGCAGCACAGAGTTGGAACTGGATGAGCTTTAAAAGATCCCTTCCAATCCAGTCCATTTTATGATTCCATAAATATTTAGAGCATCACTGAGAATGGGATCTGTGAATCACTTGAGGACAAACGTACCCAATGGAGCCTTTGGTGGTGTTTGCCCGGACACAGGTCACTATGACGCAGTCTTTCTCTCTTCCCTGGAAGGCATCCACTGTATCCACTTCTCCTGGGCTGGTGAGGAAAAAATGAGCAAGTTGTGAAACTCTGCAGTTAAGTTTTAAGAGACACCAATGTAAACAGATTCACAGAATGCATCGTGTTGGAAGGAACCACTGAAAGCCATCTTGTGCAACCCCCCTGCAGGCAGCAGGGACATCCCCAACTACAGCAAGCTGCCCAGGGCCACAGCAAGTCTGATCTTAAATTATCTCCAAGGATGGGGCCTCAACCACATCCCTGAGCAATCTGTCCCAGTGCCTCACCACCCTCATAGTGCAAAACTTCCTCCTGATGTCCAACCTAAACCTCCCCTGCTCCAGTTTCAAACCTCTTAACCTGTCCCCACAGGCACTCCTGAACAGCCCCTCCCCAGCCTGCTTACAGGTCCCCTTCAGATAGTGAAATGCAGCTCTAAGGTCTCCCTGGAGCCCTCTCTTCTCAGTCTGAACACAACCCTGACTATCACCTGCCCAACTAACCCAGGGTACATTTCTTCTTCAGTCCATGAACCCAAAGCTGAGTTTACTTTCCTGAGGCCAGCATCATCGCTGAAGAGCTCCACACAGCTGGGAATTTTAGGGTTTGCTTTTAAATCAGCTTTATTCAGAAGAGCAGGGCAATCAAAGCATGCACACAAATGAGAACCAAGCCATGCTACAGAGAGGCCATGCCTGTTTTGAGCAAGAGGCTTGCTTGTCTCCTTTAAAAGCAAGATTCAAGTGCAGATTTTAGTAGTATGAGAAAGTTTTTTAGTACAGAACAAAAAAAAAAAATTAAAAATCAAGAGTTTTTGCCACTATTTTAAGAAGATAAACCAAGAACTGACACACCCATTTCCAAACTCATGATTTCTTTACCTGTTACTCCCAAACACTTTGTCTAGCTGCCTTTGGATTCTCTTTTTCTGGGCACTGTAAGGGGTAATTATGCCAATGCGCCGAAGACCCAGATCCTTCCTTCTTGCTTTAATTACTTTAATTAACTCCATCACCAGCTTTACTTCCTGAGGATTGCTGAAAGAGCTGAAGGGGACAAAAGGGAAAAATGACAGCAACACGTCTGACACCTCTTGCAAACTCAACACTTCAGCCCAGTTTGTAGGGGGAGCTCTCTGGAGGTCCCTTCCAACCCCTAGCATTCAGTGACTCCACATCAAAGGCCCTGCCTTGAGCTTCTTCTGCAACCTAATTCACAAGAAGGCTCAAAGAACTCAGCAAGCAGGCCCTGAGGAAAGTGCTAACATCAATGAGAGGTGACAGCAGTGAAAGGTTGCACTTCACCTTCCCTCAGAACCACACAGCTTTGCTTTCCTCTCAGGACAGACAAGGGGAAGACTGAGCCTGCCACCTTCTGGTGTCACCTCCCTGTGCAGCTGTGAAAGCAAAAAAAACCTCAGTGACAAAACCACTGAGGAACTTAAGAAACTGGGACCAGAGCTGGCAGAGACTGACAGCACTCACTGGTGTCCAACAGTCAAACCAGAATAAGAACCAGTTCCAGACAAAAAACAACAAACCCAAACCATTTACCACCTGTTTTGGTTTTTGGGGTTTTTTTTTTGGGTTAAATGAAATCAAATCAAAGTTGAACATGCACTCTGGCTGCTTAATGTATATTGAGAATGCTAGGAGAGAACTCCTCTGCAGGCAATTAACTCCCAGCAGCTCTCCATTTGGCTGAGGTGCAGGCAGGACTTACTCATTGTCTCGCTCCTCACGACCATCTCCAACATCAAAAATGAGGTAGGGCTGGAATGGCCAGTCTGAAGAACATCTGTTCTCTTCTGTGGCTCTGTAAATCACATTTTTATCACCATGAAACTGTGATAAAGCTAAGCACTGACACTTCATCCCTTCACACCACGGTTATCAAACACAAACAACTGTCAGCTTTCTTCCCTCCTGCCCCCACCACAGTCACTCATTTTCACTGCCATGGTGAGATCCTTGCCACCTGTACCCAGATCCAGAGACCCCAGCCTGGAGAAGAGAAGGCTCTGGGGACACCTTAAAGCAGCTTTCCAGTACTGAGAAAGCCTACAGGAGAGCTGGAGAGGGACTGTTTACAAAGCATGCAGTGATAGGATGGAGGCTGATGGCTTCAAACTGGAAGAAGCTGGATTTGGATTAGACATTAGGAAGAAATTCTTCCCCATGAGGGTGGTGAGGCACTGGAACAGGCTGCCCAGAGAAGCTGTGGAGGCTCCAAACCTGGAAGTGCTCAAAGCCAGGTTGGATGGGGCCTTAAGCAACCCGGGTTAGTGGGAAGTGTCTCTGCCCTCAGCAGGGGAGTTGGAACTGGCTATCTTTAAGGTCCTTTCCAACCCAACCCAGTCTGTGACTATAACCTCAAGGATATTTAGTCTCAAGAGAGCATCCTGATGCAAAAAAAAAAAAAGATTTCTCTGAAACATCTCCCTGCTCAGGGGAGAGCAGAGAGCTACACTGTGCAGACTCAACACAAGCCATGACAGCTACTCACTTGTCAGTCTTTAGAGTCCTGCCATAGACATAGTTGGATGGGAAGAGGCAGATGTCAGGGTGCATCCTGTACTGCACAGTCAGCTGCACAACCGGCAGGCTGCGGAACACGTTGCTCTGCATTTGCTCCTCCAGGTGCTTGTGCAGCCTTGCCATCAAGGACTGGTCATAGCCATTCTCCTGAGCTTTCTGCCAGAGGGAAAACCAGAGGCTGAATTCTGTGGAACTAGGTCCCAAATGAACAACAGGAAATTTTCTTTTCTGGACTAAAATCTATTTGCGGTTTTAGCCTCCTAAACTGCTGACAGAATGACACCTGCTTGCACTTCAATTTCCTGTCTTGTTGCTTCAGCAAACACCACCTGCATGCATCTGAAGTTTCGTTAGTGGAGTCTTCAGCAAGAGCTGAGCCACAACACAGTCAAATCTTAAACGCATCAAGAGTAAGGAAAAGCAAAATCTTCCAGGTGGGATTTCCTAACATGAGCACAGAACCTCCAGCCAATTTATCCTTCTAGAGAAGCCAGACTCATTGTCCTCCTTTATCAGACATTTAAAACAGTCCTTACTGCTGGATGGGAAATAAGGAAGTGATTCTGTGATGCTACTCATCTGTAAGTCCCCACTCAAGCCTTCACCTTTCATTCCTTAAGGAACCTGACACTGACTGAAGCTCACAATGAATGAGCAGAGCCTGCTGCAACCACATCCATCACCAGCCAAGTGCTGACTTGCACTCCAGTTACTGCCAGAGTTATTCTTAATGGTGCATGAAATCAGTTCCAGGCCACACCAGGAGAAGTCTACAGAGGTTGCACTCATCCATCTGTATCAGTTTTACTCACACTGTTGAAGGCAGCACTGATATGGTCTCCACGTAAGATTAAACTCGCAGAGTAGAGGACCTCACCTGCTCTGCATCCTGCTCTGGCATTGAAGTGCCCTTTAGTCCTTTCACTCATTTTCTAACAGATGCTGTACTTACATCCACTACAGAGTAAGAAAGAAAAAGCAATCTGAACACTTACTACTGATTTTATAGTAGGAGGAAGCTGTCTGGGATCTCCAACAAGGACAAGTTTATTGCAGCGATGGATCAGTGGGATCAGTGTTTCAACCTCGCAGGACTGCCCTGCCTTTTGCACATGCAAACAGGACAGAAACCAGAAGTTGTAAGCAAAGGAGTGGAGAGAACTATGTTAAATTTCCTATAAGAGAACCTGAATAACTCAAATGCTCTTGAAGTCTTCTGAAAATTAAATGTATAGAGAGAAAAAGAAAGATTTGCCCCTAATAAGTAACTACGAGCAGAATTTTTTGGGTATCATTTGAGCTGCAGAGCTCTCCAAACAGATTCAAACAGAACCCAACCACCTGGATCACACTTGGGCCACAAATATTAAGTAAAAGCTGTCTGCCATTAAAGCACCAAAGAAGGCAGAAAAGGGAGGAATTGAAAGTTATTCTTTCATCTCCTGACCATCCACAGCAGGCCAGGCTGGTTACCAGCTAAGAGGTGAGGATGGAGCAGTCAGCCCACAGGGTACTACCACCAGCAGCCCAACACTCACAAGCAGCCTAGGCAGAGAACAACACAGACCATGCTGTAGTTCCAAAGAGCTTTACTGACCTCATCCACAATGACACAGCTGAAAGGATCAACTCCTTGCCTGGATAAAGTAGATTCCAGCAGCCCTCCTCCACTGCCACTCAGCGTGCAGCAGATGATGTCAGACTCCAGGATGATTTCTGCCTGCACTTTCTGAGAGTGTGCCCGAACCTTCAAGTACAAGAGGACACGATGGCTCCCCTCTTGCAGCTTCCCTGAGCCACCCCAGAGTGAGTTGTAACTGCCTGTGTAGTTCTAACTGCCCAACTCTGCTGGTTTGAGGGTAACTGGAATATTTTAATAAGAGAAATTAGATTATAGGGCTGCGAAAGGAAAACATTGATGGTGTCTCCTTCACTCATGGATTGGCTGACTGATACAAAAGAACCCAAACATGGATAAAGCAGAGCTGCTCAGGTCTAAGCTCTGGCTGCTGATGTCTCTCTCTGGCTTCCAGCTGAATCTGTGTAACCCAACTAATCAATTTTTGCTTCTAACCCCCATCCCAAGCTGATCTTCCCTGTTTACCTGGCACCTAAGACAGATCCTGGGATCAGATTGGGTAGTGAGGGGAAGGTGGTAGGGTGGTTGGGAACCCCTCTTGGGGATTCTGATGTTTCTGTATGACCTTTTTACTGCATATAGCTGTAAATATCTGTAATATGTTGCAAGTATCTGCTTGGATATATTGCTGAGCTATGAATATAAAGCTTCATTCATTAACTTCCAGCCCAGCTGAGTCAATTCTGGGTGACTTCAAAAGTGTGTGGGGGGGGGCAGGAAGCTCTCAAACCACCACACAAACAGAGCATGCAGAATGCCTGGCCCTGAACACCTTCAGGGTTAATTTCACACCAGGCTGCTCACTCAGCTTGTGACTTCTATCTCTCCACCTACACCCAGCCACATCAAACCCCAAACTCCCCCTCAATTAAAGGACACCAAGTACTAAATCCCTACCTCCTTCAGCTGAGATGCAAGATGTTCTCTCTCCTTTGAAACTTTGTTAAATTCATCATCTATTATTTGACTCTAAATGGGGCAAAAAAAAAAAAAAAAAGGAAGAGAGAAACCATGTATCAGGAGTCATTAACACCACACATTTCCCACAGACTTTTTTCCTCTCTTCCTCTCCTCTAATTCATTTCCAAAACATTTAAGACTCGTTCAGACTCTCTTAATATCAAATATGTGTGAAGATGATGATGAGTTTTAGGAAATCATCAACATATTTAGACTTTGCCACACCTAACATTTACACAGTTGTCATTCCTGTGCAAGTGGGATAACAATTCACCATCAGGAATCTGTGATGTGAGCACAAATGCCCAACTTTTTTAGATAGAAAACTGGAAGACTTGAGGTACAACACAGATCCCAGCATCTCAGATTGTAAGAGGCCTTTTCATTTGCAGTTAAATTCAGGGCTTTGAAGGATGCAGTCAAATTCATAGAGTGGTTTGAGTCAGAAGGAACCCCAAAGATCATCCAATTCCAACCCCCCTGCCATGGGCAGGGACACCTCCCACCAGCACAGGTTGCTTAAGGCCTCATCCAAGCTGGTGTAGAAGATCTCCAGGGAGGAAGGCATCCACAACACCTCAGGTTGCCCAGGGACATTGTGGATGTCCTCCTCCCTGGAGGTGTTCATTGCCAGCTTGGACAAGAAAGATTTCATCATCCACCCTGGCCTTGGACACCTCCAGGCAGAGGACATCCACAGCCTCCCTGGGCAATCTGTTCCAGAGTCTCCCCCACCTTTCTCACCTCCAGTCTAAACCTCCCCTGCTCAAGCCTCAATTCATTGCTCCTCATCCTATCACTCTAAGCCTTTGTAAAAAGTCCCTTCCCAGCTTTCTTGAAGGCTCTTTTCAAGTACTGGAAATTATTAAATCATTAATATTTATAAATATGCTTAGACAAAAACAAAACAAAAAATCACTGGTGACAGAATCAAATGAAGATTACTACACCAGAGCAGGCAGTGGCATGATGAAGCAGTTGAAAACAACAGCAGAAATTGATGATGCAAAGCTGCTCTTTCCCTTTCATGGTGCTAAGCAGCATTTCTTTTAGTTGAGAGGGCAGGTGAAGAGAGGCTCTGCTCAGAGACAGCATTAAAATGTAGATCCTTGCTCTCTGGATTCAGCTATGAACACAAAGCCCACCAAGAGGATTAGAAACATCATTATCTTTCTACCTCCCTCTTCCCACACTTGTTCATGGCGCGCTGGCGGATCAGCTCATCCAGCCTTTGGTCTATGGACTCCTTCTTCTTCTGCATGTCCCTCTCCAAGTCAGCTGTCTTTCTTTCTGTGACAAAACAAAAGCAAAACTTGCAGGAGGGACAGAAAAAGCTACACCACAGTTACACTTGGCTCCCAGTCATGCATCTTCAGTCATTCAGAACCAACGAGCAAACTTTGGTTGCGGTTTCCCTTTTTCTTTTGAGGTCGTTGTCTTGTGAAATGATTTGGGTCCAATTTCAAGCTCTTCACAGCTGCACAGGCACATTCTCAAAGCCATCAGTTTTAAGCAAATAGCTGTCAGAAATTGTGTTTTAAATCCCAGCACGGTGAGGTTGGAGGGGACCTCTGGAGATTATCCAGCCCAACCTACCCTGGCTCAAGCAGGGCACCCACAGCAGCTTGTCCAGGATCACAATGGCCAGAGAGGGATGGAATCTCTCCAGAGATGGAGACTCTACAACCTCTCTGGGCAGCCTGCTCCAGAGCTCCAGCACCCTCAGACCAAACTATTTTCTTCTCCTGTTCAGATGGAACCTCCTGGCTTCCAGTTTGTGCCCATTGCCCCTTGTGCTGTCATTGGGCACCACTGACAAGAGTCTGGCCCCAGCTTCTTGCTCCCCACCCTTTAGCTTTTGCTGAGCATTGATCAAATCCCCTCTGGGGATGCTCTTCTCCAGGCTCAACATCCCCAGGGCTCTTAGCCTTCGCTCCTCAGTGATGTTCCAGTCACATTAGACACATTTGCTGTAATAATTATATACTAAATATAGTAATATATAATATACAATATATGATACATATAATAAGAACAAAAATGCTGGTTTGAGTTTTTAAAAGTCATCTTTCTTCCTTCTTTACTTTAGTATTTAGAGTTTAGGCCCTATTTAAGCTGACATTTTCCCACTGCTTTATGAAACACTGTTGCTGAAAAATCTTGGGCCAGATTCTTCCTTCAAGGACACACAGCCCCAGATATAAAACCACCAGGCTCTTAAAGAGAAGCCTGATTTACACCTTACTTACTCATTCTATGTTGGACTTGCTTATCCAGGCTAAATCCCAGGACTTCACTGTTGATTGCTTTCTCAGCACCAATTCGCACCAATTTGATATCTCCACAATTTCCTGTTTGCAGAAGCAGAGGCAAAAATGCTTTAAGATTGCTCCAATCAACTCCGCACTTGGGTATGAGAGAATAAAAAGGGACCTTGAAAACTAGAGGGAAAAAAAAACAAGTCCTGGAAAAGGGGACCCAAAATGGGGGTGGTAGAAAAGGAACCTGAAAATGTAGGAGGGGTGGAAAAGGGGACCTAAAATATTGAGGGGAAAAAAAGGGGACCTGAAACGTTGGTTAAAAAAAGAGGGCCTGAAAAGGGCAGGGGGGAAGAAAGGGGCCCTGAAACAGACTCTGAGGGAAGGGTTGATGTCTGTATAAAGACAAAGAGTGATTTATTAACACCCTCCCCCTCAATAAAAGCGAGCTCAGCAGAGCACCTGAGAAGCAGAAACAGCCTGAGGCTGCAGCAGCCTTGTGCTGTCCTTAGCGTTAGACACAATCACCTGCTGGGGTTCCCCCTGCAGTGTTTGTCCATTGAAGCTACCCAAAAGCCCCAGAAGATACCCACACAGCATACCCAGAGGCTCCTGCTTGTTCTGGCACTTCCCCTTAAAAGCAATGATGATCTTTTTCATGAGCTCATCCACAGCAGCATTAGATGGAGCACAAACCAGGAACCGATTTGGCTTGATCTTGGGATTTGTTTTTCTTGCTGTTCTCTCGCTCCGAGTGTTCTGCAGATGGATTAACAACAAACCAAAACAGGTTCCCTTAGGCTGGGTTTGTGATCTCAAAGCCAGACTCTAGGCTCAGTCAGCACACAGAGGATAGATCACAGGATGTTAGGGGTTGGAAGTGACCTCCAGAGATTGAGCCCAACCCTCCCTGTCAGAGCAGGACCATGGAGACCTCTCAGCATGAGGGCTGGAGCACCTCTGCTATGAAGACAGGCTGAGAGCTGGGGGTTATCCAATCTGGAGAAGAAAAGGCTCCAAAGTAACCTTATTGTGGCCTTCCAGTAACTGCAGGGGGCTACAGGAAAGACGGGGAGGAACTTTTTAGGCTATCAGGCAGTGACAGGACTGGGGGGAATGGAGCAAAAGTAGAAGAGGGCAGATTCAGATTGGATGTTAGGAAGTTCTTCACCATAAGGGTAGTGAGACAGTGGCATATGTAAGGAGTTTTTTAGTTTCCTAAGAGTTTACCTCATCAATTCTGCACATTTCCTTGATTTGAAGTCCTAGAAACTGCTTTCCAAGATGCCCCAAAGGTGTTATTTCCACCCCACGCAGTATGCATTAATTGAGCAAGCTTAATGAGTTACACCCCCACTAATTACTTGCACTTAAAGCTATCAGTGAGTCCCCCCGGGGCACCAACCAGCAGCACACAGCAAGCACCTCCACTTACCTCTCTCAGCACACGAGACAGAAGGCCAACAATAGTTTTGGATTTCCCAGTCCCAGGTGGGCCATGGATGAGGCAGATCTTGGGAAGCCCTGGATGCTGCTTGACCATGGCATAAGCTGTCTCAATGGCTCTCTTCTGACCTTCATTGTAGTCGTTCATATCAGATGTCTTAAGGAACAGACAGGGGCAAAAAATAGTTCATTGATTAATCATAGAATGGCTCAGGTTGGAAGGGAGCTCAGAGATCATCTACTGCAACCTTCCCACCACAGGCAGGGACACAAGTGCTCTGGGACCCTTCCAGGCAAGAAGTTCCCCTTAGTGCTGAGCTGCAGCCTCCTGTGCTGCAGCTTCCATCCACTGCTCCTTGGCCTATCACAGGGAGCAAGTGAGCAGAGCCTGTCCTGACCCCCAGCCCTCAGGTATTTAGAAACATTGATTAAATCCCCTCTCAGTCTTCCCTTCTCCAGACTAAGGAGCTCCAGGTCTCTCAGCCTCTCCTCACCAGGCAGTGTTCCGGTCCCATCAGCATCCTTGGAGGCCTCTGCTGGATGTTCTCCAACAGATCTCTGTCCCTCTTCAACTGGGGAGCCCAAAACTGAAAGCAGTATTCAAGATCAGGTCTCAGCAGGGAAGAGTAGAGAAGAACCTCCCTTGATTTGCTGGACACACTCTTCTTAATACACCCCAGGATCCCACTGGCCCTCATGGCCACAAGGGCACATTGCTGTGCCGTGGATTAACTTGATATCCACCAGCACTCTCAGCTCCCTCTTCACAGGGCTGCTCTCAAGCAGATCACCTCTCAACATTCAAAGCCCTCCTGGATGCCATCCTGGCCAGACTGCCCTGGGTGACCCTGCTTTGGCAGGGGGGCTGAACTAGATCATTTGCCAGAAGTCCCTTCCAGCCCACATCATTCTCTGGTGGTCAGCTCAAACACCACCACAAAAAAGTTTTGCACCAGTCCTGAGTTCCAAGCATCCACTTTGTCATCTCTATCATCTCTAGCTGCAGGACTTACAGTACTCTCTGAAGCTACAGGCATATCTCTGGGGCAGAAGTCGTTGTAAGATGGATTTATGATGGGTTTAGCCAGGGGACTCCTGCTCAGCAGCAGCAGACTTCTGAACTCCCGGCGCGTGGTCACCAGGGAGCCAACCACCACACACTTCACTTGCTTGTTTTTGGAGAAGGACAAATTGCCTCGAGTCTGCACAGAAACATGGTAGACAGTGTGCTGCTCCTTCTGTCCTGTTAGCGGGGCAGGGAGGGAGAACAAAACAAAGCACAAACAAGTTGGCTAATTCAAAGAACATCCAAAGTGTTAACCGAAACAAACTCTCCCTCCTTGGGGAGGCTCAAGGCAAGGTTGGATGGGGCCTTGAGCCATTTGTTCTAGTGGGAGGAGTCCCTGCCCACAGTAGGGGAGCTGGAACTCCAGGGGAGCTGGACTTTAAAGTCCTTTCCAACTCAAACCATTCTATGATGCTAAAAAGAATTCACCAGAACCAGCTGGCACCCTCTAGTAAAGTGTTAGCAGCCTAATTCTTGCAAAAACCTCAAGCACCATTCTCACCTCCTCCAAAAACACCAAACAAACTAAAAAACCCAACCCAACCAAACCCAACACAAAGCCCAGCTCAGATTAATGCTGTCTGGTGAAACCAGTGACCTTAGTACTTGGTCATCTTGGTAATTCACAACTTCAGTTCCAGAAAGTAGTGACAATTCAGTCAGGTTTGAAAACTGCATGCATAGAACTTGCACCTCACAGCCTGTTCTTACATAACTCATCATCATCATCTGTATGGAAGGAATTCTCCATGCAAACCTGGAGAGCAAGGCTGCAGCTCCAGTTCCTCACTTCTTCTATAGCTTCCAGCACGGAACAGTCAAAAGTAGAGTGGGAAAACACTCCCATGTGCCCTGAGGTCAGTGTGGCATTACAAATGTTGACAGCCAGCTACAGAGAAGCATTTTAGAGCCCCAGGAAGAATCTCACCTTCATCCCAACCCCCTTTACTTACTGGCTGAAGAGCCAGAGGCACGGTAGAAGCGAGTCACAAGCCCGACATGATACACTTTAGAGTTTTCCATCTCCCCTTCTTCCTTGAAGGTGTCTTTTTTGTTCTGGGCCACCAAAAAGACTACATCATCCTCCTTTGGATGGAGCTGCCTTGCCAAATCCGCTTCTCGGAGATGAGCTGTTTTCAAATGAAAGCCACTGGAATTATTTTGCTTTTCTGACTAGAGAAGAGCTACAAAATAAACCTCACTAATGCCCATCTGTGAACTTTCAAAACCTATTAAAGGCTATGGTGAAAGACTCTGAACAGAGTTTTTTAAATCCATCCTGCAGTCTTAAACCCGAATGCAGCACTGCATAAGGATAGAGCAAGCCAAAGACTATTTCATTTACCAAAAGAAGCTGAACCAAAATCCCAATTACTAGGATGGAAATGAAGCTGGACGTGAGCCAGCAACGTGCACTTGCAGCCCAGAAGGCAAATCACATCCTGGGCTGCATCAAAAGCAGTGCAGCCAGCAAGTCAACAGAGGGGATTCTGCCACTCTGCTCTGGTGAGACCTCACTCAGAGTGTTGTGTCCCCGACACAAGACAGACATGAACCTGCTGGAGTGGATCCAGGAGGCCACAAAGATGATCCGAAGGCTGCAGCACCTCTGCTACAAAGACAAGCTGAGAGAGCTGTGATTGAGCCTGGAGAAGGGAAGGCTCCAAGGAGACCTTACAGTATCCAAAATGGACCTATAGGAAGGCTGGAGAGGGACTTTTTGGAAGGGCCTGTGGTAACAGGAGAGGGGCAGAGGTTTGGAACTGAAGCAGAGGATATCAGGAAGAAGTTCTGCACAATGGAAGTGGAGAAATATTGGAACAGGTTGCCCAGGGATGTGGTTGAAGCCCCATCTCTGGACACATTCAAGACCAGACTTGATGTGGCCATGGGCAACCTGATCTAGTTGGAGATGCCCCTGCCAACTGCAGGGTGTTGGACCAGATGACTTTTGAGGGTCCCTTCCAGCCTGATGCAATCTGTGACTCTCTAACTTTGCCCTGAAAGGTGTCTCTGCTACACACTCTGAAAAAAGCAACTTCTAGATCTTTTCTGTATTGAAAGCAAAGTTCTACCTCCAAGTGCTAGCTCATTGTAGGGAATCACCTCCTTGAACATCAGAAGAGGGTCTGACAAAGCCTCTCTTACCTTCAAAATGTGCTGTATTCACATCAGCACGGAAGTCTGGCAACTCACTCTTGCAGAGCAGGTAGTAACTCTTCTCTCTTTCTCTCTGGTTTTCCATCCAGCCTTGTGCCAGCTACGTGTTGGAAAGGAAAAGCTAAATAAAAACACTTTGAAAGTCTTAGTGTGACCTGAAGAACAGCTGCTCGTGACTCAGAGGGCAAACAGAAATGAAAAGCAGCCAACAGACTGGCAAGCACAAGGAGCAAAGAGTCTCACCCACATACCTGTTAACACCTAGACATGATCTACACCATCAGCAAACAAGAGCACTTTGTCCCCACCCATTTGCCACATTTTCCTACAAACCACTTCCAAACATACAGAGGTGAGCTCGTGCAGCCCAGCAGGCAAATCTTCCCTAGGCTGCATCCAGAGGAGTGTGGGCAGCAGCACATGAGAGATTCTGCCCCTTGACTCTGCTCTGCTGAGACCTCACCTCCAATCCTGCCTCCACTTCTGGTGTCCCCAGCATAAGGACACAGGAGGCCACAAAGATGATCCAAGGGCTGAAGGAGCTCTGCTGTGAGGACAGGATGAGGGAGCTGGGAGTTTTCAGCCTCGAGAAGACTCCAGGGGGACCTTAGAGCTGCCTTTTAATACCTGAAGGAATCCTCCAGGAAGGCTGCATTTTTCCTGAGGGTGTCTAGAGACAGGCCAAGGGGGAATGGTTTGAAGCTGAGGCAGAGCAGGGTTAGACTGGAACTTAGGAAGAACTTCTTCAGTTCTTCAGGGTGGTGACTCTATTCCAGAGTCTTCAGATGGTAAAGAGGACATTTTGGGAAAAAAAAAAAGCCAACCAGACAGTTCTGAATCTCTTTGTAACATTTCCTAGGGCTGATGAAAGTAAAACCAAGACTCAGAAAGCCACTTACTGTTTCAAAGGCATTTAGCATCATCAAGGGGAAAAAGGTGTTAAAATAGTCATTGTATCCTCGGAAGTGGACAGGCACAGGGGCTACAATGGACTGCAGGAGGTTACTTGGAGGTCCAAACTGGCTGAAGTTTGCAATGGATTCGTAAGTCCAGTTCAGAACTTCGTTGACAAAAGTGTTGTTGTCCCTCTGGGGAGCTGCAAGGCCTGCAGAGTGGCTGCCTCGGGCAGCTCCCCTGGCAGCAGCTGGAGCAATCTCGTTCTGCCTGTTGTGTGACTGGAGAACATTCCCATAACTGTAGGGCTGAGGAACCTTACTGAAATTCGGAGACTTTTGAGGCTGAGTGGCTGCTGGCACAGGCCTCATGCTGGGTGGCCTCAGCACCGCCTGCTTGGCTGCGTTCACTTTGCTTTTGGAAGCTGGTGGCAGCTTTTTACCGTCCTCTAAGTCCTTGCTGAAGACTGCATTGCGTGAAGAACTTGCTGAGCTGAAGATTTTGGTGGTGGAAGGCTTAGAAGGTGGCAGAAGAGGCTTGGCAAACACATGATCTCCTTCTGAGCTGCTGGCTGAATGCTTCCCGCAGTACTCTCCTGGCTTCCCCACCTTCTCCACACAGGCTGTGTGCTTGCACTCCACCATGGCCTCACTCTGCTGAAGGCTCTCAGCAGTGTCCATCTCCTCAGGGTTTTTACTAGCTATAGCAGTATCTTCAAAACTTTCCACCTGGGAACATAACTCCATATCCACAGGATCTAACTGAGTCAAAAACAAATCATCATCGTCGTCTCCACTGCCCTCAGCTGCTTCACAGCCATTTTCTCTTGAAGTTGTCTTCTCACACTCAGGCTGGACAGGGCAGCCTTTGCCTGAAGGTTCCTCAGTTCCAACAAGCACAGTAGAAGAGAGACTTGGAACTGTAGGTACAGGAGGAAGCATCATGTTGTCATCCTCTGATCTCCTGGTTGAACCCAAAGAACTGAGCAGCTCAGAGACCCGTGTCTCCTCAGAGGGACAAACAGTCTTCTCCTTTTTCTTGTCTCTTCGGTTTTCAACAGGTCCTTCACCAGATGCCAGCTCCAAACTCGAAGGCTTCAGTTTCTTTGACTTTACATCCACTTTGCCACCTTTGCTTATGCTCTCAGAACCTCCCACAGGCTCTCTGACACGTTTCCGGGGCCTCGTCTGCCTTAAATATTGACAGTCCTGGCAGGCCAGAAATTTTTTGTTATACTTTATGGACAACTTCTGAGCAGCAATTGGCTTTGTCTTCCGTTTCTGTGGAAGTCCAACCTTCCCTGCAGCTTTCCCATGGCTACGCAGCTCAACTATGCTCTCCAAAGAGCGCTGGGACAACTCAAAGGCTTTGCGTGGTGCCTTCTTCAGGCCAAGCTTTTCTACAGTTGATGCTGGCACAGGACACTTCCTGACCTTCTTTGGAGGAACTACCACAGGCAGCGACCTGTCAGGTTGAGAAACTGAGGTCTTCTCAAGTAGTTTACTTTTTGCTGCTTTAAGAAGAGGAGGTTTTTTAGGACTTCTCTGAATGGTTCTTGCTACCTTGGATTTGGCTACGCTCTTCCGTGGGCTCATGCTCTTTTTCTTAAAGGCCAACTTTGAAGCTAAGGAGATGTTGGATGTAGATGCTCTGGGTTCAGCTGAGTCCAGGGTGAAGTCTTGAGCAGCATGACCTTGACGTGCAAGACTCTGCAGTTGATCTTCCACATTTCCCTTACTAACAGACTCTTGAAACACTGAGGGAGTTGCGTCCTTCCTAACGGCACCTTCTTCCTGGTGAGAAATATCTTCTAGCTGCTTCTCCATGATGATTGCCTCTCTCATATCATAGTCATCTTTCTGGTGAGAAGCATCTTCTAGCTGCTTCTCCATGACGGTTGCCTGTCTCATAGCATCATCATCTTCCTGATGAAAAGCATCTTCCAGCTGCTTCTCCATAGCTGCATCTCTCACATCACCACCTTCTTCCTGGTGAGAAGTATCTTCTAGCTGCTTCTCCACAAGGGTTGCTTCTTTCATATCATCACCTTCTTCTTGGTGAAAAGCATCTTCTAGCTGCTTCTCCATGACGGTTGCCTCTCTCATATCACCATCATCTTCCTGATGAGTAGTATCTTCTAACTGTTTCTCCACAATGGTTGCTTCTCTTATACTGTCATCTTCTTCCTCATGAGAAGTATCTTCTAGCCACTCCTCCATGGTGTTTGCTTCTTCTTCCATCACCTCATCAGGTATAAAATCCACTTCATAACCCCACTCAATGGTGTGGTCAATGTTGTCTTCACTCTGTACATCTCCTGAATGACTGCTGCCAGCTGTTGTTGAAAGCTGATCTTGTTTATACTCCTGAGTCGGTGCCATGGCTTGAGTGTCTGACCAAACCGAGTAGACATCCTCGTCTGTTTCAAACTCAAAGCACTGAGACTCACACTCTTCCTGGGACAAGGGAGAGCCTGGGGACTTCGAGTCAGAAACGCAGCTGGAAGTCAAAGGCTGCTTGCCAAGGGACGCTTTTTCCTTGGCTTGTTTTGTCTCTTCATCAGTCACGCTGTCATCAGAAGAGTCTAAAATGACAACAGTTTTATTGCCATCATCACGGGGAGGCCTGGGACCTTGCCCATCACTGACAGATCTTACAGCACCTTTCACCTTCCTTGTAACATCACCCACATTATAATGGGCTGAACTTTCTTGGCTGGAATCGAAGGGGAAATTGACTCCTTTGGCATAGGCAGCTAAAGATAATTTGCAGAGCTCTCTATCAACCTGGGAGTCCGTTAAAGTGCTGTCTTCAGGATCCTTCTCTGTGATCCCTTCCTCTTCCCTCGTCGCTGCCCTGCTTTCTCTCTTGAAGTACTCTGAAAATTCCAACAGCCTGTCACTCGATTCACACTTCAGGGACAGTGGCCTGCTCCGAGAAGCAGGGCTGGACAGGTCCCTCTTGTTTTCAGAGCTAGATGGAGCGTGACGTGCCTTAGGCTGATCTGCTTCTGAAGCACCTGCTGCTGAGTAGTTCAAGTCAGGCGGCAGTTCCAGTCTCCTTACTGTGACCTTCAGATCCTTGAGTTTGTAAGCGTCTGCCTCAAGATTTGAAGAGGAACTGGGAGCTGTATTGCTCTCCTTTCCAGCCGAGCTGTGACCATGCCCATGAGAACCAACACGAGGTGGAGCAGCCTGCTGCACTGGAGTGGTGGGTTCAGGTTGGTTTCCCAGCTCCGAGTCTCTCCTGCAGTCTGAGTGCTGTGCATCTGGATTAAGGCTCTGACTATCCAGGTGGCATTTCCCTGCCACTGGATCATCTGCCCTTTTCCCCTTAACTTTCCTACTTAATTTTGTTGCCAAAGAGTCCTTTGGGAAGACACTGTCCTGAGCTGGAGATTCAACAGGTTCCTTCTTAATAGTCCCAAAGAGGCCTTTTGTAGATGTCCACCACCTTGTACTTGTAGATGGATCCCTAAATTCCTCTTCGCAAGCACTCTTTTTTCTGAGGAAAGGGTTTTCTTGGCAATCTCCATCTCCCTTTTCCTTTGATGTGACAGCAGCTGGTGAGGAAAGCTCATCTCTGCCACATACACTCGTTTTCCACTCATCATCATTCTTCTCTTGCTTTATAGACACCGGAGGATTGTCTTGGATTAGAGAGACAGCAGACAAAGCTGGGGAGCTTGCACTGTTTCCTGCAGCAGCGGAGGGATCCGGTGGTCTGTTCTTTATGCTCCTTACCACCTGCCTCAGGCACACCTGTAATTCCTGAGTTTCCCGGACGTTCAGCTGCCAACCCGAGGAGAGATTCCCTCGCAGGAGAAGGTTGAGTTTGTTCAGGTACCGTTTGCAAAGAGCTTGCTGCCCGATTTGGTAGCCCTCTTTCAGAAGGCTGCGGATCAGCTGCACACAGGCATGCTGCACGGAGTTGGAAGCCTGCAGGGATCCTGGGGAACCTCTCGGGCAGGGGCCGAGGGCTTTATCACCGCGGCGGGAGAAGGCTGTGGAGGGAAGCTTCGCACACCTCACCACGGCTTCCACCCACTCCTGGGAGCTGATCCACAGCAGGTGCAGGCACTTCTTATTTCTGTGCAGCTCGATAATGGACACCAAGATGAGGAGAAAAAACTCGGCGATCTTGTCGCACTGCTGCATTCTTACGTTGAAGGTTTCTTTGATTTCCGAGCAGAGGTAGTGGATGACTTCTACTATATAAGCCACACCCAGGTCCTTCAGATCCATCAGCGACTGCACGAAAGGGATGAACCAGAGGAATGTGCTCTCGTGGACACGTATGTCTCTGCCAATGTCAGACTGCAGCAGGTGAGCCAGCGTCTGCATATCTTCATACAGGCTGGGGCAGTAATTCGGGCAGATGGCAGCCTTCCAGCCAGCATCCTGAAAAACAAAATGCTCCACACATCAGCCTCATCCTGCACACCTGCACAGCTTCTTTCACAGAATAGCTTCAGAGATTGAGAGAATGACCACAGAAGCTGTGGAGGCTCAGAGCCTGGGGATGTTTGAAGCCAGGTTGGATGGAGCTTTGAGCAATCTTGTCTAGCAGGATGTATCAGTGCCCTTTCCAACTCAAACTGGGAAATAAAGTACTTTAAAATACCTTTTGAGGCTTTTCTGTGTTATAGTTGTACACAATCTGGCTGCAGGTTATGTCATCATCGTGGGCTGGCTCTGACTCAGATTTTGTCCTAAAAAGAAACACAGATTATTAAGGACTCCACACAGCTGACTTTTGACTACCACAAAACCAACTGCCCAAGACAGCCACTTTATTTCTCAGGTCCTGACCACATGACTATAACAACTCATCAGTGATAGAACATCCCTATGAAAGGGCATTTGAAGTGTAGAGCTTGTTCTACCCTGCTGTAGGGGCAGGGGGAAAAATGCCTCAGAAGAGAGCTTTCTACTAAGCCATGGATCTGACTACTTAAAGCAAACACTCAAAAGAATTCCACTTCCTCTGGATTTTCTAGGTATAAAGGCATTCCAGTCACAGAGACATGGAGAGAAACAAAGTTTCTATACAACTAATTGAACACAACACTCAAAATCTGAGATTTCCCTCAGGATGCCTTCCTCCACTGGCTACAGCATTCCATAAATACCTAATCTGGAACATTACAGATTGTGTGAATCAAAATATTGAACTTTTGAATCAGCTTTGAATGAAAACGTCTTAAAATGCATCAGAGCAAACTGGTAAAGGGTTCTCCAGCTACTGTTTTCCACCAGGTTTTTGAAGTGAGGCATGATTTCAGCCTTGCAAAATAACTAAGATCTTGAGAGAAGGACACTTACAAAAATCCTTCAGAAGGGACATTGTGCCAAAAAAGATAAAAGAGCTTTGAGTTTACAGAACAAAATTTTCTCCCCGTAGAAGCTATTTCTGGACTTCCCAATAGTGCACTAACCAACCTGAATAAACACTTCAGCTCATTAGCTTTCTGTTAATATCAATAATATTGGCACTAAGTACTTAATTAAAATTAAAAAAAAAAAAAAAATTGAAGTCTATTTTATCTTCAAAGGCAAATAGATGAAGACAAAACTTTCCCAAAGAGCATCTGATGCCTGCTCTGCGCTTTAAAGCATTCTGCAGAATCACAGAATGTCTGGGTTGGAAGGGACCTTGAAAGATCATCCAGTCCAACCTCACCTGCACAGCAGGATCACCCAGGGCAGGTCACACAGGAACACATCCAGGTGGGTTTGGAAAGTCTCCAGAGAAGGAGACTCCACAACCTCTCTGGGCAGCCTGCTCCAGGCCTGTTCCAGTGGCACCTTCTCTGCTCCAGTGTGTACCCATTGCTCCCTGTCCCTTCACTGGACATCCCTGAGCAGAGCCTGGCTCCATCCCTGTACACCTTTATCACCAGCAAAGAAGGCAGCCCTCAGGCTCCTCTGCTCCAAGCAGCTCCAGCTCCCTCAGCCTGGCCTCAAAGGGAGATGCTCCACTGCATGCAGCAGCTTTGTGCTCTGGGCTCGACTCTCTTAAGCAGTTCCCCAAGGTCCTTCTTGAACTGAGGAGCCCAGGACTGGACACAATATTCCAGATGTGGCCTCACGAGGGCAGAGTAGAGGGGGAGGAGAACCTCTTTGTGGTACATCCTGAAATGAAAGTTGGCTTTAGCATTCAATAAGCACTAAAGAGGTCCCAGGCCTTCCTCAGTCAGGTACAGAAATTAATCCTGCAAAGTGCAACAGACTTCATGGTAACCAAAAGTAATTTAGCAGTTTTTTTGGGGGAAAATTCCCAATTTTAAGGGACCTACTTCTTTTTTTTTCCATTACCTGCAAGTTGGCAACATCTGATATTTGTTTTTTTTTTTGTTTAAACCTTACCATTTCCTTCCTCCATCAGCAGCAGTGGGAAGTAAACCATGACCAACTATTGCTATTAAAATCATAACATCTTAAAACTGACCTCTTAAAGCTGCTGCGGATGTTTTCTATTTCACTGTTGTAGCTCACACTGTTGATAATGGTTTGAAAGGCCTGGACAGGATCGATAAGCTGACCCCAGACTTTAGATCCCAGCTGATCCAAAATAACCATGAAGCAATGCAGCGCTGGCCAGAAGGGGTCAGTAGAATCATCTGAAACAGGAAGAGTGGGGAGAGTTGAAATGCAAGAGTTTAGGCCAAGCTGAAA
>VWZI01020010.1:371541-400167 GCA_013396835.1 Psilopogon haemacephalus
GAAGGTCCTTGCTGCCACATCCTCAATAAACATACTAAGCTTAAAAAAATCCCATCACTGAAGTGGCAGCCCTGGTCTTGAGCTCATGTACAACTCCCAGGCTATGCTCATGGCATGCAGGCTGAAAATAAAAAAAAAACAAAGGGCAACTAAAGCCTGAAGTCTAAATTGCCAGCTGTGAAAGGGCTTCCCTCAAGCAGATGGCCAGAAGAGACACATTTGAAGCAAACTGGCAACTAAAGAAGCATTTCTTCATTCCAGGACCCAAAGTTCAGGCTTGAGGCCACAGTGAAATGTGCATTCCTATGCAGCCTTTAGATAAAATGGCAACGATGTGGTAGAAATGAAAGATTTGTCCTTTCCAAACCTCCAAGTCAGCCTGAAGCAAAGCACTGGCAGCCCTCCTGCAGTGCAAAGTCCATCAGGATGTGATTTTTGTAGCATTTGGCAGCATTGCCCCAATATTGTGCAATATTGGGCACCTTCCAGAAGGTAAACAAGGCTCAGTTCAAGTCACCTCAGCATTACAGGGCTAGGAATTAGCTCAGTGAAGCAAGAAGTTTGCTAAAGATGACACCACACTATGAACTGTCTCATCTCAGCATCAAAATCAGTTACCATCTCCTCCTTTCTCCATGGTGTGAAGTATGGACTGCATGAAATCATTTTGTTTGTCTGGGCCCAGTAACAAGGAGTCCATAGCTTCTTCTTCCAGCACTGTTAGCAACATGCAAATACCTGCAACAACAACAACAAAAAGAGCATCAACTTGTGTCCATAGATCTGCAAAACTTCTCACCAAATCAAGGATGATTTTTCAAATGCCATTAGCAGTCTAACACCTGACCAGAGGTCAGCAGCAAAAAGAAACTCCTTAAGCAGCATTCAGCTTTCCCATCTGACATGCCTCAAAATAAACAGCACCTGTGAAAATGTAGAGCTCTGCCTTAAAAGTGCTTCCACACCTTGAGTGCTGCATTCAGTTTTGGGGCCCTCACTACAAGAAGGACATTTTGGTGCTCAAGTGGGTCCAGTGAAGCTGGTGAAAGGTCTGGAGGTCTGGTGAGGAGCAGCTGAGGGAAATGAGGTTGTTCAGCCCAGACAAAGACGACTGAGGGGAGACCTCATTGCTCTGCAACTCCCTAAAAGGAGGCTGGAGTAAGGTGGGGGTTGGTCCCTTCTCCCTGCTATCAGGTGATAGGAGGAGACGAAATGGCCTGAAGTCATGCCAAGGGAGGTTTAGGTTGGACATTAGAAGAAATTTCTTCACTGAAAGAGTTCTTAAACACTGGAACAGGGTCCCCAGGGAAGTGGTTGAATCCACATACCCCTGGAGGTGTTTAAGAGACACAGAGATGTGGTCCTGAGGGACATGGTTTAACACCAGACCTGGCAGAGTTAAGTCATGGTTGGACTTGATGCTCTTAAAGGTCCTTTCCAGCCAAAACGATCCTAAGATTCCAAGATGAGACTACAAACACAAATTCATTTCTGATCCTAAACACTCACCCAGCCAATAGTTCTTGTAGTTGGTGGTGTCATACAAATGAGATGGCAGAAGGATGAGTTTACCCTTTTCAAGCATTGTGGAGCTATAAATATCTGGACTCTCAAAAAGCCCCAACTCAATGACTCTGAACAAGCAGGTCAGCACTTCCTGTATGTCATAATAATCATCTCTGTCAACCTTCCCTAAATTCCTTGCTGTGAGGATGGCCCAGCGACGAATCTAAGATTGAAACAACAAAAGTCATGCAGTAATAAAAGGAAAGAATAATCTCACAATGCTCTAAGATTAGGAATCATTGCTGCTGCAGGTGTATTTTTGCTACCAAGTCTCATAATTGCAAGGCAGAGCTGGGTCTTTATCCAAAGCAGCACCAGAAACAGGCTTGCCCTACCTACCAGCTGTTGGTAACAAAGTGCAGGGTAATAAATGCCACACCAAAATCTCCTCGGGATTCATGTGACAGCAGCTGGGTTTGGGCTTGCTCTGTATCACTGAAATGTTACTGAACATCGTTTTCTACTCAGGTAACTGTTACTCATGACCTCAAGCTGAGGCTGGGGAGGTTTAGATTGGATATTAGGGAAAAAAAATTTCCCGGAGTGGTCAGGAACTGGAATGAGCTGCCCAGGGAGGTGGTGGAGTCACCCACTCTAGATGTGTTTCAGGGTGGTTTGGATGTGGTGTTTAGGGAGATGGTTTAAGGTGAATCTTTCAGAGTAGGGTTCTAGGTTGGGCTTTGTGATCCTGAAGGGCTTTGCCAACCTGCTTGTTTCTGAGATTCTGTACTAGAACCACAGAGCTTAAATTTTGCTGCCAGCACGTTGATTCCAGCACAAGACACTGAATGCAACAGGGTAAGAAATAACTTTTCTGACCTACTTGAGAATAGTTCAGTTGAAGTTAAGTGCAAAAGCTATTCAATATAAGTCTTAGTGGACCAGAAAATCCAACTCACCATTTCATTGGGATGAACCAAAAAGAGATAAATTCCTGGATATTTCTCAAAGACCTGAAAAGAGCTGTGACTCTGTTCCATCCTACAGAGCACCTCCACACACAGTTCACCTAAGGAGACAACAACAGAGTAAGGATTCATCTATGTACTCACAAAAGAAAAAAAACACAAAACCAGTATCAAAATACATCAGAGACACGCACTGGTGCTTGGGTTTAACAGGATCACAGCATGTTAAGGGTTGAAAAGGACCTCTGGAGATCATCGAATCCAACCCCCCTGCTAGAACAGGACCATAGAATCTAGTGCAAGTCACACAGCAACACATCCAGACAGGCTTGGAAAGGCTCCAGAGAAGGAGACTCCACAACCTCTTTGGGCAGCCTGTGCCAGTGCTCTGGGACCCTTGTTGAGGTGGAACTTCCTGTGCTGTAGTTTACATCCATTGCACCTTGGCCTGTCACAGGGCACAAGTGAGTATCCCTTCCTTCTTGACCCCCAGCCCTCAGATATTTACAAGCATTTATTAAATACCCTTTCAGCCTTCTCCTCTCCAAACTAAAAAGACCCAGGTCTCTCAGCCTGCCCTCATAAAGAACTCTTTGTTGTTTCACTCCCTTCAGAGGAGATCCTAGCTCCCACTTGCAGCTGCCCAGGGTAAGATACATACTGACTCTCTCATGCAGCAGCAGGTAGGGATATTTCAAGATTTCTAGCAGAGGCACCCTCAAGTTGTTCTCAAAATCCGGGCCCACAAAGCCAGACAGCAGAATGTCTCCCTTCTCTTCCACTAGATACAAATCATCATCTTCTTCATCTTCTTCTTGCATGGATTTCTCAATGTGAGCAAGGAGTCGGGAGGTTTCCAATTCCCACAAAACCTAAAGACAATGAATCAAAGGGGATTGCTGAAGAAAGCAATTAAGGACATTGAGTATCACCTGGGAAAACCTTCCCTTGGCTTACAGAACTCAGAATTCCATTTTGACAAGTTTCCTTCCAAGCACAATGTGGCATAACAACAGTTTGGAAACAGAATTCAGATTGTGCTAATCACAGAACTCTCCCTTCAGAGTTGAGATCATAAAAGGATTTTTAGAAGTGCTGTTGAAGCCAGAAGCATTTTTACAACTGTGTTAAATATTCATCAATATTTATTTTAACCCATAGCTTAGGCAAATTTAATCCCACTAACCCACATGAAGCACAAGACACAAGAAATGATCCTATTTAGGAAGATGGAAAAGAATTCTGCAGTGTTTTAGTGGAAGGGAGTGATTGCAACCACTGCACACTGACTGAGCTGTCAAGTATCTGTAGGGGAATCAGCTCACTTAACACTACTCAATTAAAGCAGCTGCTCCAAACCTCAACTAGTAACCAAGGCTGATTTACTGACAGTTAGCAGGCACAGAAATGAAGACTCACGAGGCCACTGGCCCCACTTATTTTCAATCTGTACTCAGATGGGGTTGCCTTCTGTCATGGGTTAACACTACATTTTCCATAGACATCTAGCTCATTTAAAAAGAAATATTATGATCAATCAGCTACAAACAATCATTTTACATCCACATAAGCTCTTCAAGCTACAAAATTAGATAATAATTGTTAGCCTTCTATTAGGTCTGTAATAAAACAGAGTATTTAGACTTTGTTTTTCTTCTCAGGGGCTCACAAGGTCTCTGATGTTCAAGCAGAGCAGAAAAGTATGAACAAGAAATAAAAGCAAACAAAAAGAGGAACAAGGCAAAAGCAGAAAGAGAAGCCAGAAGGAGGAAAGCACATTAAAGAAGAGCTGTTGAGTTGCTGGGCAGGTGTTCTTTATTTCAAACGTCAAACCACCACAGCATGGATAAAATTCAAGCCATAAGATACAGTCAGCAAGTTCCCACTGCTGCTTTAGTTCTTGATGATTTGAATATATGCAAAACCAAAGAAGAGAGTCTTCATGCCCTATGAGCAGCTCTTTACAGCTTGATATAAAAAAAAAAAATCAGAAGCAGACAGAAAGCAACATAGCCTTGTCCCCAAACACCAGTGAAACAAAACTCCTGCACAAACTCTCTCTCTACACCCAGAGGAAGCCAAAGGACTTTGTTCTGAAGTCTGCCTTCAGTTCTGTCTCTGAATTACCTGGTGCAGCCTTGGCATTTTCTCCCTTGCTTTGTGATATTCAACCACACATTCCAGGCAGTAACAGAGATCATCGTTGGAGCCTTCCAGATCTTCTGGGGACAGCTGGTTGGTGGCATAGTCCTTCAGGAACTCTGTGGTATCAGCACCACTAAGTGTACACCATCGACATGTGCTCATCCTTTGGGTGGAAAGGAGAAGGAATCAAAACCACTCCAAAGAGTTGGAAGCAGCAAAGTATTTCCCTTCAGCCACACCACCACCTAATTTTCACAAGTGGTGAGTTTCAGGATCTATATAACTCATCGTCTGGGTACATGCTAATGTTCTTGGATGTTCTTCTCTCATCCAGGTGCATGCAATTAAAGAAACACAGAGGACAGCATTAAAAGAACACCACAGAAATATTCCTGCTGAAAGAAAAGCACCAAATAGAAATCCAGTTCTAGAGTTTGCAAACTACATAGTGCAAGAAAGTTCACTTAACACTTTCCAGACCTGGAGCTGGTAAAGCTAATTCCATTGTGTGACTGAAATCTAGGTCTAATGACTACTAAGTGTAATTAGCTTCTTTTTTTCTTATTATTCTCCAGCTAAAATTTATAGGTCAACAAATCCCTGTTGTCAAAACTAAGGGGGTATTTATACAAAGTTTTCCTACCTTGGTTGTTATTATACTTAGGAAGCAGCACAAAATTCTCACCAAGGATTGCTTCCTCTCAAAAAGAACAGAATTATGTAATGATTAAGGTCGGAAGAGACCTCTAAGATTGACTCTAACCATCAGGCCACTACCACCAAGGCCACTAAACTGTGTCTCAAGGTCTACACCTTTTCTTCACACCTCCAGGGATGGAGACCCCATCACTTCCCCAAGCAACCTGTTCCAATGCCTGACTGCTCTCAGCAGAGCTTTTTCCTTATACTGAATCTAAACTTCCCCTGGTGCAACCTGAAGCCATTTCCCCTCATCACAGGAAGTTTTTCCTAAGCAGTGACAGAGTTATCTCAGATCATGCCAAGCTGAACAACCCAACAAAACACCAGAGAAGCAGGAAGCCTTCAACTGTAGAGAAGGAAAGATGATAACTGCTTAGAATCAGAGAATCGTGAAGGTTGGTAAAGACCAGGTCCAACCTTCTCCCCAACACCACTTCTGTTATTCAGCACGACGAGCAATGCAACAGGGAATTCTAGATAAAGCAAGCCCATACGTTTCCCTCACCAGCCGATGAAGAAGGTAAGGAAGTCAGTGCTTACCTTTGGAGAAGGAAGCTCTTTGCTGTGTCAATATCTCAGGTCACATGGTGGGTGAGAGAAGAGCGCTGACCTGCAGCCAGGGAAGGGGGCTGACACCTTCAGCCATCGAGTCCAGCTCAGCAGAACAGCACCTTCAATAATCCATCCTCTGCCAACCGAGTCCTACTGCTGTTTCTAGAGCAAAACAGCAAATGTCAGGAATGGGCTCAATTCACACCTTAAAAACTAAGAATTGTTGTAATAACTCGGTCAAGGCAGCTTACTTTACACACGGAGTTACTGAAGGGGTAGGTAGGCTTTATAACTGAATCCCCACACTCAGCACCTGCCGAACCCTTTCCTAACAAAACCCTTTCCTACTGCACCTAAAGTGCAGTAAGGCAAGAAACAGCTTAGAGAGGCCTCCAAGGCTGCACAACCTTCAGCTGCAAGCAGAACCCGTTACCCGTCACAATACCGACAAGCTTTCGCGGTTGCCCAGCGATAAGCACCGATACCCTCTCACCAAAATACCGCAAACGGAAGGAAAAGCGAAAGCAGTTTGTGTGTCCCAGTCCAAGCCGCCGCCGCACCCAGAGCTTTGTCTCTCCGCCCCCCTCTGGGGATAGCAGACACTTACCAACAGCTCCTCCACGGGAGAGCCGGGCACACCCCGTGCGGCTGCTCACAACGCCGCCTTCCCAACAGTCGCGCCCGGTCCCAGCGGCCGAGCCGGGGAACGCGCTAGCTCCTTTCCCGCCAGCCCGGCCCGAGCTCGGCCCAGCCCGGCCTGGCCCTGTGGGAAAGCGCGGAGCAGAGGGGCTCAGACAAAGCGGAAGGCGAGCCTCGCTACGCGGCGGACAAGCAGCAGCGCAGTCACGGGAGGCACCGAGGNTCCCGCCCTCAGGCCGCGCCGCGTCCCGCGCTTCCGGTCCGGTGGCCGGAAGTAGCTGCAAGCTCCGCCCCTCCGCCACGCCCTCCCCGCCGGGACGCTTCCTCTTAAAGGGCCAGCACACGGCGGGGCCGGGCAGCGGCAGCGAAACGGGGGCAGGTGAGGATGGGGGCGAGGGGAAAAAGGAAATATTTGACACAGCCTTTGGGGATTCAGTAATGGCGAGAGGGAGGCCAAAAGGCTGCGTTTCTGCTGCAGTTCATCGTCAACCAGTTTGAAACATGACCTAGGTAAGGGCATACAAACACCGAATGGCCTTGGATTGGGAGAGACCTTAAAGATCGCCTAGTTCCGACCCTGCTGCCAGGTCCCTGCTTGCTGCAGGTGAGTTTTAATGGTCCCTTCCAACCCAAACCATCCCACAATTCCTACATGGACCAGGTGATTCAGTACAATATGTTATAACCAGATACTGCAATAATAAAATCCTACCCTCAATCCAGGATCAAGCCAAGCAGAGGCCAGCAGCCTGAAGTAATAATCCTCTCCTCGGGGGATGTTTCCTCACTCCCTGCACCCTGGAGCTGCAAGGGAAAGCATTGCCACACGCAGCTCAGCAGCCCCTGCCCCCCGAACAGGCAGCAGGAGGCTGTGCTGCTGCTCAAGCTCGGCCCTCGCCCACCAGCCTTGGAGATGAAGCCTCATTGCTCGAGGCTTGCATCCTGCTTCACCTTCCACCAACCCTCCAGGTCGCAGGGCTGATGCTGTTCCTCGGCCAGGAATCACAGATCATTTGCCTCCCTCTGACTCCTTGTTTAAGACATCACCGGAGAAGAGGGTGAAAAAGGCAAGTCCCCGTTTGATCTCCAGCTGCTGCCACTGCAACACTCCTCAACTTTGAAGTGCTTCTCTGCTGCAAACACAACTCTTGTAACCCGGCTGTCTGTGTCTTTGATAACAGCCACACAGCTGAGCATTCTTCTCTACAACACCACCCAGGCCATTAACGTGCCAGGGAAACGCTTGAAGCGACATCACCGAAGTTTTTTAGGGGCCTCACAGTCCTTTTTAAGACTTGAAGGATCTGTCATGCTCTTATTTATAATGCAGCTTGATACACAAAGCTTTGTCAATGTTCTTTTCCCTCATCCTCCCGCGGAACCTGTTTGTTTTAAAGCCCCGCACAGGGTTTGCTCTGCTTTCAATAACATTCAAATGGTACCCACATGAAACGGCTGCCTCCCCTCCCTCTGCTCCCAGGAGCCTTTAGGAGATGATGGCAAAGGGAAAAAGCTCTTTTCTTATGCCCTCTCAACTGCCATTATTCAGCAAATAGGAGAAGATCAGCGAGTACTCTCCTCCCTCTCCAACATACAAACTGATTTCAAGCACCACACCAATAAACAGGATGTGGGCAAGGGGCTGTGTCCCTGCTCCATGGCCAGGGCTGCAGAAGAAGGGATCTAGCCCCTCCTTTATTCCTGTGCAGCAGGGATCAGCTCTGTGTGTGCTTCCCTAAGTGGTGCAGTGATGGCTCCAGGTTTACAGATCCTGCCCTGCCTTGCACGAACAAATCTCAGCAACTCTTCTTTAGCAGTTTCTGTGAGCCCAAGCAGTACTTTGACTCTGGGGCAACAGAGCTCATGCCTTGAGGTAGATCTGTGAGCTGGAGCTCTCCTGGCTCACACAGAAGTGAAGATGGCTCAGAATAAAGATTTCAAAAGGAGGCTTCAAAGCCCCCAAATGCCAGATAGCCAAAGCACAGGACGCCAGAGCTAAAATGAAGACATCCATCCTGTCTCTGCTATTGATTAGCAGTCAGCTGCTTCACTCTATCACTGCTACCATCAGGATGAGCTCTCCCTGAAGAGCAGCAGGACTGCACACACCAGGCAAACTCTCCCCTGGAGCAGGGACACCTCTCAAGGTTTAGGATTCCTCTCCTGGCACTAAGATCTGATTCCTTACCCATGGCAGAGAGATGCCTTACAACAAATTCTCAGTCAGTGGCTGCCAGCATCCTTAACTAATACCAATGAAACATTACTAATCCATGTAGCTACTCAGTATTAACTACTACTAACTCTGTATAGATCATTCCATTAGACAAAAACCATTGCCCAAGTCTAAGACTAAGACTGGACCTAGCTGCACCTGAGCTCCACCAGGAGTCTAGAAAGCAAGGGGGTCCAACCTGAGCCTCATGACTCAACAAGGGAGTCTTCCCCTACTCTTGACTCCAGTCTGTGTGAATCATTCTAACTCAATTTTAACTTAAGTTACCTTTGGATGTTTCTCCGTGCAGCAATGAAGTTGAACTTCAGCATAAACTTATTGAACCTTATCAAGCCACAGTTTGATTTCAGGGAATTCACTGAACTCTGTCAAATTATTTCACCTCAATAAACCAAACTGCTGCTTCTCTCTTTTGAGTGAGGGGCATTCCACTCATCCACAACAGCTTCCCTTTAAAGCAAATGACAAAATACATCTCATTATGGAGGCAGAAGTTTATTTCTCTGAGCTCTACTCTACAACCATATCATCATTTGTGCTCTACCCTGAAAAAAATTCAGAGGATCTTCCAGAAAAAAAAAAAAAGAAAGAAAAAAAAAAAACCACAAAGTGTTTAAATTCCAAAACCTCAACTTCTTCAGCTTTTAACCTTCAAATCCAAAAAGCACAGAAACAAGTCAAGGATCTCAGTGCAAAGGAGCTGGTGCATGGTTCTCTCCCGCTGTTTCATCTCCTGGCTGGCAAACTTACCCTTCTCCCAGTGACCTTGGGAAGTATCCTGCCTGGCTCACCAAAATTCCCATTTTCTATCTTCAGAGAGGCTCAAGACAGACACAGTCAAACAGGAAAACAAAAAAACCCAACAACAACAAAGTTCTCACGCTGCAAATCACAGCCCAGAGGAACATCTGAGAAGATTTTTATTTCCAGCCACTGCAAGTTTTGCCTTTCCAATGACAAGCATTAAAGAAGGAACTTCTCACTTATCAAAAGGAGCACCAAAACTAAATAGCCAGTGTCCAAGATTAAGTTTTCCTGCATCACTTTCCCAACACAACGCCGTAAGAAACCTGAACGAGCCATAAAATAATGTACAGGTAGAGCAAGAAATCTTTTTCTTTGTCTGTTTGGTTTCCATTCAACTTTGTCAACGTACAAATAATGACTTCAGGCATAGCTGAAGATATACAAAAGCCAGCAGCACAATTTCAGTTGTCCCCCTCTGTTTTCTCATTAAAAAAAGGAATCTTCTTGACCCAGTAAAAAATAGATGCATCCTATATACATACATACATATACACACTACTTTGTCTCTCTATACCAAATATTAACACCATTTCCAGTGCATTATTTTCATCAGCATAAAACCAGAGCACAATTTAGGACCAGTCATGGACCAAAATGCCTTTTTCTTTTTCTCTAGGAGGGCTGCTAAAAGTCAAAGCTGGCGGCAAAAAAATCAAATCCAGTTGCTGAAAACAACATTTCTATTAAAACCAGGGAAAAAAAAAAAAAGCCCAACCTAAAACCCAACTCAAAGTTGTACATTTTTTACCAACACAGATGTCTTAAGTTGTGGTGTTTCCATCAACACAGGTTTATTGCAGAGATTCCAAAGCACACTGAAATCCTTTTCCCCAAGCCCTTATTGGATTGAATTATTTCCCAACACCATTATTATTTTCAACTATAAAAAAAACCCCAAAACTCCTTCAAGTTCTGCAAACCAATTTTCTGTACAAAGGTAGACAGCAGCTTTTGAGGCATCAGAAGGAAAAAAAAAAAAAAAAAAGCAGTGCAATGAATACTGGTTTGGAGCTATTCAGAAAGCTGCTTGGGTGTTTATAAATGAAAACATCGAAGCCAGACCTACACTAAGGTTAAAACAAAATAAAAAGTTGGCACAAAGCCTGCGTTTACCTCAAGTCCTCAGCACGAAACAAGGAAAAAAAAAAAATCCATGTCCATGCCTTTACTTTCTCCACTGTGAGACATCCTCTGTAGCTGCAGTTGGTGAAGGTGTGGCCACTTTCAACCAGATCCATGTGTGCAATGAAATATGCAGACTGGGAGCTGCTTTTAGTGTAGTTAATCAATCACTTTCTTCATTGTTGTCAAAAATGTCACTGAGGAGGAAGATCTTGTGCTGCCTGGCTGCTGAACTGGCTGAAGTAACCTTTCTCTCCTTCTTTTTCAGTAGCTGTTCTTCAAATTCTGGAAGTTTCTTTTCATAGAGATAATTAATAATTTCTTTGGATAAAGAAAAGAAACAAAGAAAGCTGTTTTAGTTCAATCTGGTGGGGAACTGATGGCTGCTGAATGAGCCAAACTAATGTTTTTCTCCTGTTTTTTTCTTTCCTGCTGATTGTTTTAGACATTCTGGAAGTTTCTCTTCGAAGAGTCAAAGAAGCCTAGAATGGCTCAAGTTGGAGGGGACCCATAAGCATGGACACCTCTCAGCAAGACTCAGCTGCTCAAGGCCTCATCCAAACAGGCCTTGAACATTCCCAGGCAGGAGGCAGCCACAGCCTCCCTGGGCAGCCTGTCCCAGAGTCTCATCACCCTCACACTGAAGAACTTCTTCCTCAGCTCCAGTCTAACCCTGCTCTGCCTCAGCTCCAAACCATTACCCCTTGGCCTGTCTCATGGATGCTCTCATGAGAAGTCTCTCTGCAGCCTTCCTGCAGGATCCCTTCAGTTGGAAGGCAGCTCTGAGGTGCCCCCAGAGTCTTCTCTTCTCCAGGCTGCACACCCCCAGCTCCCTCAGCCTGTCCTCACAGCAGAACTGCTCCAGCCCTTGGACCTTTGTGACCCTCCTCTGGACTTTCTCCAACAGCCGTGTCCTGCTTATGCTGGGGACACCAGACCTGGACACAGCATTCAAGGTGGGATCTCAGCAGAGAATGCTTCAGGTTATAAGTGATCTTAAAGATCATCTAGTTCCAACTCCCCTGCCATTGGGCAAGGACAACTTCCACTAACTCAGGTAGCTGAAGGCCTTTTGATAATCGATAATTTCTTTGAGAAAAGGAGAAAAAGAAGTGACCTGAATTGGATCTGTAGGGGAATTGGCTGCCATGGGGGAACAGCACCTCAGAGACAGCAAATCTCACTGCTCAGTGGCTGCAGGGCAGATCAGACACATCCATGCAAGGAGAAACTCAAACAGCAGAGGGATGGAAAAGAAGAGCTTCCCAAGCACTGCTCAAAGGTGACATTGACATGAAACTTACTTGAGCAAAAGAAGCACTTAGTAAAATAAGTCCAAACCCTGAAATTTCAGCCAATTTACTTGAGGGAAGGTACCCAAGGAGAAACTGAACTGGAATCCTCTTAAATTGAAGCAAAAATCTTTAAGGACTAGATAAAACCAGCTGAGATACTGACCAGAAAAAGTCTTTCTTCGCCATAAAGGAACACAGGAGATTTTGAGCTTATAAAATTTGTCTTGAAGGTAGGAACTGGGAAAATCTCTGAAACGAGAAGAATTCAAAGAATTAGCAGTGCAAGACACTGAAGTGGTTAAAAAGAAGTTTCCAGAGCCTACAGGAATGGCTCAGTGCTCAGCTCTGTGCCAGGATGGACAATTCCCTGTTATCAAAGCTAAATGACATTTGCTGTAGCTGTAGAGGTCCAAGAATCTTAATTCCTTTGTGGAGTTTTCAGACCATCTGCTTCAACTATGCTTTGAATCCATAAAAAGATGGAAAAAATAAAGGCTTACCCAATAGCATTACAGACTTCTATCCACTTCACATCATTAATATCCTCCACTTGCATCTCATGCAACCTGTGAACAGAAGACAGAAGCAGTCTGTAGGAAGAAACAACTGAATAAGGCTTCACAGCTGCCCTAGACAGAAGTCACAGGAGATTCTGTCCAAGGAAACAGCAACTGAGAGACCTGAAACTGCAGCCTTGGGGTTCTCACCCTGCAGGCTGTTAAAGACACAACTCAGAACAAGAAGAGATGCAAAAGCATCTCAGTACCTTTTAATAAGATTGATCTTCATCTGCAGTGCTTCATTTCCCCTGATCACCTCCTTCCCTTTGTTCATCCTTGCCCTTAAAATTGTGTGCCTTTGAAAAACACAAACACACAGAGAAAAGGTTTCTATCTCATTTCAGGGTATTCCAAGCATCAAGAAAAAAAGCACTTTCAGGATGCTACTGCTGCAAGAGAAAAATCAGAAACCAGGCTCCAGCATTACAGCAAGAAGAGAACTTCCCATAGCTAGCAGAGCTGTGTCAGACATACTCACAACAGCTCTGCCCTCACCTACAACTTACTTATTGCCAAACAACCATCAACTGCCACAAGCAGTTTGGCAGAACAGAGTGAAATACTGCACAAAGCAACACTTCCCTGTCCCAATCTGGGATCAAACCTTACCATTTCTGTTTACATTGTCTCCAGTTTCGAGTTCCAACTTTAGTTTCAATCTCAGTCCACGGTAAATTGTAGTACAGTTTCTCCCGCTCAATCAAGAGATCTCTGCTTGAGGTTTCTGATGAGGGAAGAACATTTTCCTCTTCCTCTGCCTCTTCCTCTTCTATTCTTTTCTTAATCACCTCCTCCACTGCATGCGTTAACTTCTGGATCTCCTTCTTTGACCAGTGACCATTATTAACAGCTAAAGAAAAAAACATCGAGTTGATGGAGCAAGTGCAGAAAAGGGCAATGAAGCTGGTGAAGGGTCTGGAGAGGAGCAGCTGAGGGACCTGGGGCTGTTCAGCCTGGAGAAGAGGGGGGCTGAGGGGAGACCTCATTGCTCTTTCTAATTCCCTGCAAGGAGCCTGGAGCCAGGTGGGTGTTGCTCTTTTCTCCTAGGTAACAAGTGATAGGATAAAAGGAAACAACCTTAAATTGCATCAGCAGAGATTTAGATTGGACACAAGGAACAATTTCTTCCCAGAAATGATTGTCAAGGTCTGGCCCAGGCTATCTGGGGACCCCATCCCTAGAAGTGTTCCAAAAATGTCTATATGTTGCCCTTAGGGACACAGTTTAGTTGTGGTCTGGCAGTGCTGGCTTAATGGTTGGACTCCCTGATCTTGGAGATCTTTTCCAACCTTAATGACTCTATGGAAACTGAAAGACAAGGCTCAAGCACAATGCATCAGAAATGATTAGGAAAAAGGCAAAGCAGCCAGAGCTTCAGTTTGCATTATTCTGATTTACAGCCTCAGCCTCTTAACACATCCCCTAGAAACTCTTCTGCACACCACATTGGAGAGAAGAGTTCAGCCTGATCACCAAACAGCAGCACTGATCCCTAGTTTCCATCTGTTAAAACCTGGTTGCCAAATTTCTCCTGCCGTCCCTCTGAAAGCTTTTATTTAGATGTTAGTTCCACTTAATAAAGAGCTGCATTTGCTGCACTTCTTTTCCCTTCTCTATCAGGGGTTGGGTTCGTCCCTCCCTGTGTAAAAACGTCCTCAGTAGTCTGGGCAAAAAAATCAGCACCCCCAATTGAGTAAAACCAAAATCTGCTTTAGGTTTGTTTGTTGGTTTATTTTTTTCCCTGGAGTTTAGGGTACAGTCAGTTAAAATAACTTCAGCTGCAGTGCACAGACTTAATAGTCTTTAAATTACCTACCTGACTTGATTATAGAGTACTTCCTACCAAGTGACAGGGTAGAACGAGACATCATTGCTGAAATTGTCTTCCAGTCATTCCCATGCCTGGCCTGGTACCTCAACAGCTTCTTCTCTTCTTCATTGCTGTACCTGAGTGGAGGAAATGGACACAGCTTCAGCTATGAATCCAAACCATTCTGACATGTGAAGAGAGCTGACACTCACAAGCAGTTCAGTGTCACCCATCACTGCCACTTCATACTCGGCAACAGAGGAATTGATAAGGAGTAGTGAGAAAATGGAAGTGTCAGTGAAGCCACAGTGGGAGAGAGGATCTTGATTTCTCTCCATTTTGCCTGTGCAAATCAACACCAGAGACTGACAGCAGCACTCAGAAACCCTTCAAACTATTCACTTACTTCCCTTTACGAATATTTGGGTCATAGATCTTCCTTGCTCTGTAATATATCAGCCTCCAGGGTCGTGGTATGCCAGCAGCTGGAAGGCAAATGATTCCTGGTTAAAAAGCATTTCTCACACTGCTGAGGCTGCTTGGGAAAAAAAAACAACAAACCCCAACATTCTTCAAACAAATAGAGGAACAAAACAGCAGCAACAACAAGAAGCCAAAATGAAATAAAACTCAAACACCAACAAGACACATTTTCGTGACTGTGCTGTCCATGCCAGGGAGAAGAGGGAGGGAAGAGAGAGAGAAGGAGACTCTCCCACAGAAAGTCTCTTGGTCTGAGGAATTCTGTTTTGCTCACTCTTGGAGCACTACTTTGGCTCACCTCCTCATTTCTTTTGGTTTCTGCTATCACAAGTCATGAACCTGCCAACCACTCCAGGTGCTCTAAGAAGGGCTGACAATTTCAGACAGGACTCCCATGAGTAGCTGAGTTTAATCAGACCTCGGCAAATCATCCACCTTAAGCCACAAAGTCCAAATGGAAGCTTGAAAGCCTCCAAACCACAATATTTAAATGTCTAAACTCTTGTTCACCCAAGAAAAACGATCTAAGAACAGCATCCTGTGCAGATTATCAACTACATCTTCTCAGCAGCAGAGCCAGGAGTGCTAAGGAGTGTTTAAAAGGAGCATTTAAAATGCATTGTGGTATCAGGAGGCTGCGGAACGCAGCCCTGAGCTATCTGAGAAGGAATTTAAAGACTCACAGATCTTTTCACAGAACTGATGCTTTGTTTTGAGGCGCTGGATGGTTTTTCGTTCTTCTGGATACTTGTAGCTAAAGAGCAGCTTTTCAGCACTGTCTATTCCAGTGAGGGATAAGAACTCCTCAACATTTTTCTGGATCTGATCATTTTCCTTCTGGGTGAATCTGCCAAACCTGACAGCAATACCTAAAAGATACAGAAAGGGTTAGGCTTAGGCCTGTAGTGGTTCTGGGTGTCACCCTTGTGCACACACACATGCAAGGATTTACCCAGATTAAACTCAACCAGCTAGAAGTCAGAATGGAATAGACCTTTGGAGGTTCCTTTCAACCCAAGCCATTCTCTGATTCTAAAACAAGACCTAGAAGCAGGAGATTTATGCTAAGAAGCAGAGAAAATGTCCTTTGGAATAAAGTGAAGCAGACGCCATGGAGGTGACAGACAGGAGACAAAAGCAACTTTCCCCCCCGTCACAGTATGAGCAGAGTTGCACAGGCCTTCCTCAATGCTTCCTCACCTTGCTTTTTAAACTCTTTAAACCTTGCTAGGTCTCTTCCAGCGATCTTCCTGATGGAGTAGTCTGATATATTCTTCACATGAGGAATAAACTCTTGCAGTTGTTGTTTTATAACATCCAGGTTCTCAGCCAGGCCATTGTCCAAGCACTCTTCACCAGAAGAGTCTGCCATTTCAGTGGAGGAGCTTTTCTGGTCCTTTCCATTTGATGCTGAGGGTTCTGGTGTCCTGATATCAAATAAATGTTCAAAATGCATAAAACCAAACAGAGCACTGAAGCTCCAAAAGAGAGGCTTGGTTACTCACTCTACCATTAAATGAATGACCTTGATCATTAATTAAAGAACGAGGAACCCTGGAAGAGCTCCAAGCCAGGCTGGATAGGACCTTGAGCAACCTGGGCTAGTGGGAGGTGTCCCTGCCCATGGCAGGGGTTTGGAACTGGATGAGTTTTAAGATCCCTTCCAACCCAACCCCTCCTAGGAATCCTTGATTTTGAAGTTGTTTTTAAAGTTACAAAAGAAACTGAAGAAAAATCTGGGCCCCAAACACTGGGATGGAAATCCACCTGGGGGTGAGGTGAAGGGGAAAAAAAAAAACAAACCCACAAATCCCCCAACCACAACCATAACCTAAACTTACAATCCAGCAGACTCTGAAGGCTTTTTCTTTGTGACCAAAGGACGGCCTTTGGCCTTTCTAGCTCGCACTGGAGCCTTCTGAGACCCATCAGCAGCTTTAGCTGGCTTAGAAAATTTCAAAGGCACATCTGCAGCATCCTCACTCATCACAGAAGCATCATCACAGTCAGCACCCTCCTCTGTGCTTTTCCTTCGCCTCTTTTGCTCCAGAGAGGGCAGCAGTGACTGCTCACCAGCTTCACCTGCGTCTTCTTCAGACTCTTGGGAGGTTCTGCATCTTTTCTTCTTCTTCTTTTTCTTCTTCTTCTTCTTCTTCTTTTTCAGTCGTTTACTGTCACTTTTCTCACGTGTTTCCGAGGCAGGCACCTCACAAACCTCATCCTCCTCAGGCAATTTCCTTTTTTTTTTCTTCTTAACAGGTCGTTGCACATAAACATAATCAGCATCAGTCTCCTGGCAGTCATCGACCTTGTGCTGATTTACCTTGAGGCAAGTGACACAGCTTTGCTTGCCTGTGCTGCCCTCAGGCTTCTGCTTCTTTTTTCCCTTCTGGGAAGCATCCCTCCCAGTTTTATCACCGATTTCCTGTTCCTGCCCCAGGGAAGAACTATCCAACAAAGGCTGCTGCTGCTGCTGCTTGGGTTTTGTGCTTTTCTTCTTCTTTTCGTGGCCTTCATCACTCTGTGCTCCTTGTTCCTCGAACAGCAGTGGAGAAGCACGGTCAGGGTCTGCCTTTTCCATAGTTTCCCCTTTACTAGCTGCAAGAGCTTTAATTAATTCTTTGTGCTTCCTCCTCATCTTCCTCTTTATAAACTCCTGAACGTGAAAATCATCTGTGCTTGCTTTTTCTGTCATGATTTTTTCCTTACCTCAAAGAAAAGACACAAGTTTTACTCAAGTGCTGTAATTCAGTGTCCTGTTACAAACTTGTTCCACGTCGACAAGAACCTAAACCTATCAACCCCCCCCAAAAAAGATTAAAATGCTTTGAGACTACTGAATATCAACTGAGAAACAGGCAATAAAATCACTTACTTTTCAGCCAGATAGGTTTGCAGAGCGGCTGTGACAAAGGGATGCAGATAGGTTTGCAGAGTGGCTGTGACAAAGGGATGCCTTCTTCATCAACCAGATGTGCACCACAGCTGCAGCCACCTTTCAAACTGCCTGCCTGTAACAGCAAAGATACTCTTTGACAACTATCAGCTTTAAGTTGGTCCCGAATGCCTAAGCAACAGGTTGCTATGTTATCTTCTGCTCTCAGCACTCGAACGGCAGTGAGCTGAGAGTAATAAAATTAAACCAATCTGCACAAACCCTTCTAAATGATGAGCTTTTGACTGGCTTGGCCCACGTTCAAGCAGGTCCAAAAGTTTGGCCGAGACCTGCCAGCTCCAACAGACTCTAACCAGAAAGAATCTGCTCCTGTACACTACAGCTACGTGGAGCAGGCAGGGAGTATATTTTAGCACGGTTTTGACAGCCAGCCTATAAAAAGCACTTACAAAGCAACACTCTCACCTCCGAAACACAAGACCCTCGATTTCACAACCGCAACACAGCTTCCTACCTTGACATTACCTCCTCACGGGGAGCAACCTGTCCCAGGACCCCCGGGGACAAACTCCCAAACTGCGCAGCCCTGGGGACAGATCCTAAACCCAACCCGCGCAGCCCTGGGGACAGATCCCAAACCCAACCCGCACAGCCCTGGGGACGGATCCCAAACCCAACCCGCGCAGCCCTGGGGACAGATCCCAAACCCAACCCGCACAGCCCTGGGGACGGATCCCAAACCCAACCCGCGCAGCCCTGGGGACGGATCCCAAACCCAACCCGNTGAGGCCCAATCCCAACCCGCGCAGCCCTGGGGACGGATCCTAAACCCAACCCGCGCAGCCCTGAGGACGGATCCCAAACCCAACCCGCGCAGCCCTGGGGACGGATCCCAAACCCAACCCGCGCAGCTCGCCCCAGCGCGGCCTTAGCCAAGCCAGGCCCGGGGCACACCTGCGGCCCGCACCGCAGCACCCCCTGCACGCTCTCACCCTCCGCTTCCTTCCGCCACTTCCCAGAGTGAGGGAGGCACCGAGCAAGCCCAAGCNCTCGTCCCTGGCCGGGAAACCAGGTCCCGCCGCTCCCGCGGGGCTAACAGCTCCCTCCTCACCACAGCGCCGAGCACGCCCGCCGAGCTCCACCCGAAAAAATGGTCCCCTGCCCCCCTGCTGCCGGGAATCTCCGTTCCCCCTTCCCCGCTCGGCGGAAGCGGTTCCGGCCGGACCCCTTAAAGCGAGGGCCCCGCCACGTCGAGCGGCGGTTGCCAGGAGACAGGGAGCCGCCGTTACCCCCCCGCGCCGGGACGGGAGGGAGCTGCAGCGCCACGCTCAGACCCTGCCCTGCCGCTCGCCAACGGGCAGGGCACTACCGCCCGCCTCAGCCCCGGCTTCCCGCACGGCGGAGGCATGGCGAGAGGCAAAGAGGCACCCCCGCGGCTGCCGCTGACCCTGGCCGAGGTGGAACCGGGCAGCGAGAACGAGCGGCTGGGGGTGGCCCGGGACAGCATGCTGTGCAACCCGCTCATCCTCAAGGTGAGCTTCGGCCGCACCCTCGTCCCTCCTTTCCGCCTCTGCCACCCCCTCCCATCCTAGTGCCGGTAGAGGGGGTCACGGTCCCTGCCGGCAGACCCGGACCGTCGCTGCCACACAGCAGAAAAGTTTCCCTTTAAAGCAGCTGGAGAGTGAGAACAGTTGAAAATCGGTATCCCAAAGGAAATGTTTAGATGATGAGGAGGGGGAAATCCGTTTTCTGGCGGCTCCTCCGCGGCTTAGCGCCGTTAAACGCCCGGCAGCCCCGGGATGGTGACCGGCAGCGGCGGGGGGGGCTTCTCCCTCCGACTCTCGGCTCTTCTTCCACCCATAGNCGGCTCTTCTTCAACCCATAGCCTCACGGTTTGAGGAGTGCTCGGGGTCAGGGACCGAGATACCACGTTTGGGCTGCTCTCTGCCACCGCCACCGCCACCACCCGCGGGGGCTGGGGGACACCCGAACTCCCAAAGGCCCCAATTAGGACTTTTAGGCGGTTGGAGGCGGGCGGGGAAGGTTCTGGTCACGTCACCAACTCCGACACTCCTCACCTTACCCCCTCCCCTGACGCTGTGGGCGGGATGAGCTCCGGGTGGGCTTGGCAACGTTTCAGGCATCTCCCTTCCCTCACTGAAGCGCCGCAGAAAGTCACATCGCGTCCCGGCGGCCCCGGAGACCCTCCCCGGCCAGCGGCGGCGGCTGCAGTACAGCTCCTGGCCCCTGGGTGGCGCTCGCAGAAAAGCTTCGTGCCCTTCCCAGCCCTTTGCCATCCCAGCCCCAGCCAGGAGAAGCTCTCGGGGCCGGTACCGACACTCCCCTTCGGTTCTCGGGGGTCGGGATCGTTGCCCCGAGGGTGCAGAGGGAGGGAGTGGGTGGCAGCAGAGTCGCTGGACTGGCTGCACCTTTCCGCTTCTCCTAGGGAGGGCAGGAGGCTCTGCTTGCCAAGCCTTGGTTGGCCACGGCAGAGAGCGGTGGCATCAAATCTTGGCTTGTTCGGCCCCTGCTGAAGCTCTGCAGTTCTCTCCTTCATCCTACCCCAGCTCGGGAGCCGGCCACAAACTTGGGGGGAATCAGGAATGTCCACAGGACATAGGAGACTTGCAGCGCTCCCATCGTGAAACTCGAAAAAGCCATTTGAAAGTCATAGGAGAAAGGTCAAGGGAAAGAAAACAAAAAACAAAAAAAAAAAAAGGCAAAAAGAAGGGAAAAAACCAAAGATAAGCAGGTTTTGTGCTGTAAGTCAAAAGCAGCTTCACTTTCAAAGACCAAAACTTCTGGTCGGGAAATCTCACAGTGGCTGTTTAGCTCTTAAAGGAGGGTAAGGAAAGGCTGGGGAAAGAGTTCATCAGGGAGTGTGGTGGCAGGATGAGTGGTGATGGGTTTGGAGTTAAAAAGAGGAGATTTAGATGAGATATTAAGAAGAAATTCTTTATGTGAGGGTGGTGAGACACTAAGAACAGGTTGCCCAGGGAGGTGGTGGATGCTCCATCTCTGAAAGTGCTCAAAACCAGGCTGCATGAGGCTTTGAGCAGCCTGCTCTGGTGGGAAGTGTCCTTGCCCATGGCACAGGAGCTGGACTAAATGACCTCTAAGGACCCCTTCCAACCCGTTCTTATGATTCTACTTCCTTTTCTCTGGATCCTGTAAGTTTGATAGGAGGTGTTGGTACCTTTGCCTAGAAGTGGAGTCAGGGTGAGCTTTCCTCACTCTGGCAGAGCATCCTGGCAGTGGGAATTCTGACTGGTTGTAAATCCTGGGATGGTTTAATAAGGCCCAGTCTGGATTTCTGCTGTCTGGATAAGCAAAGCTAAAAATTTAGCAGTTTCCTTTCAGCATTCTGTTAGGACTTACTTGTAGGAGGGTTCCCTTCACAGTAAGGCAGCTGCTAGGGATGGGAAGAGATCTGCATCCACCTTGTGCACAGTGTCACTGGGCTCTGGGCTGGGATGCTCCAGCTCCTGGAACCAGCCCTAATTTTACCTCATTTGAAAGGCTGTGCAGCAAAGTGCTGACCCCTTGCCAACTGCCTTCCCACACTGTGTCATGCCCCCACTAAACATTGAATTTCCCAGGGTGTCCTCTCCTGTCAGAGGTGACAGTGACAGGGTGGCAGCTTACTGGCTGTGTGCTGATGCCTGTCCAGTCCTGCTTGCTGCTGCACATGCTCCAAGTGGCATACTCACAGAGTCAGCTCTCTGCCACGTCTCCGTGCTTCCAGCTGTGGTCTGGGGTCTCTTCTCCCTTCAAGAAGGCCCTGGGGACTGGACATTTTGGAGAGAGCTGCCAAAGGAGATGGCAAATAAGTCCCAACCCTCACACTGCGCAGTGCTAACTGGAAAGCAAGGACACAAAGGTGGTTTAGAACTGAGGGACAGAAGGTTTGGAGACAACTGCTCCTCGGACAAATGCTCCTGGCAGCCGTGGGAGGGCACTGAGGAACACACAGCTCCAAAAGCTGCCAGTAAGATTCACCACACAGCAAACACACAAGAACCTGAGGTCCAATAGTGGTGGAGGGGACACATAGTTCCCTCTTCTTCTTCTGACAAGCCCTCAATCCCCAAACCCCTTGTGCAGGTGTGACAGAGCTGCTGTGCAGCAGCTAAGAACAGGTTCTCCTGCTTTCTCAGTTCTCTCACACATCCTCTGAAGGGGAGGCATCCCATAACCAAACAGAGACCACTGCCCAGACACCTGCCTGCTTCCTGGGCTGCCTCTCCTGCTCCAGCTCTGCCCAGCTTCATCCTTCCCCCAGGATGTGTCCCCACACGCTGGCTGTTGCAGGCTGAAACCATCTTCTTGCCACACACAGGTCTCTAGGGGTGAAGGCTTTGTTTTTCTCTGCTAGGAGGTACAATATGTTTTAATTAATCAAGGAATTAATTTCATTTATCAATATGTATTTGCTGGCAGCAGAAAACTGAGCAGAAGTATTTTGTTTACTGATGCCAGGAAAAATCTGAGCAAAGCATTTTTTTTTCTTTTTTTTTTTTCCTGTCTTTTTTTTTAAACCAGTAAAAGCCTTAGCCAAGCACTTTTCTCAGCACAAACTTCTTGAAAACTCCTGTGTTACAAAAATAAACCAGCTCTGGGCAGGAAAGAAGACTTCTCCACACTTCACCCCCCCCTTCATGCCTGACACACACTCCAAAAGCAAGCAGCCCACACCGGTTTGGTCACAATTACATGAATGTCACCTCGGGTAATAAGTTCAAAGCTGTCACCGCCAAAGTTCTGTCACCAGCCTGGAGCTGGACCTCTCCCTGCCGTGGGAAGGGAAATGGGGGACCCCAGCTGCCAAACCCACCCCACAGCACTCTCTTACCTGTTAAAGAGTGGCCAGGAGACCTGCAGAAAGGGGCAAACTGCTGCCCACGAAGCATCCCCAGAGCCGGGAGGCATCCAGCTCACTTTCGAAGCCCCCACCCTGGCTCTCAGCACTAAACTGTGGCTTCAGAAACCGAGGAGGTGGCTGATGGTGCTTTGCTGGCTGGGAAAGGCTGCTGCCAGGTCTCAATCCAGCCTGGGGAAGCAGCAGATTTAACAAACCAGAGCTTTCCGCGCTGCTAGGATGTGCAATATTTGTTTTTAAAGCCTGTTATTTACATGACAACTGATGCCAGGCTCTTTTTATTGGTCTGAATGCCAGGCCATTTAGGGTTCATTTTCCTAAGCTTTTCTCTCCGGCTCTCAGGGCTGGAATTTCTTCTGTTTTATTCCAGCTAAGATCACACAAAAGCTACAGGATTCAGGCAATAAAATTTCAGCGGCTACAGCCTGTAGAAGAATATAAGATCAAAAAAAACCTCACAAACCCACAGGAGCTGCCACGCCAATAGCCTTGGTTTTGGCAGTCCAAAGTCCTTTTTCTTTTTTTTTTTTTTTTTTCTTTTTGGAAGGATTATCCAGGGAGGCTGAATTGCCCTTTTCACTGGAGGACACACTCAGAGCTCACCCCATGCTCCCCTGGATGCCTGCTCCACACCCAGTGAGAGCAGCTTGGTGTGGGTGACAAGAAGACACCAAGCAAGTGGCTGTGGGTTTCTACTCACAAGATGGGATAGGATGGGATGGGATGGGATGGGATGGGATGGGATGGGATGGGATAGGTTGGAAGAAACCTCCAAGCTCATCCAGTTCAACCTAGCACCCAGCCCTACCCAATGGCACTAAGTGCCCCTACAGAGCAAAACTATTCCTCCTTCCCAGAGCAAAGCCATTCCTTCTCCACAGAGCAGAACCATCCCTTGTCCAGAGAGCAAAGCCATCCCTCTCCACATGACAAAACCATCCCTCCCTGCAGAGCAAGTCCATCCCTCTCCACAGAGCACCTACACTCTGAGCATGAGGAGACAACACAGGTCCCTGTGGTCTCCATCAGCTCTCTGCACGTCTCTGCTCTCCTGGATCAATCCCAACTGAGATGTCACAGCTGCTTCCACGTTGACCAAGAGCCCAAGTGGAGCAAAGGCTTCTGAGAGCATCACAGCCCCTGTGAGGCAGCTCCCAGAGCATTTGGATAGCTTCCCTCAGGTGGCAGCTCTGCAATTTCAGTAGTTCTCCCTCTCCCAATTCCCACTCTCAGCTGTTTGCAATCAATAAATCCATTGAAAACTTGGTGAGGAGCAGATTTTAACCTCCCTTTCTCAGGTGCTTGATGCCTGTGATGGGGAGCAGAGCAGCCAGGAGCACTGTGAGCCCTGCTTAGAATAAAGTTGTCTTTTATTTGCTGTGAATTAAACTATTTACCTCTCCCCACTGCATGTGCTGAGCATCCTGCCTCCCGTGCTGCCTGCTTGGGGACGCCGAGGATTAATTAGTGTTTATGCAGCATTTTGTGTGCTGATTGCTGTTATTATTATTATTATTATACCACTACTACTATTAAGTTAGGTTGTTGGGGTTGTTTTTGTTTTGTTTTGTTTTTTTAGCAATCCAAAGCCAGTGCTGTGCTGTTAAAACTGCATTTAAAACCGTGCACACGGCACAGCTCAATCGTTCATTAGACAGATGAGCTAATGAAAGGCTGCTTAGTCAAATAATCATTAGGCTCGGCTCTCGGCTTTGTCATTCCAACGCTCCCACTTCTGAGGGTTCGCTTCTCAGCGTGAACTCATTTAAGAATTATTTGGTACACTAAAAATTAAACTCCTTATGAGCTTTAGTGCCCTCCCGTATTTTGCACAGACGAGGGGAGAAATAAACAAGGCATTTCCAAGAGGCAAGTGGAAACCTTCTGCCTGAATGGAAGCCCTGACTTCTCTTTTTTTTTTTTTTTTTTTTTTTTTTTCTTGNTCTGGGTTATTTGAAGACAAGGACTTAGGTTACAAACCTCCAGCTGGGATTCAGCAGGCACCAGCAGCACCCGGGCATTCCTAGCTGCTCGCCCCCCAGGATCAGCAGGCAGTATGTAAAAGCAAGCAAAAGGGCATTTTGATCCTTTATGTGAACAAAACAATGCAAATTGGTGAGACTAATAAGCCCAGAAACATTACAAGGTGAATGCCTTTTATGTCGCTGAAAATCTTCTGTGTTTATTCGTTTAATACAATGGAAATAAAGCTTCAAAGGCCCTTTTTGATTTAAAAGTGCATTATTGAAGTCAGCCAGCACAATAATAACCATTAGACCCAATTGTTGCATTATGACCCCCAAATAGCAGCCTTGTCATGGCAGGCAACATCTGCACAGCCTCTTGCCTGAGTTGGTGATTGGGGTGGGGGGGGAGGCAAAAGCAGAAATTAAGCTGAAGGATGAGAGAGTGTAGGCAGATGAGGGTAAAAACTAACATGCAAAAAAGGTCACAAATGAGTCCATGCACTCAGAGCACAGCCAGAGCTGCAGGGGGGTTATAAATTTTCATGACCAACCTCAAACTCAGGCTTTATTCTCTGAAAGATTTAAGAAAGGTTGGGGGAGAGCCAGCGCCGGTTTATGGCCTTGGTCCCGAACCACAGTAAGCCAAGAGAAGGTTTTCAGGCTAATTCGAACTGAAGCCATGATGCAGGGAGTCAGGGAGATCCCAGAGCCTAATCACTCACAAACCCTCCCCCAGGGACGCCAAATCCAGCAGGCTGAGAGCAGCACCAGCTAAAAGCTGGAAGAGCACAGCACAACATCTCTGCCCTTTTCCCTCTTTGGCCTCAGCTTCCCACTCCAGCACCGACACATCTCCCTCCTCCTGTGTGGAAGAGGCACAAGAAAATGTCCTCAGCACAGAGGAGAAGCTGGTGGAGGCTCACTAAGGACCATCCTGGACAGAAGAGCATTGGGCAGGCAACCGGTGGGTAGCTGCCCAAAGCAAAGGTGGAAAACTCTTACATTTTTAGACCTCTGCCACAGCAATTTCCCCTCCGTTTGAGCGCTGCCTAGCAGGAGACAGAGCAACTGAAGCAGGTCCACAGCGCCCACAGGCACTGACCTTTTCAGCTCTGCCTTTTGGCAAGTTTTTTAGCCACACTCTCCCCACAGGGAGGTTGCTTTCCATGCAAATTCTTGGAGATGCTCTTACGCTTAATTATTGAGTTTGAGATGCTCTTTGTCATCTTGCAGGGATGGTTTCGTTCTTGCTTGGCTGCTCACTCTGTACAGATTAGGCAGAACCTGCCTTGCTGAGGGTGGTTTTTTTTCTCTTAGTTAACTATTTGGACTTTAGAAAAGAAGTGGTACTGATAACTTCTGATAACTCACAGTTATCAGAAGCAGCACAGAGGAAGGGAAGTGGAAGCCTGCTGTGAGATTCCCAGCAACAGCCTTTAAGCAAACTTCAACATCAAGGGAAATCAGAATCATAGAATGGTTTAGGTTGGAAGGGACCCCAAAGATCCTCCATTTCCAAGCCCCCTGCCATAGAATCATAGAATGGTTAAGGTTGGAAGGGACCCCAAAGATCATCCATTTCCAAGCCCCCTGTCATAGAATGGTTTAGGTTAGAAGTGACCTCCAAGATCATCTAGTTCCACCACCTCCCTGGGCAGCCTCTGTCAATCCCTGACCACTCTTGCAGCAAAGAACTTTTTCGCCATCTCCAACCTAACCCTCCTCTGGCACAATTTCAGGACATTTCATCTCACTCTATCACCTGATGCTACAGAGAAGAGACCAACTCCCACCTCACTCCAACCTCTTCTCAGCTGCAGAGAGCAACCACAGAATCATAGAATGGTTTGGGCTGGAAGGGACCTTTAAGATCAGCCAGTTCCAAACCCTTCCTCATGGGCAGGGATACTTTTCACTAGACCAGGATGCTCAAGGTCTCAGTAAGGTCTCTTCCCTCAGCCTCCTCTTCTCTGGACTAAACCACCCCAGCTCCCTCAGCCTCTCCTGGTAAGATTCATTCTCGCAATGACACTTTAGGTGCATCCAAGCCCTGAAACACACCACAACAACCCAAGTTTCCTTGCTCCAGTGCTGCTGCATCCATGGCCACTCTCCTGGGTGCCACAGCGAGGAGCTGCCGGGCAACCTCTTGCCTCCATAATCAGGGCAGGAGCTAAAATTGTTACCAGATTAGCCCCAGCAATGAAAAGCACAGTCCCAGATCACACTCGCAGTTAGTTAGCATTTAGATAGGCTGGGACAGGGGATGGGAGGGGTGGGGGGGGCTGTACAATAGGCATCAAAGCTGAACTCTTGGTGCAGCCAGAGGGATTAATTTCTTTAACCAACATGCCTGATCTGGCCTATCTCATTACCCTGCCTTGTCAGTGTCGATGTTAGATTTGATTGAAGATTATACCATTTAGGCCTTTCCCCTGCTTTCCACTGAAACCAGCCCTATTGAATTGCACATTCTTCCGTGGGCCCCTGTCAATACTCGGTGGCCTGAGCCTCTAATTCTGCTTCATTTAAACTTCATCAACTTTTCCAATCAAGTGGAAGGATCTGAAATAGGCTCCCGTAAGCAGAAAGGAGCCTTTTTTTTTTCTTTTTTTTTTGCTCCCTTTCCCTGATGCTGAAAATGAGATTACAGTATTTAAATGACTATGATAATCAATCGGGGGACCTTGAGCCGAGATTGAGGTTAATTTTTCTTAGCAGAACAAAGAAGCGTGATGCCAGCAGGGATTTGAAGGTGCAATCTGTGTTTCATGCTTGTGTTCCTCTCCTTTCCCCCTCCCACTGAGTCCAACCCCAAAACTGCAGTTTTAGGAGTCTTTTCTTGTTCTTAACTCTGCAGTTGTTGTGATTTTTAAGAGGCGACCCTGAAGAGAGCAGAAATGGAATTTGTGGGGGGAGGATTGAGCACTTAGTGCCATTGGATAGGGCTGGGTGAGCTTGGAGGTCTCTTCCAACCTGGCTTCTTCCATTCCATTCCCCTCTATTCCATTCTATCCCATCCTATTCCATTTCATTCCAGCCTATCCTATCCTATTCCATTCTATCATATCCTATTCCATTCCATTTCAGCCTATCCTATCCTATTCTATTTCATTCCAGCCTATCCTATCCTATTCCATTCTATCATATCCTATTCCATTCCAGCCTATCTTCTTCCATCCCATTCTATTCCACCATATCCTATTCCATCTCTTTCCAGCCTATCCTATTCCATCCCATCCTATCCCACTCCATCCCATCCCATCCCACTCCATAAACAGTTAAAAGCTTTCAACCAACAATTTTGATAGGGACAAGAAAATAATAGAAAAAGAAATTCCCTGGCAGGGTGTGACTGCAGCTCTAAAGGAAGTGCTCTCATTACCTTATTTATTTTTAAATATCCTCAGAATAATCTCCAGCAGTAGCTGTGTAGTCCTTCCAGCCTGAGCTGTGAACTTTCAGCTGAGCACCTCCTTCATCCAGCTGGGGCTTCTTTTATTTTTTTTTTCCTACTTCTCAGCTTTCTGGGTCGCCTGGAGAGGGAGGAGGAAAAATGAAAAGTTGAGACTTTTGTCATGCTTTTTTTTCTAATCAGAAATGGAATCACTTATGTTCCTCTTAAAACCTGCATTGTGAGGGCTTGTTAAGTCTTTAGGTGATGTATTTTTGGGTTGTAACACGCCAGCCTTCTCTCACCTGCATCTTTCCCTTCCCCATCCTTCCCCGGGAAGGAAGGGAGGAAGAGAGGGGAAAAACAATCTGCATTTCTTTGCTTCCATCCCAGCTGTCTTGTCAGTGCTGTTTTACATGCTGCCACCCAATGTTATCTTTTATTTGTGTCAGGAGAGAAGGTTTTGACAAGCCGAGCCTACGATGTTCATTTGGCAAGGCAAATTTTTCATACCAATTTTGAGCAGGGAATGAAACCATCTTTCAACCCAACGAGCAACATCAGGGTTTGGACAGACTTATTATGAGGAGAAGGATTGCAAAAACTTTATTTCCCTGCATGATTTCCAAAAAAAAAAAAGGAAAAAACAAAAAGAAAAATAAATA
>VWZI01020010.1:405152-417721 GCA_013396835.1 Psilopogon haemacephalus
AAAAAAAAAAAAGCCTCCCACCACATCATCAGACCTAGGGTCAGGGGAAACCACTCCTGAGAGCAACACCTGCAGGGTTAAATCTTTGGGTTGAGATTTTGTCTCTGGACTGTGAGTTACAAAAACTGAGAAGCTCTGAAATCAGAGCTGCAGCAATTTCCCTGCATTGCACCCAAACATTGTCTCTGAGATCATAGAATCACAGAATGTCAGGGGCTGGAAGGGACCTTGAAAACTCATCTGGTCCAGTCCTCCCCGCCAGAGCAGGATAGAACCATAGAATCAGTCAGGGTTGGAAGGGACCACAAGGATCATCCTGTTCCAACCCCCCTGCTATGCCCAGGGACACCCTACCCTAGATCAGGCTGCAAACACCTCCAGAGATGGGACCTCAACCACCTCCCTGGGCAACCCCTTCCAGGCTCTCACCACTCTCATGGTGAAGAGCTTCCTCCTCACGTCCTGTCTGAATCAGGGATCACATAGAGGAGATCACACAGGAACATGTCCAGGCAGGTTTTGAATATCTGCAGAGAGGGAGACTCCACAGCCCCCCTGGGCAGGCTGTACCAATGCTTTGTCACCTTCACAGGGAAAAGAAAAATCTTCCTCAGGTTCACATGTCCTGGCACTGGGCATCACCCAGCAGAGCCTGGCTCCAGCCTCCTGGCACTCACCCTGCACATCTTCATAAACACGAATGAGGTCACCCCTTAGTCTCCTCCTCTCCAAGCAGCACAGCCTCAGCTCCCTCAGGCTCTCACAAGGAAGATGCTCAACTCCCTGGAATGCAGCAGGATTTCTCAGACAGCACTAGAAAACCACAGGACTCCTCCTGGCCTGAAGTCTCTAGGGAACAGAGATGCTGCTTTCTTCTCCCTGGTGCTCCCAGCAGTGCACACAGCAGCACAGTCCCACCAGTTTGGTGCCACAATCAGAGAGGCATTGCCACCCCTGTGGCACCCATAGCAGGGCCACAAGGCTGCCACATTAAACTCTGTGTTTCAGAGCACAGGAGCTAGGTGACAGCCTTGGCAATCTGGTGAGGTTTGGATCCACCTTTCTAAAATGGAATTACTGCTTTGGTTTTAGAGTTTGTTTGGTTTTTGTTTTTTTTTTTTTAACTCCTCATTGAAATCAGCTTCAGCCCCAACCCCTTTTCTGTGCAAGACCTGCAGGATGCCTTAGAGCTGGACAGAGACTGAAAGCAAAGAAGTGCTTTAAGTCATTCTGTATCCTGTAGCCTTTCCATTTTGGAGGACTAAACAGCAGCGAAGGTTTTTTGAAGGCAGCGTTTCCCTGCCTTCAGGCAGGCAGGCTGGGGTTAGCACAGCAGAGAACATCTGCCTGCAGCTGGAAGAGGGCCACACTCTTACCACCCCTCTGATTTCAGCGAGGATTTGTTGGGAAGATCAACCCACAGAGCCAGAGCCTGCAGCTCAGCTCCTTGGTGCAGGAGGAAGAGCAGGACCCCGTGCCAGATATTTCGGTGCGACCGGATTCGTTATTCCTGCCAAAGAAGAGAGATTTCAGGCAAAACCAGAGCCAGGCCACGAGTGACAAAGGTAGCTCTGCAGAGCAGGGGGTGCAGGGGAAATGGCAGCGAGGCTGACAGCTGCCTTAATGCAGAGTCTCCACCGCTCTGAATTACTGCGCCTTGGCATTTCGCGAGCGCGAGATGACCTATTTATTAGCTGTGAATCGAGCAGAAATCACAGGCTGGGAAAATAAAGGAGCACCTACGTTTCCTTCCAGCTGCTGAGGTGCTTATCCTCCAGAAATAATATATAACAGAAAAAAAAAAAAAAAAAGAGAAAAGAAAAGAAAAGCCTGGAAACAAAGGAGCATCCATCACAAAGCACTGCATTTCCACGTCTTAGCCCCTCTGCTCGTCTTGCAATATTGCCACCGGCTGTGCTTGCTCCCTTACAGGTGATGTAATATTAAGCGTAGCTGTGTCATAATACTTTTAAGGTTTCATTCTCCTTGCTCTGGCTCAGGCTGTCTCTCATCCTGTTCCCTTTTGGGGAGAGAGTACAGGCTTGGAAATCCGAAGGGCGAGGAGAACAGGGCCGGGGAGGAGCAGCTGAAGGAGCTGGAGGAAGCGGAGGGGAGACCTCATTGCTCTCTGCAGCTCCCTGAAAGGAGGTTGCAGCAAGGTAGGGGTTGGGCTCTTCTCCCTAGTGTCAGGTGGTAGGAGAGGAAATGGCCTCAAATTGTGCCGGGCAGGGTTAGGTTGGAGATGATGAGGAACAATTTTCTTTGCTGCAAGAGTGGTCAGAGATTGGCAGAGGCTGCCCAGGGAGGTGGTGGAGTTCCCATCCCTGGGGGTGTTCAAGAAACCTGTGGCCGTGGCACTCTGGGCTATGTGGCCAAGGTGGTATTGGGTTAGTGGTTGGACTCAATCTCAGAGGTTTTTTCTTACCCAAACAATCCTATGATTGTAGGATCACAGCAAGTAGGTAGCTTCATGCCATTCCCCCACCAGTCCCTCCAGTTGCCCCACACCCTAGAGCCAGAGCCCAGCCTCTCTCTGTCTCACCACATGCCCTGGACATTGTTTTCCTGCAGGCTTTGTGGGGAAGCTGAAATGACTGCTGACTCTTTTCTTCTCATTAAGTTTGTTTGCACTGTGGACCACTGAGGTTTCCCTGGCTTTGTGTCTCATGTAGTCTGCTCAGAGAAGCCTCAGTGTTCATAAAAGGGAAGCCAGCCAGAGCAGCACAACTCCTACAAGGCTTCACAAAGTCCAGGGTGAACTTTTCTCACATCTGCACTGCCTTTCAGAAACAAACCAACCAACCAAACTGAAACCCACAAACTGTCTCTGTAGGAAGAAGATTGCTGCTGGTCGTGGTAGCCAAACCCATTCTAGCCCAGCAGTCTCCAAAATCAGGGCTCCATTAGACCCCAGGATCATCAACCTGGTTTTGGTGGCTTCACCAGGGCCAAGAACAGAGGCTCAATCACTTCCCAGTGACCCAGGCCAGGGTGCTGGTGGCCTTCTTGCCCACCTAGGCACACCCTGGCTCATATCCATCCAGCTGTCCACCAGCACCTCAGGTCCTTTTCTTCCAGGTGACTTCCCAGCCACTCTTCCCCAAGCCTGGAGCACTCCTGGGGTTGTTGTGACCCAAGAGCAGGACCAAGCTTGGTTAAACCTCACACAAGTGACCTTGTCCCAGCCAGGCAGCCTGGCCAGACCCCTTTGCAGAGCCTTCCTCTCCTGCACCAGACCAATATTCCTCCTACCCATCTCAGTGCCACCTGCAAGCATACTGAGGGTGCACTCAGCCTACCAAACAGCAATTTCAGTGCCTGCTTCCTCCCAACAGCTGCATCCAGCAGGGTTTTAAACACCTGCTGGCCCAAGCACGTTTGCAGCAGAAGCAGGGTGGATATTGCAGGGTTGCAGTTAACACACTGGGGCGGGGAAAGAAAAAAAAAAAAAATCCAATAAATAAAAGAATCTACACAGTAGAAATATTTAACCACTTGGTATTATTCCAATCCTTCCGTGTTGAATCCTGAATGGTGAAATTTAACCAGGACTGGGGTTTGGTTTTTTCTTTTTTTTTTTTTTTTTTTTTTTTTCCCCTTGAATTTTCCTCCTGCTCTTTCATATATCCAAGCCAGGAAGCTGTAGTTGCAAGACTCACCCATCCATCTTGGTAATTTATCTCGTTGCCTTCGGAATGGTGTCCCTCAGTGGCTCCCGAGAAAGTGGAGCGGTTGTTTTAATAGATTTGAGTTTTATCTGCCTCTCTATTTGCAGCAGGGCATAATAATAATAAATTATGGGGCTAATAAGTAGGGGTTGTGCAGAACGGGCTAACGGTGGAACCAACCTCCCCTTCCTTCCCCCACCCCCTCCAAAAAGAAAGGAAGAAAAAAAAAAAAAATAGAAGTCAGCATGAACACTGTTTGTCTTGGCTGGTGAGCATACAGTCCCCACCTGCATTTGATTCTGCTCAGTCTCTGGACTCCTCCCTCACTTTGGAGCTGTGGCAATCCAGGAAGGCAGGAGGGGAAGGGAGACAGAACACTTTGTANACAAACCTAATTTATGGGTACATTCTTGTGACTTTAGGGGGGTAATAAATTATCAGGGTTCGTTTTTCCATCCAATTTGAGGCAGTGCAGCTGTGTTTTGCAAGCAATAAACTCTCTTGTTGTATTTCTTAGCTAAGCACTGAAAAACTGTGATTTTTTCCCTCTTCCCCCCACCCCCCCTCCACTCCACCTCCTTTCCCAATTATTGTTGCAACGCCTGGGAGCTTCTCCCTGCAGTTGAGTCTTTGCCAGTTGTTTCTCTTCAAAACCTCAGTTTTCAGGGACCTGTGACTTTGCTCTTTTAAATCGTAGGGGGCTGGAGCTTGCTCTACATCTCTGTCAATCTCTGTGCTTCTTCAGCTAAGGAAAAAAAAAACCAAACCCAAACCCAAAACCAACCAACCAAAAAAATTCAACAACCCAACCCACATCTTCCAAGCAGTCCACAGCTCCCAAATTTTGTGGAAGTCAGAGCCAAAGGTGGACGTGAGCAGCTGGGGATGCTTGGGTAGGCTCTTCTGAGAAGGTCACAAGTGCCTCTTATTTTGGGCATAGTTTGGAAGGTCACAAGTGCCTCTTATTTTGGGCATAGTTTGGAAGGTCACAAGTGCCTCTTATTTTGGGCATACTTTGGGGTGCATCTGAGCCTGAACTGCCACAGTGAACACAAAGGGTAGCACCAAGAGCTGCTTGGCTGCTGGAGGTGTGGGAACAAGGACAAGGCAGCTGTTGGCAGAAGCTGCCCCCTCAAAGGTGTTGCTCTGCTGGTAGGTGCTGACCCTGGCGTGCTGAAATGACAGCAGGTGTGAAGGCATCATAGAACTGTTTGGGTTGGTAGAGACCTCTAAAATCAGAGTCCAACCTTCAAACTAACACCACCATGGCCACCAAACCATGTCCCCAAGCACCATGGCCACAGGTTTCTTGAACACCTCCAGGGATGGGGACTCCACCACCTCTCTGGGCAGCCTCTGCCAATCCCTGACCACTCTTGCAGCAGAGAATTTTTTCCTACTCTCCAACCTAACCCTCCTCTGGCACAATTTGAGGCCATTTCCTCTTCCTTCTCTCCCCTGACACTGCAGCAGCTCCTCTTTCTCAAGCACCACCTGCAGTCTTGCCAAGCTTACCAACCAGAATCCTGTCCCAGGGTCTCTGGACTGAAGGAGAAATGGAGCCTTGGTGGACCTGGTTCCCATTCCCAATACCTGCATTCAGCCTCTCAGGAGCTAGGGTCAAAGAAGAAAGGACATGAGAAGATACAACACCACTGCCACTAGAATGGCACAACCCCTCTGCAGCAGCCTTGGAACCCTGGGGCTGGAAAGCACAAGTTCAGCTGTGCCAGGCAATGTTGCATCCTCTCCTTCTGCAGGACTGTACAGAATTGGGGGAAAAACCCAACATTTTCTAACAGGCTGCCTGCATCACACAGGCACCACTCTGCAGGTGCACCAAATACCCTCTAGCACAAGGGAGTGAATCCAGGATAGAGTAAAAACAGCTCGGGATGTCCAGGGTGCTCTTTGGAGGTGCATCAGGGCAGAGAGGGAGCAGCTCCCAGCCCCAGAACAGAATCAAAACGATTCTGGATTTCCAGGGTGCTCTTTGGAGGTGCATCAGGGCAGAGAGGGAGCAGCTCCCAGCCCCAGAACGGAGTCAAAATGACTCTGGATTTCCAGGATGCTCTTTGTGGGAGCACCACAGCAGGGAGGGAGCAGCTCCCAGCCCCAGAACAGAATCAAAACGATTCTGGATTTCCAGGGTGCTCTTTGGAGGTGCATCAGGGCAGAGACGGAGCAGCTCCCAGCCCCAGAACAGAGTCAAAATGACTCTGGATTTCCAGGGTGCTCTTTGTGGGAGCACCACAGCAGGGAGGGAGCAGCTCCCAGCCCCAGAACGGAGTCAAAACGATTCTGGATTTCCAGGATGCTCTTTGGAGGTGCATCAGGGCAGAGAGGGAGCAGCTCCCAGCCCCAGAACGGAGTCAAAATGACTCTGGATTTCCAGGATGCTCTTTGTGGGAGCACCACAGCAGGGAGGGAGCAGCTCCCAGCCCCTTTGTGCAGGCTGCTGTTCCAGCTGCTCTCCTCTCAGGCTGCACAGTGCTGCCAGACTGATGCTCCTGCTAAAGCTGCTTTCTACGTGATCAGCAATTAAGCTGTGAAGTCAGCCCCTTAATATTATGTTAACATAGTTCAGTATATTAAATGTAAAGCAAGTCATAATTTTTAAAGGTAGCTCAGGCTTACTGAGTTTAAATGAAGGCAGCAGTAGGACTATCACAGCCATATGCAAATCACCTGCATTTTAAGGCTAACAATAGATTTTGCTTTATTGTTTTGGCATTTAACGAGTGGGAAAATAATAAATTAAGCCACATGGGGAATCCCTGGTGCTTTTACAAACTGAAGCAGTGCCCATTTGGAGAGAGAACATTCCCCATTTTTCTCCCCAGCTGCATTTCTCTTAACCCACCACCTTATTAAAGCTTATAGGGCAAAACTCTCCTCTCCTATTCTTCTGGCAGCTCTTCCTCCACATCCAGCTCTCCCTGCCTTCCCAGCTGTCTTTCATCCTGTGAGCTCTCTCTGCAGACAGGGAAGAGAAGAAGAGCAAAGGCTGGCTGGGCCACAGGGAGCCAGGAGAAAAAATGCTGTCATAGTTTTAGGAGGGTTACAAAGGCTGTTAGAGCATGGGCAGCTTTGTCTGTGCTAACAGGGCACGCAGTCAGCAGCTACCAACCAAGGGGCAGCTGCACTGGGCTCTGCTCAGCAGGATCCATGGAATGAAAACAACCTCTGCAGCTCCTGGTGTGCCAAGTACCAGCTCCAAACACCAGCACCAGACCCATCACTCCTCAAAGCACTGCTTCCTAGGGGCTGCATAGCCAAAAGGAAGAAGAGGAGGAGATGACCTCACTGGAGAGGTTTTGGGGTGGCTGTCAGAGGATGAACACCTTAGCAAGATGACCTCATTGAAGAGGTTTTGGGATGGCTGTCAGAGGATGAACACCTTAGCAAGATGATCTCACTGGAGAGGTTTTGGGGTGGCTGTCAGAGGATGAACACCTTAGCAAGATGACCTCATTGAAGAGGTTTTGGGGTGGCTGTCAGACAGCATTGCATAGGACGCTAGTGGAAAAAAACCAACCCACCCAACAGTGTTATTTTCATTTTAACTCACCCAGCTCTTACTGATCAAAGCTCTGAGCCCAAAGGCAGCCTCAGCTGTGAGGCTCACAGAATCTCAAGCTGGAAGAGATCCATAGGGATCTTGGTGGTCTCAGTCTGATTGGACAGGCAGGTGTTAATCCTGCCATGTTTAGCTCTCTTAGTCATGGACTGCAGCTGAAAGCAGATCCCACCATGGATTTGTGCTCCCAAACGACCCTCAGATGTGTCTCCTCCCAGCCATGCTATCACAAGTCACCCAGAGCACAGCACCCTGCTCCAGTGCCCACAAGCACAGGCATCCCCTGTGCAGAGCAGCCACAGCAGCACCTCCAGCAGGTGCTTGCTTCCTCCCTTATCTGTGAGAAGCACCAATTAGACATCTCCATGAACGCCTCCCTGTGCCTGCCTTCCCCCAGGAACACTTTTGCCAACACCAAAGGATGCAATAGAAATCAGGAACCAAGGCAAAGCAGCCAGCCCCACGTTAACACACACTGCAGCGTTCCCTGACAGCAGCAAATTGCCAGGGAGAGTGAAAATTCAAGAGACAAACAACAGGAACAGGAGAAAACACTTTGAATGGAAATCTCCACACCTCAGACAAGTCTGGAACATGCCTAAGGATGACTCCTCAGCTTCCACAGCTTGTCAGAAAAGCCTCTGCAGTCCTGCCACACGCACCTGGTTGCCTCCAGATCTGCTGTGTACATCTGTGGTGCTCACACACAGGTGCTCCATGGGGAAAATCTTTTGTTTGCTTGGTCTTTAAGATCACCCAGCCCAACCATCCACCCAGCACCACCATGGCCACTATACCACAGCCCCAGGTGCCATGCCCAAACATTACTTGGACACCTCCAGGGATGAGGACTCCATCACCTGCCTAGGCAACCTGCTCCAGTGAATTCCAAACCTTCCACTTAAGGTGAAGGATTTGTGCAGCCCTCTGAAGGTAGCAATGTTGCACAGGGATTCTGGTTCTTTTTCCACAGTTATTCCCCATCAGTGCCTCTCCCTGCAGCTCAGGGACGCGTGGTGGTGGAACTACACAAGCAACAGCCCAGTTAGCTTTGTGTCACCAAGGCTCTTGCAAGCATTGATGCATCAGTCACCCTACAACCAAGAGCTGAGCACTGGTCTGTGCTCAGCTGACGTAAGAGGATTGATACTGAGAATCACACAACAAATCCTCTCCATCCATCTCCACTGGGTAGGAAACAGAAACAAAAGCAGAGCACCTCAGTGCCCACAACATCCCTTTGCACAAACCCGACCCTGTCTCAGCCCAGGGAGAGGCACACCCAAGGCTCTGGCCCAGCTGAGCATCAATCCTCTCCACCATGCTTTCTGCTACTATGCCAGGCTGTCTAGATGCTGTTTACAACATGGAAAGCCTGAAAGGGAGGTGAGGAGAGACAGGGAAGGAAGGGCTGATCAGCAAAGTGTTTGCTTGTGTAGCAGATGCACAAACACACAAAAGCAAGCTGGCTCCAGGAAAAGCTTTTTCAGATTGCTTGCAAGTCCCTTGGAAAAAAAAAAAAAACAAAAAAAAAAAAAAAAAAAAAAAAAAAAAAAAACCCAAAACCAACCACAATAAAAGGATTAAAATAGAGATTCCCCCTATTATTTTTCCGTAAGAGAAGTGCAGCACAGAACAACTCACCAGAGCCACAAACTACTTTTTCATTTCTGGTTTTTCGTTCCATGCTTCAATATCTTCTTCCAGCTGCTCATGTCTCTCTTTTTTTCTTTTTTTTTTTTTTTTCTTTCCCTTTCCCCTCCCTTCTCCTCCCTTTGATCTATTAGTTTCCCCCCCAGAAATGGGGTTTATAAATCATTGTAATGCAGCCCGGGGAAAGAAGGTGCTTAGTGCAGGGAGAAATACATTGCAGCTAACAGCCACGGCAGGGAGGAAAACTCTCACCTCGTAGAGGGGGCTTTGGCGACAGGTTACTGATGGTGCTGGGTTATTTTATGTCTGCATTCCTGCCATCAGGGGCAGGGCCTGAGGGAGTGCTGCCCATACCCCCTCTGCAATATTTCAAGCTTCCTTCCGCAGGCAAAAAAAAGAAACAAAAAAAAAAAACCAACCCAAACACCAAAACCAAACTGCTTGGAGGCTGGCAAGGGAGAGGGGGGAAGGAAAAATTGCTTGGAGAAGGGGAGGGAAGGCAGGACAGGTGGGGATGGATCACTGCATTCCTGCTTGTGCACCATCACATCCTTTTCAGCAGAGCTGTTCGTCCCTTGGTGCACATTTCCTGCGTGTCCATTTGCTGGCAGCAGTGGCAGGGGTCACAGATTGCACCAGGTTGGAAGGGACCCTCAAAGGGCATCGTGCCCAACCCCCCTGCAGGCAGCAGGGACACCTCCAGCTAGAGCAGGCTGCCCAGGGACACAGCAAGTCCGATTCTGGATGCCTCCTGGGACAGAGCCTCAACCACATCCCTGGGCAGCCTGCTCCAGCGTTCCACCACCCTAACAGTAAAGAACTTCCTCCTGATGTCCAGCCTGAATCTTCCCTGCTCCACTTTCAAACCACTGCCCCTTGTCCTATAGCTACAGGCCCCTCTAATCCACCTCTCCCCAGCCCTCCTGGGGGTTCAGCTCACCCATGACCATTTCCACCCCAATGTTCCACAGCTTGTGTGGTGAGGTTGGGGTGTACCACAGCAGGACCCCTCCAGTGCTGCCCTGCTTTGACCCCCACAAGAGCAGGTGGAGCTGCCTGCTTATGGTGTTCCAAACCTTTGTGGTGTTTAAAACCTCAAGGACTTGGCTTTGTTTTCTAATTAGGCTTTTGAAAGGTAGCCTCAGCTTAGGAAACAGCCTAAAACGTGAAGCTGGAAGCAGTGCAGAAGGCTGAGCACCAGGTCACTGAGCAACCTCACCACAGCCTTTCCAGGTGGAGCTGTTAGAAAGGCTGCTGGAAGGTTTGTGGCACTACACTGTGGCCAGCCTGGGATGGAAGGGCTAAGGGGACCTGCTCTGAGTCCCCTCCCACAAACCAGAGTTAGTCCTAAAAATGCAGAAAACCCAACACCAACATCCAGCCAGGGAGACAAATCTCTACCAGGAGAGATTCAGGTACTTCCCTCCCACCCCGGAGCGCAGCATGGCTTGGGGGAGCCTATTGCCAGCCCTCCTTAATTAGGAGGTTATGAAGATCTCCTCCCTGAGAGCAGCACAATCACTCAGATGCTAGAGGCTCTCTGAAGCCCCTCACAGTGTTTTTTTAGGCTCACCAGCTCCTAATAAGACCACCCCAGGCAGGCACACCAGCCTTTAGTTTCCAAAGCACACAAAAGAGACACCATGCTGGAATCTTACCTCTATCTTTAACAAAGCATTACCCCCCCCACTCCCCAAGCCCCCTCCTCAGCCTCTTCCCCATAATTGCCTTGTTATTGTCATTGGTGCCATTGTTCATTGGCTCGGCCCTAGAGAGACCCGAGGGAGCAGTTCTGCCTTAGCTAAACCAATATCTCCTGCAATAACCCCCTGCAGTTTCCCTTTTGCTATCCCGTGTTGAATAAATCCTCCCTCTCTGTTTGCTGAATGATCATAAAGATATGATTGAAGTTTCAGATTTATGCCTTCCTCCCCGTCGAGGAGCAGCTCCAATAACGCCCAGAGCCTGTTTGCCGACTGCTTTGGGCAGGATATCCTTAAAGGGAGATTTGTAAAGAGCAGAGAGAGGAACGCAAGGATGAAAGGGAGGTGTTTGCCAGGCGCGGATGCAGCCCTGGGTAGGGGCTGAACTCACACACAGACACTCTCGCAGAGCATCCTCTGTGCAGGGACCTCAGGAGCTTCCCAAGCACCCTGCCAGGCAGGGTGAGCACAATATTTTACTCTAACAGCAAATCTGTCTTGAGTAACCACACAAGGGACCCACACAAGAGTTGGTTGCCTAGTAAAGGAGGCTCCTCCTAACTAAAGATCTCAACACAACTGCACTGAAAACGGCTTGAAAGTGGCTGCTGAAGGCTGCACGTTAAGGTGGTCCTTAGCTTCTCTCTCTGTATCCCACGAGGTCCCTCTGAAGTGTGCCAATGCAACCCTCCGGGCGCCTGGGATGCTCTCTGGGGAGCACAGAGAAACCCTCTTGCTCCTAGGGGAGAATATCCCAGCTGCTCCCTCTGATCAAAGCCCCAAGAGCAGCCAAAGGAGGGTTATGGCAACAGGGACCAGCAGCAGCCTCCGGAAGGCAGCCAGAGCTGCTCCTTCCCCGCTGAGGCAGCAGCCTCCAAGAGCAAACCCAAGGAATCTGGTGCATGACTGGGGGTGGTTATCACCTTCCCCCGAGGGCTGCAGAGATGCTGAGGGGCCTGGAGCCACCTCTTTGAGGAGAAAAGGATGAGAGCCTTGGGGCTGAGAGCCCAGAGAAGAGCAGCCCCAGAGGGGATCTGAGCAATGCCCAGTGAGAGCTAAAGGGTGGGGGGCAAGAGGATGGGGCCAGGCTCTTGTCAGTGGTGCCCAGGGACAGGACAAGGGGCAATGGGCACAGACTGGAACCCAGGAGGTTCCATCTGACCAGGAAGAGGAACTTGTTTGGTGTGAGGGAGCTGGAGGCCTGGAGCAGGCTGCCCAGAGAGGTTGTGGAGAGATTCCAGCCCCACCTGGCCATTGTGTTCCCAGGCAAGCTGCTGTGGGTGCCCCTGCTTGAGCAAAGAGTGGGACTGGATGAGCTCCTTCCAGCTCCTACCATTCTGTAGCTCTGTGTGGCAAACCTTCCACATTGCCCAGCAGCATTTCAGGAACCATCTCTGCCATGCAGCTGTACCCCAGGAATTGCATCCCACGGAGCACATCACTGTGCAGGCTCAGGCCATTATGAATCAGAGAATCATGGAATCCTCTCAGCTGGAAAAGGCCTCCAAGATCAGCAAGTCCGACTGGCAGCCTAACACCACTGCTAAGCCAGGACCCCAAGCACCATGGCCACAGGTTTCTTGAACACCTCCAGGGATGGGGACTCCACCACCTCCCTGGGCAGCCCATTCCAGTGCCTGACCACGGCTGTGGATGAGCCCCCACGAAGCTGCAGTGAAACCCAATGCTGTGCCTTGGGTGCTGAGCCCTGAGCAGAGCACTCCCAACACCTTCCTGCAGCCACACCACATTGCCCTGTCCTCAACTCCCTCCCCAGCTGTTTGTTCTCCTCCTCCTCCTCCTCATTTCAACCCAAACCTCTAAAACCAGCAGGATGAGAGCCTTAAATTAACTGCACTTTAACATCCCTACCTAACAAGGGAGTCTTTGCTCTTGGAAATTAATGCAGGTAGCCGAGAAGGGAACCTTTCCTGGGAAATTTATTCTGTTTCATTTGGAGGCAGG
>VWZI01020011.1:0-95616 GCA_013396835.1 Psilopogon haemacephalus
ACTAGATGATCCTTGTGGTCCCTTCCAAACCTGACTGATTCTATTCTATGATTCTATGTTTGTATGATGGGCTTAGGCTTCCTTGATTTCGGCAATTCCTCCAAGCCAGATGATTTATCTTCCTCCTTGGCTGACTGTGCCTGCAGGATGTCAAACCTGTTCAGCAAGGGCACTGGATGGGGGGCTCCAGTAATAACTGAAGCAACACTCCCACCACGGTGGGTGATAGAAGGTGGGGGAGGGGGAGATGGACAAGGCAGGAATTTGTTTACTGCCTTGACCATGGACTTGCCTTCACTCCCTCTTTTCCTTTAGATTACTGGCCTCAGTCTGGCAGGGGGTGGCTACAGGGGGTACTTGACCCTCAATATCTTTTAATGGGTAATCCTCTCTCTCCATCTGGGGTGGTCAGAGCCTGGCACCACCTGTTTATCTCATCTTCTGATTCCCGATTCTTCTACGTCTGTGAACTTCATCTCTTAATCTTTCCACCTCATCCTCTAGCTGTACTGCTTGTTTGAATAGAAAATCTACCTGCTCACAGCATATACAACTCTCTGGCATGAAGGAAAGATTGAGGCATTCTCGGCAGCCAGTGATCTGCATCATTGCCTGCTTCATTTCATCCTCTGTGTTCTCATCTCTGTCTTAGTTGGCATCAGGAGTTTGCCCTTCTTCTGCCAGGTGGAGACCATTATACTTGCCTGATATGGTAGTGTGGTTCTTAGGTTAGCAGGTTATGTTTTGGGGTTTGGGGGTGTTTTTTGTTTGTTTAATTTTTTTCCCTACCCCACAGGTGCTCCTTGTGAGAAGGCTAGCTTTCCTGCCACTGGTCTTGCACCGGAATTACGGTCTCGTGCTAATTGGCACTTAAATTTTGTGTGGTTCCCTGGCAACACCCACCAGCCACATCACTTCCTGAGTGTGCACACTGAGAACAGCCCCCACCTGTCCTGCCTATTCCCTGGGGTCCTTCTGCCCTCAGAAAGCCCTCAAGGAAAACCAGAGAGTCACAAAAGCAAACCCAAATTAAAGCACAGCTCAGCTAGCTGTTACCAAGGCTTTCCTGCCACTGCTCTCACATCATTGGCAGATAAGAAATGGACTCAGGAATTCATGGATTAGGACTAGAGGTGCAATAAATAGCGTCTTCTTCTGATGCCAATTATTGAAGAAGAGAAGAGAACTTGACCTTTGTGATCCCTCAGCTTTATATCACATATGTTGCAGTGGAATGGAATACATAGTTGTTCAGTTTAGGGTCAACTGAACTGTGTGCTCCTACCTGCAGGTGCAGCTTTTTACTCTACATCCCCATATAGTGCATAAGGTTTAGCAATAACCTTGGTCTGCATATCAGTCCTTGGTACTAATTAGAAACAATGAGCACTACTGCTACTGGAAACAGATATGGTGTGAGAAAACATGCTTTAACTTCAAAAAGTGCAGTTCCATAAAGGGGATGGAGATGAAAAATTAAGTCATTGAATGGAGAATTTGTTCTGTTACAGCTTAAACCATGGCAAACTCCCAGATTTTTTAAATCATAGTTTTTAAACTTAAGGTACACCTCAGTTGTCTGCATCATGAAAGATTTCCTTACACTCAACCTAAACCTCTCCTGTTTCAACTTGTCTTTCATCTCTCTACCATACAATACTGTGAAGGATCTGGCTGAGTCATCTTAATTAATTTCCTGTAGGTGTGGGTGAGTGACTGAGTGGGTTTTCCTGCAGTTTGGTCTTCTGCAGTTTGAGCAAGCCTAGCTCCCTTCAGCCTCTCTTATGGTTGTATGACTCCCTGCAGGTTATTCCCTCCCAAGAGCATAACTCAGCATTTATCTTCATTGAATAGTATGGTGTTCCTGTAGATTTTTTTTTTTCTCTGGGTCAATAGTCTCTTTTATATAAGTGATAAATTTGTTAGACACCATGACAGAACCACAGAGTACCCTAATTGTTACTGATCTCCATGTAGAGAATGACTCATTAGTCACTGCCTTCTAAGCCTAACTAGTTCTAGCCTAGCTGTCCACTCACCAGATTGTACCATTCTAACTTAATATGTTGAGATCTTCTCCTGTGTGTCCTGAAGTGGGTCTAGCTGTGTCTGTCACAAAGCAACCCCTGACCTCCCTCTGACAGAAGTCACACCTGTAACTATCCCAAACCCTTGCTATTTATACAAAATACAAAAATATTGTGGGAGGCAGTGTCTAAAGCTTGATTAAAATCCAGCTGATTTCTACCCCTTTTTTTCTGTAATTTTGCCCTCAGTTTTAAGGTGTCAGACTATCCTTCCTGTAACATTTTTTCTTTAGTTTGATTGTTTTCCCCACTTCTACATATACTCCAATTCAGAAGATACTATACTTAGTTGAAACTTTTCAGACTTGTTGAATAGGTTTGTGGTGAGAAAACACAAAACATGAAAATACAAGATTTAAACTAATAAATGACAAAATATTTTCATAACCTATTTTATATTTTTCAGCTCTACTTCAGGTTACAATTTCACTCAGCAAAGTTGAGCTCAGCGTGGGTGAATCCAAGTTCTTCACATGCACAGGTATGTGTTTATTTTACTTATAGGGAGTACATTTTTGTTAGATTTTGAACTTTCTTCATAACTGGAAGCTGAATTGTAGATCTTCACTGTCTTCACCTTCCTAATCAGATTCTGCATTGCTCAGTTGAATTTTATGTATCAGTACAGGTGGTTTATATATGCTAGGATACTTCTTTAGTAGTTTACTTAACTATTTAGTTTAGAGAAGTGAAAATATTTTAGCTAGTCTACTTTTTTATCCTCTCCAACTTACTGAGGCACTCAAAGAATCCTTTCTGGTGAGGAAGATATCAGTCAGGAAAAGAGTTCATTTGCAGCTGCCTGATGTGGACCATTGATCTAGCTGAGTTGCCATCTTCTGCTGGCAATGACACATGGCCTGACTGAAGTGATAACTCAACTACTGGTGACTTGGCCTGTCTATACAGTGATTTCTGAACAGCCTGTTTATTTCCTTTAAGACTTTACATCTTTCTTTATTTTTTGAATCCGTGAGCTAGTTGTTATCCTGTCTCAACAACTGTACATCTGCCTGCAGTTTTGCCTTGCACGTCTTTCTACAGGCTTTCTTGCAAGTCTAATAATGTAACAATTCTCCAGTATTCCATGGGCATTGTGTATTGGGTTGGTGTATGTGTTGTATAATGTCAATCCGAACTTCTTATATTGGTTTGATTTTTTTTTTTGTTTTGTTTTGTTTATTTGTAGCTATTGGAGAGCCTGACAACATAGATTGGTACAATCCGCAAGGGGAGAAGATTGTTTCTAGTCAAAGAGTGGTTGTTCAGAAAGAAGGTGTTCGATCACGTCTAACCATTTATAATGCAGATATAGAAGACGCTGGTATATATCGGTGTCAAGCAACAGATGCTAAAGGACAAACTCAGGAAGCTACTGTTGTTTTGGAAATTTATCGTAAGTTAAATATTATCAATTAACAAATGAAAGACTGTGTTTTAAAGGCCACTGTGGTTGAGAAAATAAAGATATAAAATATGTTCCAAAACTCTGAATTTTATCTTCCAAATACTTTTATCTCCTACAGTTTAGTTAATAGATAGCCTGATAAAGACTCAGATGAAATGGATGGCCTCTTTGGAATGTTGCAGATGAGTTTTCCTTTGTATTTCAGAATGCCAGCTTGTAAGAGTCCACTATATGGTTCTCATTGGAAACAGGAAATATGAGAAAAAAATTAAATAAAGTTAAATAACTTTACATTACACTATATTTTTTAGTTCAGTCAAAAATACCTAAAAGTAATATACTAAACAAATACACAGTAATGATGCAAGGTATTTGTTGGTAAAAGGGTAAGACATGCACCATCAGCCTTGAAGCTGAGCCATTCTCCAATTTCATTGAAAAACAGTTTTTCAATATTCGTTTTTAAATTGTTTGCAAGTGGACTGAGCACTAAGGAACTGAAATGAGACAGAAAATATGGAGTAGAATCACAATACAGTGCTTCTGAAAGGTACACATAAGTCAGATAACATACATTTTTTTTAAATTATGTTGAAAAAACTAACATTAAAATGGTGATAGCAGTTGCAAGTGACTATATGATGCCTTGAAAGCTAGTGTTTTAAAGGATTTCAAGTTTTGTGGAATTCATCTGTATGCTTAGAACTGCCAGTCATTCCATTAGCAGATTTCTGAGCAAGGCTGAAGTCTTTTGAAATGTTTGCATGTGGTGACTTTAATATTTTGAGATTAGATAAAGCTGAACACCTACACAATAAAAGTGAAGGTTTGTGGGAACTTACATAGAAAAGTTTCATTATTCACATATATGAAGGAAAAACTAGGATACGCTATACTCCTAGGATGTTGTTCAGTACTCACTAATGTCTGTGAGAGTTTTTCTTCTGACTTGCATATGATCAAATACTTCAAACGTTTCATTTCATTCATACAAATACTTTGTAAAAATATCTAAGAGATGTGTATAGCAAAAGTATGCTCCCTCTGCTGTGAGAACTGTGTGGATTGTTTGAGCCTGCACATGTATCAATGCAAAAAGGTAGATGTGGAATTACATCTCTGACTCATGTTCTCCAAAGTGTCCCCTGAAATACCATTGCCAATCTTTGAACATATGTTGGCCTGTTTCTTCTGTGTGCAAGAAATCTTTCAATAACTTTTGTCAGGCGTTAGCAGTTTCTGTGTCAGATCTTGTATGAGATTGTGATACAAGATTAATCTTGTATGAGATCACTGAATAATGGCATCTTTCTAACACTAAGTTCTAATAAAACTTAACATATTTAACCAGCTAATAAAAATAAGTATCAAGTTTGGCTATTTGGGATTGAACAAATTTAAACCCTCATCAGGCCTAAAAATCTTGCTATTTCCTGAAAGTAAAGCTACAAATTCTTATTATATATTTTTTTTCAATATCGTCTCCCACTATTTTTTAAGATTTTGTGTTTTACTAGCTGATGTTTTTCATATTCAGGAAGGCTAAAGTTCTACCTGTTTAATAAGACTTACCAAAATAATTTTGGTAGTTTTGATAGAATGAAAAAAAAGAAGTTTTAATTTAGCAATATGATTGTGAGGAATAAAACATTCAAGAGAGTAAATAGACTATTAACCTTAGGATATAAATCCCTGAAAATCTAGATTTCAAAACTAGGCTCTGGAACATTGAAAACAATGACAAATATATGTGCTGATATTACATGAGTTAAACCAAAGATTTTTCATAACGCAAAATTATTGTAAAATCATTTCTACAAGGTCAAAGTCATATATCCAGGACCATTTGAGTCTTATTTGGGAAAATTGTATTATAATAATATAATAATCATGTATTATCACAACTTGAAGGCTTAATAGTCATCTTTATCTGATTTGGTATCACATATAATTTTAATACTAAGTGAACTGGAAGACACTTAAAATATTCTGGTTTCTTCCTTTTCAGAAAAGCTCACTTTCCGAGACATCATATCTCCACAAGAGTTCAGGCAGGGAGAAGATGCAGAAGTTGTTTGTCGTGTTACTAGTTCACCTGCTCCCATTGTCAGCTGGTTGTATCGGAATGAAGAAGTCACAGCTACTGCTGACAGTTAGTATTTTGGTAACTCTTTAAGTTTTATGTTCTAATTAATAATGAGTATTATTGTAAAAAGAAGACTAATCACATGATAATGGAGGATTTTCATTAGTCCATCAGGTTAAGCAGAATTTAAATAATGTGTGTGGTCTATGGACAATCCATATGTGTTTGTTTCCTTCTCATACCATTTTCTCTAACTAGGAATTTTCACTAGATCTAACATGAGAGTGCAAATACTGAAAAATTGCAGAGAGCTCCTTTTCAGGAACTCTTCCTGGAGTGCTGTGAATGTAGAAGTTGAACATGTTTTTTAAATATACGCAGATAAATGTTACTGTCCACACATAGCTGTGAAACTGACCGGACACTACTCTGACTTTGACATACTTGCAGAATGGATCAGTGGATTACAGGCTTTTTGCACTGTTGCAAGTGTTTACTTGTGTGACTTATTTAGCCTTTGAGTTACAAGCAACTAGGAATATAGGTCATCTGCTTAGATCACTAACAACTAGACTGATAGATTCTAGTTGCATCTATCGCATCTTCCCCATGTGCAAGTCCTGAGTCTGTAAAGAGAAAACTAATTAGGCATACAGAATTTGTTTGATTTAGCCCCGCAAAATCTTTAAACCTTTTTTTTTAGTGCTCTCTCCATAGCTGTCTTTGCTGTTATGGAAAACAGGACTTTCCACATTTTCTGGAAATCTAACATTGTTGATGAACCAGCTTGTCCACGTTCTCATTACTCTTTATGTACTCTCTCTGTATGTACATACTCTGTATGTACTAAAATTGTATGTACTAAAATTCAAGTTATAGTGTTTGTGCTTAATGTTCTTGTTATTTAGAAATTAAATATTATTTTTATTTCAAAATGAAAATTAAAAGGTATAGTTAGTCTTTTATGAAATCACATAAACAAATGTTGAGGTGTTTCTGGGGAAAAATAGAAAGCAACACACTACTTTGGTCTTCTAGACTCAGTCTTAGGCACCTCCAAACTCTTTCTTATTTGCTCAAGAAAATAAATCTTATCCCTTCTGTCATATAGATACAGAAAAAAAGTAATAACAAAATTGTACCCGTAGAAAAAATAAGTTGAAATTTTGCTATGTATAATTAAACATTAAGCACAGGTGAGATGAAGGTTTTGCAAAACTTAAACTAAAGTCTGAAAACAAAACAAGATTTGGCAATTCATCAATAAATCTTTTTAAATGATGCAGCTGAGAGCCTCAAAATGTAAAACTGTCTTAAAGGCCTTATCAATATTTTTTATTACCTTTTCATTTGTTGTTCTAATCAATTTGGCTATTGTAGAATTAGCAAAGGAAATAAAGCATGTTACCTTTCTTCTTCAAAATCATACATTTAAAAAATTCTCAATTTTAAAATTTCAGTGCATAACTTTATACTTTTAACCATTTTTTTTCACAATGCTTACAATGTGGAAAGATGCAATGATAGAAACCAGCTTTAATTTAAATAGCAGAAAGCTTTTTTTAATGTTCTGGTCTTGAGCAAATAAGATCCCAGTCATGCTTGAGAGGAAGTTTTCAATCATATGAAATTAGGACAGTGTGAACTTTCTGAGTTTTGTTTATGTGTATATGAATTTATAATGCCGGTAGAAAAAGAGTATAAACAAAGTCTTACAGGTAAGATTTTTTTTTTCATGCCTTGTAAAATAAAAGTTTCATATTGCATTTCCAGCTTCAAAATCTCCAGTGGAAGATCAGTACGTGTAATCTATTTGCAATATTTAAAATCAAGAAGTCACAGGTTATTATTGTTGGCAGTTAGTTCATTGTAAGCTAAAATACTGAATAAATTCTATATCCAAACCTGAACTGTATGTTTCAGTTTGAGGACAGAGGGGAAAGTTAGGAGAAAATAGCTTCTCTTTTTAATATTGTAGCACTGGCAGAGTAGTAGGAAAACATGAGGCAATGTCACTGCTTTAATTTCATGTTTTTTCTCTATTACATTCTTGACCATTCCGCTGTTTAATATGTTATATCTAGTAGAATTTTTGCAGTACAGATTTTTTACTATTTCAGTTTTGCAATTTTTTGTCAGTTACCATTCACTCAGATCTATTCTCCATCTGAGCAGATCTATTTCTTCTCCCAGAAGGCCTGTGCACAGAATCAGAAGTAAAGATTCTTTTACTATGCAGTAGCCCTATTGCTGAAAAAGCTGTATGTTAGATAGCCTCTCCCCATCTTGAATTAGTTTTCATTTGTTCCCAAAACCTTATATTCTCCACACTAGGTTGTCCTAGAATTTATATTATCTTTTGAGTTATGCAAACAAAGGTATAAGTAAGAAAAACTAGCTGTGCAACATTTTTTGATGAAAAAAAAAAAAAAACCAAACCTAGGTGAACAATGACTTCTAAAACTCTTGTCTTACATGGTTTAAGTTTTAATAGGGCAATATATAAAGCATAATTTTCTGATAACTTTCTAAGGTTTTTATTATTGTTATCAAAAGCATCCAGAGGGTAGTGCTTAATGGCTTGAAGTCCAGATGAAGGACAGTGACAAGTGGTGTCCCTCAGGGGTCTGTACTGGGACCTGTACTGTTTAATATTTTTATCAGTGATATAGACAGTGGGATGGAGTGCACCATCAGCAAGGTTGCAGATGATACCAAGCTGAGTGGTGCTGTCAATACACCAGAGGGATGGAATATCACCCAGAGGGATCTGGACAAGCTGGAGAGATGGGCACAGGTGAAATTCATGAGGTTCAACAAAAAGTGCAGTGTTCTGCACCTGGTCCAGAACAATCCCCACTATCATTACAGACTAGGGGATGAGGTTAAAGAAAGCAGCCCTGTGGAATAGGATTTAGGGGTTGTTATGGAGGGGCAATTAATTTATGGGAGATATTTTTAAAAATGGATATTGTTTATTAATTTTGATATTCAAAACTCTCACCACTCCTGACCACTAATTTTAATAACTGGTTTGCTTTCAGTGGTCATGGAATGCATTACATAAAGGAATGACTAGATCTAGAAATAATAGCTAGCAATATATAAAAATTTAAACCAAATTTAACTGAAAGGGAAGGTTCTTGTGGTCAATATACCGCTTGTCCACTAGATGGACTCAAGGAAGTTCCTTTCTGCTTATGGCTATGTGAATTACAAGAGGCTTTAAGTATTTACTCACAAAATATTATCTTACCTGACTCATGGGGCTAGCAACAATTTAAGACAGTACCCAAACTCTTGCAGCAAATTCTGTCAGTTGTCTTTTTGGCTGGTGAGACTTCCAATTCTTCCCAGGCTTCCCAGCATGCTGGGGGAAGGGAGGGGATGGTCTCTGACCTTATCCTGACTTCTCCAGACAATCTATGTGTCCCATCCAGGGCTGTTTGTCTTGGCAGGTGCAGGCAGGATGTTTTGCAATGTGCAGTCTCAGCGTGGATGTCACACTGGCTATGCAGGCCTATTGCATGAAGAGAAATTAGTATTATTTATTAATTTTAGATATCCAAATCTTTCCACTTACTTATTTTTAATATTGAACAGGTTCAATTGTAGCCTTTATGGAACGATTACATAAACAATATCTAGATCTAGAAGTAATATGCATAAACAATCAATTTTTAACTAGCACTGGAAGATCTATTGTGGTCAATAGTATTTCTTGGCCGTTAGATGGAATTCAGGCCCTCTTTCCACTTAGGGCAAAATCTAGGTAATATGCAAATTTTACGGTTTTCACTCACAAGTATTTCTCCTGTCCTTCAGGGTTATCAATAAATTGAAAGTATCCAGAATACTTGCAGGGTTTCTGATTGGTCTGGCTGCTGGCTGCTGCTGCTGGCTGTGGCTGACTTGATTCACCCCAAGCTCCTTCAGGAGATGCAGACTGCTGTGGGTCTTGCAGTGTATCTCAGCAGATGTGTATCTCACACATGTAATTGCATGGTACTCCTGGAAAGACTCAATGGTTCCAGGGTGGGATATAGCTTATACATCTATATAACAATAATAATGAGGCATTACAGGCACAGATGCATAACACAGAATTATAGCAAAAGCATGGCAGAAGCATAAGCATAACAAAGGCACGCTGTGTTATCTGTTTATCTGCTTTTAGTATCAATGCCTGAGATTGATTGGACCCTTTTGGACATTAGCATATCCAATCAGAGTGGCAGTAAGCCAAGTCTTACCATATTCAGGTGAAAGCATAGGTTTGCTTATACCATATGGGGATAAGAGCATAGGCCCAGCACAGGCATAGCATGAGACTAGCACGTGCACCTTGTTTACCAGGGTTGCAAGCAGGAGAAAGACAAGTTATATAAGCCAGAATGCTCAGATTCCATGGCACCATGTCTTTTGTCCCCTTTCCCGCCAGTTGCTTCTTCCCCAAAAACAGAGGGAAGGCAGAAAAACATATCTGGGCAAGCCAGCACACGTACAGGCCTATTTTGACCCTTCAGGTCTACCACAACAAATGGAATAGGGGGACAAAATCAGATTAAAAACCTCATAATTTAAGATAAAGACAGGGAGATTATTAATCAGTCACCAGCACTTTCTCAACTTCACTCTTTCCTTACAGACTCCTCTATTTTCCCTACTTTGAGCAGTTCAGGGAGATGAGGAATGGGGATTGTGATGAGTCTGTAACAGCACAAGCGTGAATGCTTTCTATGGGCTGCAGTCGTTCAGGATAAACTTGCACCAGCATGGAGTCTTCTGTGAACTGAAATGTGGATATCTGTTCCACTATGCTCTATCCTGGGGCTGCAATGTTACCTTTGCTGCAGGGCCTGGAACACCTCCCTTTCCACCTTCTCTCATCTTGGTAATTGCAGGGCTGTTTCTTTCACTTTTAAAATTGTTTTTCTCCTCTCTCATAGTTGCTGCAAAGTGGTGGGTTTTTTTCCTTTTTTTAACATATTTTTCCCAACAGATGGCCATTGTGGGCTGCAGGGTCCAGCCATTGCCTACTATGAGTCTGCCGACCTCATGGGAACCAGCTGTGTCTGGCACAAGGCAGCCTCATTGTCTCTGCAAATAGATCACCTCTGCAGTCCTCCTGCAATGCCGTCATGCCACATAAACCAAATCATCTAGTTCAGATTCAGTTTACTCTCGTTAATTATAATTTTGTTTAGAATCTGATTTTTTTTCTATGAACTTAAGCTATTCAAAACATCTGTTAAATTTCCGTTTATTATGTACTATGCCGAAGGTAGAGTTCATTGGATTGTGTCTTCATACCCATTTCTATGAAGTATTAAACTGTGGTGAAATACCTCATTGACTTAGTAATAGTGAATGAACAGAGGAACAGGAGAAAGGAAATGGAGCAAGGAGCTGAGAAGTGATTAAGTGTAGTGCTGTAAAATGGGCAAAAAGACAGTTGGTTAGATAGAGAAGGAAGGAGCATTTTCTTATTTTATTAAAAATGTCTTGATTTATCTTTTTTCCATCACTTTAATATTTCTGATATGTTATGTAGATGTTAATGAATATTCATGAATATGCAAATATGTTATAATTTATAAATTTAACTTAGATTTGATGGCTCCTCAGAGTAAGTAGAAAATTATGGATGGAAAATTGAGACTGAATTTTAGGAAATGGCAATATATTTTGGAATCGGAAAAAAACCCCAAATTTCTAGGCTGACATTTTACATGAAACTTGACAAATGTTTTGTCAATGAGCATTCTAATTGTACAGAGAAAGAGAATAAATATTGCTGGTTTGAGTTAGCATTCCTCTATTGCTTTGAATCATTAACAGCAGTTAATCTCTTACTTGCCTTTTTAGATCGATTTGCAATACTAGCAAACAATAACCTCCAAATTCTTAACATCAATAAAAGTGATGAAGGAGTGTACAGATGTGAAGGAAGAGTGGAAGCCAGAGGAGAAATTGATTTTCGGGACATAATTGTTATTGTGAATGGTAAGGAGTAAAAGTTGTTGAATTGATTATCATAACCTAACTTGATTATCATAACCTATTTTAAAATACATCAGCTTTTAAATCTCCCAATTAAACTCTTTAATACAGATGTCATGTCTCTTTATTATTGTTTTCCTATATATGTAATGGCTTCTCTTTTTTATGTTTTTATTATTTATTTATTTATCTACTATAATATATATAGATGGAATTCATCATGTTTCATAAAATCTATTCACAGAATACTGGCAGTCACTGCAGGACTTGATTTTCAGATGATAATGTTCAGTTCATTTTGTATTTACCAGTGTTTTGTTTTTTGCTATTAAAAAGGCACACTTGATTATTTGTAGTTACTTAACTTTACTTCACTTACATATTTTGTTAGCTGTCCCAGCTTACAGGTATATTTTATTATAACATAGATTTGTAACATTTAATGCTGAGTAAACTATAAAACACATTTTCTGAAAAGTGACATTATGCATTATAGTGCTATGTAACAAACCTCTGAGAAGGAACATGATCAGATTAAGACAAGGTGGAGCATTTAGTTCAACCTCTCTTAAATTTTGTGCTGACCTGTTGAAAAATCTCTTCATATATTGTCCAGAAAGGACACAGTTCATAAAGGGCATTTTTAATGTCTGTGTTCTGTTTAATATTGGGTTTTTTTCAGTAAAACTACTTCCATTGTTGTTTTTAGGTTCTGAGTTTTAAATGCTTTGTCCTTGACCTTTCTCAGCAAACTCCAGTTTACCGATGTTTTTATGTAAGTTGAATTCTCAGTTAATTACAGAAGAGAAAGTAGATTTGGCACAAGTATTATTTATTATATGTAGTCAAGCAGCAATCTTGGAAGAAGAATTCTTTAAACTATGGAAGATGATACACAGACAACACAACCAAATGGAGGATGATATATATCATGATAGAATATAACATCACGTGCACTATGAAGTGATGCCCTCACCAACAAATTGCTTTCCTCTCTGTGCATTGCAGTGCTGCATTATCTCAATGCTTGGTTATGTACAATTCCAGCAGTACACATCACAGCATCTAAAATGCTGAATGAGATTTTTTTCTGCTGCTATATACATGCATATGAACCTACCTTATGAATATTTTTCACTTCTACCTGATACTTGTATGAAGTTGAGCTGAGAGAGAGCCTGTATTTAACCTGAAATGTCAGATTAAAAACTATGGTTTGGCTTCACATCATTTATTGGTTCATTATATCCACAAATTTGGTTCTTTATATGGTTATTATGACTTCAGAAAGAATGCTAACATTCACTTACCTCTAAATTTCAGTTCACAGTGTAGGGAGGAGCTGCCAACTGACTAATTCTGACATAGTTGCTCATGTAGAGTGGTATCAATTAGAAACTATTTTCTGCTTCATTTATATGGATAAATAGGTTTTACAACCTAAAACTGAATGTATTAAACTTGGCTTAGAATGAGTCTTACACCGTATTTAAAATTAAACAGGTAAAAAAACCTACAATACTGTTTGGTGAAAAAGAAAATGGATGAAAATAAGTAAGTAAATAAGTAAATAAATAGGTAGGTAGGTAAATAAATAAAAGGCAGGAAAAATGGTGTGTTCTGTAGGCCACTAAAATCTACATGCCTGTCTTTCCAGTCTCCTTTTTCAAAAGATAAGCAATAATGCTTAGGCTACTTTGGAGCATAATCAAAGCTTGGTATAAAACAAAAAAATTATGATGGCAGCATTTTTTATGTAGACATTTAAAATTCTAATTTAGAACTTTATGGTTTGTTTACTTAGTGCAATAGTGCCTACAAAATATACACAAAGATCTAAGATCTGCATAAACCCATAGTAAGAATGACACAAGATCTCCAAAGCTGGATAAACTGCAGCTAAAGACTACAAAATTAGGAATACTTTTGGAAAATCTGTTGCACCATATAACCCATAGTTGTATGGTTTAAAAATCTTAAGTTTTTGTGAGAGTGTGTCGGGAGAGGTGAATATAGAGAATGAGGAGATTGAGATTAGTAATTAAAGCAATAATGTTAGTCCTTACTCATATATATATGAGAGAGATAGATACAGATACATGGTTGTGTTCTGGGTTAACACAGCCTGCTGTCACAAGCCCACACACACACGCAGATGGGAGGGAAAGTAACACAAAAAACACTCTTGGTTGAGGTAAGCAGTTTAATGAGCTGATGCAGTGCCCCATTACCTTAGTCTGTTTGCAGAAATAATGCAGCAAAAGCAGAAGCAGCAGTAGAAGCAGAAGCCTGTGATAAAATGGTTCACCCACCCAAGCATGCAACACAGTGAAAGAAACCAACACCCAAACCTGGAAACCAGAAGCAGCAACTGGAACAGGAAGCAATCCACATTACAATCCAAACCAAGCCCCATGACACTTTGCTCCAGCCAGCACTTCAGTTTTGAAGTTGGCATGATGGCAACATGGTGTTGAATATATTCATCAGCAGATTCAACTCAACCCATGACTTTCTTCACCCCTTATTCTATACAATCTCCATCATGTCCAGCAGCAACTAACATCACACAACATACATCATGCGCCATTCACTGTCCATTCTCATTCAAAATGAGAACACTTCACAGTATTCAGAAGTGTGGATGCTCTGGAGCTCCACCCTGTTCTGGTACAGTCTGGATCAGTCCAAATCGTAGTGCTACATTTTCACCCCTAGGACATTAGACTCCAGTGACTTCTTCCATCCCTCCAAGGGAAAGCGAACTGTGGTTTGCATTCTGGTGCTCTGCTTCCAACACATCCAGCTTCTGTGATCCCTCTGTCACACCAGAAGTACAGATGGGTTCCGCTCCTTGGGGTTTGGTGGTATAAAAGTACACCATGCATCTGTATCTACTAAACATTTATACTGTCATGAGTTTAAGTTGCCAAGCCCAGTTCCACACAGTCCAATAGACACTGTTGTCTACTCTCCTCCATCTGGTTGGAGGCAGAGTCCCTTTAATTTTGACTGTAATTGTTTGTGTCTTGTGAAGATGCCTTGGAAGTCGCTTCACAAGTATCAAAAGCAACATCAGTTCTTCTGCTCTTTTTGGGCAATTTTCCACTCAAAACTGAGGTAGTGTTCTTCCCAGAAGAATTTTCCTGTAATTCAGACTTGTACAGCTAAGACTAAAGTGCTTTTTCCCTCCCACTTCCTCATGTCTTCACTATGGTCATTTAAGTAAAACCACAGTGTACACCATGGTGTATACCTCCCAGATTCTCTCTCTTTTCAACCATTCCTATCAGTGAAATTAAGACATAAACAAGGTCATACATCAAGATGAGACTTTATTAAAGAGAGAGAGAATGGAGCAAACAAAACAGAGAAAGAAAGGAAAGGGAGAGAACGGAAATAGAGCAGAAGAGATAGTTACACAACCATAGTCCTTCTTTGGTGGGGGTGGGGGCAAGAGAAATTCCTGGGATGCTGCTTCCAGCCTGAGATGTCCTCAGTGATGTTCCTCCACTAAGCTGGCATAGACCAGGGTGTTTACTATGTTTCTCGTTCATTCACCATACCTCCACCCAGCTCACATCAACAGTGCTTAAGTGGATTTCCAGGGGGTGGTTGGTGCCAAGTGGTCTTGGCCCCTTTTTTCTGGCCCCTGGGCAGTTGCTGTCTCAGTGGGCAGAGTTGACAGACCAGGCAGATCGTTCAGGATAATCTTATCTTTATTGAGGCTCTTCTCAGTTCTTAATGAAATCATCACATCACAAGGTGATTTACATGTTTGAGAGAGGGTTCTCCCAACCTATGAGAGGTTTACAGTGGAAATAATGTTTTCAGGGCTGATATTGTGGTAATTTTGCTGATGTATTTTGAAAGTAGCAGAATTCTCCATTTATGGTGTTTTTCGATTGCAAACAGTATATGAGTATGCTGCTTTTTAAATGCTGTCTTTATTATATAGCAACAGCTGATAATGTTTTATTTCTGCAAATACTATTTGTTCCAATGCTTATAAATACCTCGCTAAAAAATGTAAGCAATGGTGTAATTGTGTGAAATCCCATATTCCCTTTGACAGGAGTAGTGACAAAGATTTAATTAAAAAACAAACTACTAGTTATCCTTTTGCTCATTGCTCTCCAGTTAGAGCATTATTCATGGTGCAGGGGGCCCGTACATCCTCTGATTCTGGACAAAGATTTGAATTAAGACCATCTCTTTGAGTAAGTGCTTTATTTGATACTGTTCCTTGTTTCTGTGCAACTAAAAAGGAAGGACAGAGTGGAAAAAACATTTTGAGAGGTTGAGAGCACCCCAACATTACAGCAGATGAAATGCAATTCAAATTCTCTGTCTACTAACTTATGAAAAAGAAGAAAATAGTAAACTCAANAATGAAACCATGGATTAGACTGTGATTTTCATGTCTGAGAAGAAGCATTGTTAAATTTTCTCTTGGGCCATTTTGGTCATATATAAGTGATCTCTGCCTATATGGATGACATTTGCCTATAGAATACTTTCTTGTGTGAAAAAACATGAACAATTGTTTAAGAACATCTTTCAAAAGTTCGTTTATTGTTTGCTGAAAGTTAAATAACTGTACTTATATTAAGGTACCTAAATTGGTAGAAGAAAGCTTCACAATTGATGAAATAGCATGTGCAGGTGATGTTCCACCAACTGGAAAGTAATTGAACTTTTTAACTGAAGTATCTGGAGGAATCTTATTGTTATCCTTAGTAACAATGACTTCCTAAGAAACTGAAATTAGATTACTGTAAGCAAAGTATCTTTTGTTTCCTTCCCTTTCTTTTCCTTTTTTTTTTTCTTTATTCTTTTCATAATTTGGGGTGAAGTAGTGAGTACATACATCTACACGTAATGTAGAGATGTATTTAATTTCTAAGAGCAGTTAGAGAAGATAATGGTATCCATCTTGGTAATATTTCTTCCATTTTCTACTTTATCTGGATTCTAAGCTGGTTGGCATAGCATTAGCTAATTCACATCCGGGACAGACGTAAAAAAAAGAAACTACAGATGAAATGCAATTCAAATTCTCTGTCTACTAACTTATGAAAAAGAAGAAAATAGTAAACTCAAAACTGAAGCCTTAAAATCTGCTTTCCTAGATTATTTGGCCACAAATGCAGGGGTTTGTTATCCTGGGGACATGGTATTTCCACATTCAATCTGTAGCCCAGGCAATTTCAGATAGGAAAAAAGTGATACATGTAACAGACTTTATGTACAAAAGTTGGGACAGTAACATAAGAAATATATGTTAGGAAGCCTCTTTAGCTTTGGCTGATTATTCACTATGTTGGTTATTTGTTTATATTTTTGTAAAATACTTTAAAAATTACTTCTGAACAGAATGCAGGTTTACTCAGAAGTATTTAAAAGAAATCCTTGGAACAGAACCTAAAGATAAACAGATCTTTACCCAGAAAGAATGTTGAGATAAATATTTTTAAAATAAAATAATTTTTTTTTTTATTTCATTGCAGTATCTTTTGGAAGACAACAGAACTTAAATAATGTGCTGAGCTGGGTTATAGTCCCACAATTCTTACTTGTGAGCAGTGAAGAAACTGACTTCGGGCAGAAAATAATTTTATCTTCTGTTCCTGAGCAGATCTAGACAGTAGAATGCACTGCAAAATGGATGAAATGTATTAAATGCCTTTTAAGTGACATATTTACATGGAAGATTGATAAACTGCTATTGCACAGCAGAGGGGTTTTCTATGCTGAGTAATGGCCTGTGCAATTTCAGATAAGAAAGAAGTGATCTGTGAAACATATTTCAGCACACCATAAAAAAGTATGAAAAGTACACAACAATGTTTATTGCTGATCATTGATAATTCTGGTAAATTACTTTTTAATAATTTGATATATTTAAGGTTCACAAGCTGAAAAGGCTTCCAGAGTAGAATACTAAACATAAAATACTTGGTGCAGAGCAACAGAATTTCATTCTGAACAGTTTGTGAGAAAAACCTCTGGAAGTGTAATGGCAAGCCAAAAGCAAATTCATTGGAGGTTGCCTATTTCTTCTTTAGTGAAAGCTGAAGAAGGTAACCCTGAGGCACTCTGATGACAGGATGTTCTTTCTAGCAGAGGCCTATATTTTGTGAAGCTCTAATCTTCTTTCCCCTTCCTTTTTGCTCTTTTCATCCTGGGATTATTTTGTTTGTTTATCTGGATAGTTAAAAGAAGTAGGTTGAAGACAACTGTCCTAAAATTTGCTGTATGAACAGAGATGTTAAGTATCAGCCTGTGAGTTTTTCTGTCTTAAATATCATTGCTATTTTTTCTATTGAGTAGAAGTTATCTGCAAACTGTTACAATCTTAGTAATAACTATATCTCATCAAGAACAGACAAGATTTGTTGCTCCCTTTCAGAAAATGATTACTGGTTTTAGAAATACAGTTCCCAAACATAGATTGCATTCATTGGTTTCTTTCACAATTCACCTTTTGCAGTTGGTGATACTTCTGCCCAGGAAATAAGCAGAATTTCAGTAAAAAGCTTTACAATCGAATAGGGAACAGGTTAGCAGACCATAATGAGTTAACTTGTCTGTTTCCCCCAACACAGAAGTGAAAAGTAACACACAGACAAAAAAAAACAGCCCTTTGGACCAAGATAAAGAGTTTAGTTAAATAAGAGTTTGCATAATAATAATAATAATAATACAATGCACAATTGCCTTAGACCATTTTCAGAAAAAAACACAGTAGAAAGCAGCATGAAGCAGAAGCAAGTGAGTTAAAAAATCCCAAGCCAGGCAGCTACTACGCCATCCCTCCCTGTCCACTGCCATCCCAGAGGAAGAAAGCCAACACCCAAAACCTGGAATATAAATACATCAACTGGAACAGGAATGCTCTTGTGTTACAATCTGAACTTCAAGTCTCATAATACTTTGCTCCAGCTAACACTTTCATTTTGAAGCTAGCGTGTGGCAGGATGGTTTTTAATAGCAACAGCAAATGTTTAACTTGACCCATGAGAAAAAGAACTAGAGATACATTTTCACTTGAAATAATTAAAGTAGTGCCCATGATAACTCTGTTGTGTCTTACACATGCTAGGTATACTTTAGTCACTGTTCTGTATGTTCTGTAGGAAAATCAAAGAACTGGTCAGAAAGTCTTTGCAATTATTTTTTGTTTTCTATTGCAAATAAAGGGTTATAAATACCCTGATAATATTAAAAATCTTATCTTTGAGAGAAGAAATACTAGTAATAGTGATTGATATTTCAACAAAGTCACTAAGTATAACCATAAATTTAAAAATCAGCAAAATATCCTATTCTATCCTTTAAATTTATCTCGAAACACAGAAAATAACTTACTTACTCCACTAATGGGGCATAATTTATTTTTCAGTTCCCCCTGCAATTACTCTGCTTCAGAAAACCTTTAATGCCACTGCAGATCGAGGAGAGGCATTAACTTTGTTTTGCAGAGCCACTGGATCACCTCCACCTGAAATCAGTTGGCATAGGTAAGTTCACGCTGAAACACACACATTGTTTTTTACTGTGTCACAGTTTTCTGTTACAGTCCATTAAGCTGTTTAACCTTAATGTCTGTATGGAATTCTAAGAACATTTACTTTACAGTCCCTTTCTGTTCTAACTTCTGAAGCTGGATTCAGCCTTAAATTAAATTAAACTCAGACAAATTCAACTGCACTCAGGTCACCAGCAAGTAAAATATATGCAAAATGTAAGTAAAATGTATGTAAAAAGTAACTAAAATACCATGATTTCTTCATATTTGAATGGAACCAAAGAAAACTGAAGCAGTGAATCCATATCTCAAAAGCAATACAAGTAAAAGGAAACTGGGATTGTTTAGTCTGGAGAAGAGGAGGTTGCTTTGACAGTTGGCTATCGGTCTCTTCTCAATAGTAACTAACAATAGGATGAGAGAAAATGGCTTCAAGTTGCACCAGGGAAGGTTTAGACTGAATATGAGGAAAATTTTCTTTACTGAAGGACCAGTCAAGCATTGGAATAGGCTGCCCATGGAGTTGGTAGATTCACCTTCCCTGGAGGCAAGAGAGGCAGGCAAAGTGTGAGCAGAGCTGCAGCTTCAGCAGGCTATTTATAAACGCTGTCTAAAGGTGAGATCACATCATCCCCCAGAACTGAACCATTCTCAGGGCAGTTTGGCAAAGCTGCAGATTGGTGCATGGGGAATATTTTTTTTTTTCCTGAAGCTGGCATACATGTGGCAAGCACAGCAACCCCACTCATCAAGCCAGCCACTCCTCCTGAGAGAGGCAGGTGGAGGTGGGCAGAGCCACAGCCTAACAGACTATTTAAACACACCGAAGTTAAACAGGAGGGGATGTGGGGAGCCATGCCATGAGGACATGTGTGGCAGTTTGCAGGGTTACTCACATGAGTTACTTGCATGGTTGCCACTGAGGCAACTTCTACTGTCAGGTAGAAGACAGAAACCCAAATGGAAAGGGTGAGTGGAGACATGTTTCTATCCATGGCAGATGGTGAGTGCCCTCCTTGCCTGCCTCATCTTGCCATGTGCCTCTAAGAAATAAATATGAGGCCCTGCTGGAAGGTGGCCAGTCTGATGGGGATGTTGATGATGGGCAAATATACCAGAGGTCTTATTATGGTCAGATAGGCCTTCCAGCCATATAACAACTTACTTCTAAAGGATACAGAGGGCCTAATCATGTCTGGTTTTATAAGACAAAAGGTGTGATCTCACAGGTGGAAAAGGTTCCTAGGACAAGAATTAGCAGGGCTCATTCATAGAGCTTTAAACTAGATCTTGAGGGGGATGGGGTTGTAACTGGGTTTGCACCAGTGAGGCAGTGTTCTAGTATTAATGAAGACCAGAAGACCTTCCACCCCTCTAGGGTGGAGTCAGCATGCTCAGCTCACTCCTTGAAATGCCTGCACGACAATGCACACATTATGGGGAATAAACAGGAGGAGTCAGAAATCTGTGTGTGGTCAAGGGGGTATGATCTGGTGGCAATTACAGATACATGGTGCGACAGCTCTCATGAATGGATTGTGGTCCTGGATGGCTATGTCCTTTTAAGGAAACGCAGGTCAACAAGGCAAGGTGTTGGAGCTGCTATTTATGTGAGAGAACAACTAGAATGTATTGAGTTCTGTCCAAGGGCAGCTGAGGAAAGAGTTGAGAGTTTGTGGGTGCAAATTAAGGGGCAGGCTGTCATGGGTGATACTGTGGAGGGTGTCTATTACAGGCCACCTGATCAGAACAAAGAAGTTGATGAGGCCTTCTACAGGTAGCTGATAGCAGCCTCACGATTACAGGACCTGGTTCTCATAGGGGATTTTAACTATCCAGATATTTGCTGGAAGGCCTACTCAGCCAACCAGCCACAGTCCTGGAGGTTCCTCCAGTGCACTGGTGATAACTTCTTGATGCAAATGGTAGATAAGACAACTAGCACTGCTGGATCTTGTACTCACTAACAAAGGGGGTCTGGCTTAAGCAATGAAGGTTGAGGACAGCCTTTGCTGCAGGGGCCGTAAGATGGTGGAGTTGTGAAACTTGCGTGATAGGAACAGAATACCAAGCAGGATCACAACCCTGGACTTCAGCAGGGCCATCTTTTGACCTAGGAGAAATCCCATGGGACAGGGAACTAGAAAATAAAGGGGCCCAAGATAACTGGTTAACATTCAAGGATTACTACGTCTTCCAAGCTCAAGATCAGAGCATCTCAATGGGTAGGGAATTAAAAAAGGGATCAAGGAGACCTGCAAGCAGTCCTGCAAGTTGGATCATAGCAGTTCCACATGAATATAAAGAAAAGCTTTTTCACTCTGAGGTTGACAAGGCACTGAAGGCTACCCAGAGTGGTTGTGGAGTCTCCTTCTCTGGAGACATTCAAAACCTTTCTGGATGCATTTGTGTGTGGTCTAGTCTAAGTGATCCTGCTCTGGTAGGGGGCATTTGACAAGATGATCTTTCAAGTTTGAAGTTAATTTGTTATGTGGTGTAGAATTTGAAATTTAGTGAAGAGGATAAAGAAGGAAAAAAATATATACAGAGCCCAATTCAAGAACTGACACTGAATTCAAACAATGTTATTGAATATTGGAAAAGTTATTTAATGTTTTTAAAGTAATTTCCTATCTTATCTGACTAAAATTCTAGGGAGCTTTCTGAAATCTGGTATCCTAAAGGGCCTTGTTTTAAGGATCATCACCAATGCTGATGTTCTACATTGTTAAGAAAGAATACATAAATTTCCTCAAATTGTGGGTACTTCAGTCATTTGTTTTCCTTAGTTTTGTGGTTTGTTTTTGTTGGTTTTTTTTTGAGGGGGGGTAGGGTTTTTCTGTATTATTGGGGGTTATAATATTTAATAAGTATTAGAGGATGTACACACATTAAGTGTCTTGGGGACACACTTATCTCTATGTCTACTGTTCCAAATGTGCTGAGAGGTTTTTCCTTTGATTTTCCAGCCCCTGGGACAACTGGCTTTTTTTTTATCTTTTGTAAAGGTTTTGCAAAAGCTCCATAGGCTTATGTACTGGATACTGAATCTTAAATGTGTGAGCTTCTGTCCTGTTCCTTTTTCAGAAACTGTCATAGAGAGGAATACTGACTTAGGTGCTTTTCTCTTTTTTTTTTTTGTTTTTTCATTTTATCCTCTTTTTACTTTGTCTTTCCAGGCTATCAATCCTTGGTAGTAGAAAATATCATTGCTTTTCTATTTGCTTATATTAAAATGTTTTAAAGTGGTAGATGGAAAGCACCACTGTAACAGGGTGTTATGATTGATACACAGAGGAAAAAAGTTGGGAGGAGCTACAGTATTTTTTCTAAAGAAACAAAACTTGATTCTGAATTGGTTTTGCATCAAATTTCTGAAATGTCTTTCTTGAACTGTTCAGGTCCCTTTTCACCTGTACGTAGGTAGCCATTTGAAAGGATTCCAAATCAGCTGGTGTATTCTCTATGTCCTCACCTCACAGATATGTTGAGATAAAGACCTTAATTTTTTAGACTAATTCAGATATTTGTTCTTTAGAAATTATGCTGAGCATAGGAAAACTAGATCAGTGTAATCTTTCTTGATTTTGATAAAAAGCTAGAAATCATTTTTGGTGATAGGAAAGTGTATCAGAATCAATTTCTCTGGTATTAATACACTTGTCATACATTGAGAACCTAATTGAGACTGTTTACCAGAACTGATAGCCAAGGTGTTATAGTCCTAATTTCATCCTGTTCAGAATATTTTTTTGATGTTGATACTAAACTCAGTTTTATGTAAGTGCATATTCTTTTAATAAACAAGTGAAGTTACATCTTGAATTTGATTAAGTGCTAATGCTGACTTTTAGTTACAACAATCATAGGAGTCGTCAGTTTTATTTCCAACTGTACCATTTATGAATGTTAGTACAGTAATTTTATTTAATTTACCTTGGATTAGTGTGTAATGAAGTGACTTAATGAAAGTCTGCTTTCTCAATACATAGGTAAGCTAAGGAAAAAAATCTCGAATGATGCAAACTACTGACTGTAAGCAAAATGCTGGAGAAAACATTAGTGTCAAGCTTTAAACTCTTTAAGACAGTAGATAATGTGGCAAAACTTCACATCAACCCTTCTTGTTTCCAGGTGCTGACATTATTTAAGACTTTGTAAACTTAAAATGGAGGGACCTGAACTAATGTGTTAAGCTTTGATTTAATTTACTAATCAGTCAGTTTGAGATACCTGGTCAAGAAGAAAGGCCAGGAAGGTTTAAATTGCTACTCTATTTAATATGTATATATTCTTCGTTAATATTTCATGGACTGAGAATATATTTGTTTCATCACTTAACTGATACCTCTACTGAAACTGGTATTGTGTTATTGTAAACCATAACCTTCAGAAAAGAAATACCTTCACAGAATTAAATTAGACAGGACTTAAAGATCCAAATGTACTGGTCAGGAACTGGAAATCTTTACTCTTGTGAACAGTCCTACTGAAAGCATCATGATTGTTTACATCCATGAAGATCATTTACACTAGTGAAGTTAAGATGAATCAATCTTCTTATCTCTACTGACAGGGTTTAGAATTATCTGACAAAAGAAATAATCCTCTTAATGCGGTAGTCATGTTTCCCTGTTCTCAAATATCAACATCAATCTGAATTTATCCTGTTCGCTAGAGGGTTCAGAGAAATGCTCATAATCTCATTTCTGCTTAGAAATGATCATAGATATGTCTGATTTTTATGATAATATACATTTGAAAACTATTTCTGACCTTGAATATAGATTTTTGTCTCCTAACAGAAATTACTAGACTATTATTTTGGTGAAACCACCTATGTGGAAAATTTGACCTTTTCTGTTCTACAACACAATCTCTGTGCTTTGCTTAGAAAAAGAGGAGAACAGTGCCTTCAAGAGGACAGTAAAGTGGGCTGAAATTATTTACAAATATGTTAATAAAATAGTTGCTATGTAGATGCCAGGGGATCCTGTTAACAGATGCTAATGTTGCCAAGAAAGAAGTAGTGATACTGGTTTTAGGGAAAACTGTATTTTGGAAAATGTAAAATGCATATATTTATCAGTATTATGTGATGAGAAAGAGAAAACTATTCTTGCACAAGCCTTGAAATAAAACTAGATGTCTTAAACTAGCTAAAGAGAATAGAATATGTCAATAATGCATATTGGTTTCATTTTACTAATAGCTTGTTGTCAAGAAGCTGGCATTGTTAAAGGCATTATGAGTGCTTACAAAAATCAGGAAGTGCTTGTGAAAAGAGGTTGTTGATGATTCAACAGAAATAAGATCAAAGGAATCCTACAGCAAAGTAGGCAGAAAGAGAAGAAATTAAATAAGAAAAAAAGTCCTAAAACAGTATTCTTGGGAACAAACCTGATCTAATAACTGTGTGGATGCCAAGGTGCTCAAATGGGCAGGTCAATCCTCAGTTAGCCCTCAGGTTTACTATTTCTGTGCCAGAATTTAACATTTAGAGACATGCCTACTTATTAAGTTGTGGCTAGCCAACAACAACTGAGAGGAAGTAATTTGGAAGGTTCTTTATCTGCCAATAGACTCTACGTGTTTGCAATTTAAAACACTGTTTATAAGTTGCCACGTTGTTATTAAGGTGAACTGCAAGAGTTATACTTTGAAAATACACTTTTAAATCTTTTTCACATACGAATATGTATTTGACTACCTGATTTTCCTTTTCTTCTTTGAGTGTTAGTTTCATTCATGAGCAATTTTCTAATATAAAGTCAGTACTGAACCTTTTAGAATAGACATATTATAGTATTTTTAATACATATGTATTTTAGAACCTAACAATAAAATCTTGAATCTGGGGTGTTGAACATCAAAATGCAGTTCAGAGTTTTGCTTGTGCCTAAAATGTGCATACTTGGGGGAAAAAAAAACCAACAAAACCCAAACCAAAAGAAACCTCATTGTGATCCTGCAGAACAGTTTTTTGTCATGTTAAAATCAAATCCCTTCTATACATACTGCAAATTTATACCACATGAGTTAACATGATTTTGAGGATAGCATAATGGCAGTCTCAGAGATTATTTTCAACATAAAGATGCTTCCATAGCACATTGTTACAGAGTTGATTTTACTGGTTGATTTATACATTGTTCTTATTTTTCTAGGAATGGTAAAGTTATTGAAGAAAATGAAAAATATATGCTGAGAGGAAGTAATACAGAATTAACAATAAGAGATATAAAAAACATTGATGCAGGGCCTTATATCTGTAATGCTAAAAACAAAGCAGGAATTGATAAAAAGCAAACATTCCTTCAAGTTTTTGGTAAGTATTGCATAGTATGATCCATCCTTCTTTTTAAAATATAAATAGTGGGGAGCTCAGGTGATAATTCACAGTTTTCAGTGGAGCAGTATTCCTGCAAGGTATCTACTGTTGCAGCAAACCACTCCATATGATTTTTTAGCTTTTCTCTGTCTGTTAGCTACTTTAACCTTAAGATCTGAATTTAATTGTGAAAAGGCTGTCTTCAGCATTTGCTTTTCTACTATTCAGATAAAATACAATGGGGTGTTAAATTGTTCATTCACTCTGCTTTTCCTTTAAAAGTCGGCTGCTTGTGAGAAAGTGAAGAAGAGAAAAATACAAGATTCTGAAAGGGATTAAAAAGCAGGTTATTTGGACCTCTAAGCAGTGTGTTTCCTTTTTAAGAAGACACCATTCAAATGTGTTCCTGATTTTTTAAATTTGTTTTTTCTTCATTTTTATTTTCTAAGAGCATAATTGAAAATGTAGCCACAAGAATATAATTTGATCTGACATTCAAAGGATAAAAGTAATGACATAAAAACTCTTATTTCTCTTTCTATGCTCTACCACCCGATCAGTGCTCGTTATTCTCTACTTTGCATAGAGCTGGTAATTTCTTTGAAGTTTTGTATAGCTGTAACCTATTGAGAGCAGGCATCTGTGAGAATGTAGAACACTTCCCTCAAAATCATTATGCAGGATCAAGGTTGTAGCTTACATGGGAAAACCCTGCAACGGAGCAATGTGGTGGTGGTTTGCTTGTTCATTTGGTTTTGTTTGTTTGTTTGTTTGTTGTTTTGGCTTGCTTGGTTTGTTTTTTTCTAAGACTAACTGTAGGTTGTTGTAGAGAGAATGACCGTTTATATTTGAACAGCTAACACACCTACTTGAGACCATAGGAAATTAATTTTTACATCCCAGATGAAACTAACAGAAATTATACAAAATGAAATAGGTCTAACAGAAGAAGGTAATTTGATCATTTGCACTGGAAAAGCAAAGCTGTTTGGTTGGAAGATACTATAAATTTGAAGCCTGAGATTGAAGCCATAGTGTCAGGTGAACAGATTAGCTTTGTTTGTGTGCTTTCTATTGTCTTTTTCATTTAAGAAGCTCTTCATAGCCCTGCATGCTGTGACATCTCCAGTGCGCCAGACTAGAGCTGTGGTTTTAGTACTTGGCCGTGCTTGGTATCTAATTTTTCATACCTCTTTCACCCATACTGTTCATTTTCATTGATATCTTTGATTTTTTTTTAAGATGTATTAACTCATGTATGTGTGTGTCTGTGTATTTAGATACATGTTAATTAGCATTTTGAATTGCAAAATGGCGTATTTTTGCAGCTGTGGGTTGGTACAGCTATTATATTATTACAAAATAACAGTAAGTGGTTTACTTAACATCATTTAAGAAAATTCAGTACCTTAAAGCCTTCATCCATTGCCTTACTTTCTGAGACCTGAACATTCATTTCTTCATCATTTCTTCCCCAGAGCAATGGGGAATAAAAGAAGTGCTTCTGTGATTCCTCTTATGTTCTTACCTGTCTGAAACACTTCTCTATTTTTTCAAATAAAAATTATGCACTCTATAAATGCAATTATGCCAGTTTTCTCAGAAGACAAGTCTTAAATGCCTTCGAATGTGAAGTTGCAGTAGCATTTTAACCCATACAAAGACTCAGGTTTATCATGCACTGAATCAAGTCAACATTTCATAGGAGTGTGTGCATGAATCCTTAAAATGTCAGAAATCAAGTTTCAGGATTCTTATTTCTTAGGTATTTCATGTTGGGCTCTGCCTTGTTACTAAATTCAAATTGTACCAGCAGTTTCCAGATGGACAAAGTTGTAGTTTTGTTATCTGATTCATATGTGGCTGCTCAGGAAGACAGCATAAGAATATGATTCCTTGCATTTCATATTAATGAAGAGATCCTATCAGGCAGTGATATGGACATATACTAAGCCTTTCACCGGTAAATCCATGTTTGTAAGGTTTAAACCAGTTCTTTTGATGTAATATAATCAAGATTATCTCAGGGTTTATGCATGTGCCACTTCCCAAGTCTGATGAAACTCTTCTGTCAAAGATATGGGTAGATCTCTGTGAATTCGATAAATTGTGTACCTTCTCCAATAAATTGTTTGTAAGCAATCTAACAAATCTAGAAACTCAGATGGCTGTCCGTGTTGTTCTTTTTGGGGAGGCTGCAGGTAAACAATGATGGGCTTAGCCCTTGTCTGAAACAAAACCAGAAGAGACTAAGGAAAGTATCTGAGAGAAATTTGTTTATTGAGGGAGTGTTACAGAACCTAACATGTATCTTTTTTGCTCAGAGATCAAGCTTTCCAAACAGTAAATTTATTTATTTGTTTGGCATAATTTTTGTTAATATAAAAAAATAAAGTCTCATAATGTGCAGTTCCTTATCTTCCAAATAAAATAAATATAATGAAGCATAAGATTCATAAGGCTTTCTTCATTTCAGTCATGTCATTCAGTTCACAGTTTTAAGTACATTGTAATGCAAATATTTCAGTATTTATGACTGAAGAAACCAAGAAAGACCTAGAGTTTTTCTGGATTTACATTCCAAGACCCTGTATTTTCATTTGTTTTTACATTTGCTAGGATGCAGCCAGCAAATATGAATTCACTTTAATAATGTCCTTGTCAATTTCAATTTAGAAAGAACAATTAAAGAATTGGAGAAGAGTGGACCAACTTTTCCAGTATTTCTGTCAATAACAGTCTTGTAATTCTGAAGTAAATATGTTTTTTTACATTTACAAAGCTATTTTAGTATTGTTTACTATTTAAAATGTCATAAACAAGTTGACAGTGTAAAAACCCCTAGTCAGTGGCAAGTTACATCTTGTGACCTACAAAACTGAAGCAGTTAAATAATATCCCCAAAATGAGTTCTCTTCTTACGAGCAATAACTGCCAGCTGTATATATTTGATGATTAATCAGTGCTTATTCTGCTATATGTCAGCTACTAGTGACTAAAATGTCATGTTAAAACTTTTTGTCTTGTACTGATCCATTTCAATGAGGCCTAAATAAATATAGAATATAAAGCTAAGTTTTAAAATGTAATAGTATTAATTATATATTTTAGGGAGTGCAACATATTGAGTCGTGTTGTTTGTCATGTTATTCATATAGAGAAATTCTCTTGTTCTGACGGAAATGTGATTCAAAATTTTGCTAATTTCTGACATAAAATAATATTTATGATGCTTTTTATTTCTTTTAAGAGTGGCATATCTGCCACAGTTTTTTCCTTGTTTCCAGCTGCTGTATTATAGAAAACAAAAGAAAGGAAAGAGCAGATAATATTCTAGTGAGAGTAATAACTGAAGTTATTTTGAGGTTTAACATGGTTATCTTTTATCACAAATTCTTTTTGTAGTTCTTTCAACTGACATTCCTTCTTACACCACTAAGAAAAGTTCCATCTTTTTTTTCTCCATTCATGCTGTAGTGCTTTGCTTTCTATTTTCTACTGTGTCCAGTAAAGCTGGATGTATTTGACATTTCAAAAGCCCCTGATTAGCTGGGGTGCTTTTTTTTTTTTTCATCATGCAATTTCACTTAGCCTACATTATACCTTAATGATACAGTACATTAGCTCAGTGCTTCACTAGGTAAAATATTACTTGGTTTTACTCTCTATGCAATAGGTACACAATTCTTTATAATAGTTGAGAGCTATCAGATAGCTTTGATAGCTGTTGCAAGACAAGCAATAGAAGAAATATAGATATAAGGAGTTAGAAGTGAGACCAAGAATAGTGTGATCAAAATTAATGAAAGAGAGGTAGATGATTTCTCTGGATATAGCAAATTTGAACCTGATTGTGTTTTTCATGGTGATGCATGCAGCATCTCTGATACAATGTCTGTAAATTAAATACTGGCCATAAAATGAGAAAGGATACAAGGCATAAGGAAAATGCTTTGCACCACATTACAGACAAGCACTGTAACAGGATGATGAGAGAGGCTATGCAGTCTCTTTTCTTGTCCTTGTGCTCAGCAAATCCTTGAGCAATGTGATCTGAACAGGATTTGTTGATTCTGTGTTGATGTCCTAGGAAATTGATCAAATTACCTCCTGGAGTCCCTTCCAACTTCACTGATTTTCTTTTCCCTTTTGATCCACTAACATAAGCCAATATTAGTCTTCTGCATAGCATTACTTTAGTAACCCCACTAGAAATTAAGTTATCTCCCCATTTACTTTCCACTTCATATAGAATATATTAAAGTAATGCTTTCTCAAAAGCAAAAATTTGGAAGACTACAGAGAAAATACATTATTTTCCACAAATGTACTTAGTCTTGCAAAGTCAATGTTAAGAACCGCCAAAATGTAATTGAAACACGTAAACTTACTTCACTGCTTTTGGGTGCAAGTATATAGAATCATATTCTCATTACATGCTAGATTTTCCAGTTTGATGACTGTCTCAATAGGTTCAAAGAAATTTATTAACTGTTATATATAGTGAATATATAGGACCAAAACAAATTAATTTAATATACTTTAATGGCATAGAAGAGAGTAATATTCTATGCACAGTTCTATAACAGATTTTGTGTTATATTGTACAGATAAGTCCTCTAAATCAAAGTATTCATATGTAGCAGAAGTAGTATCACATATGTAAATAACCTGATGAGGTACAGTGTAGATTGAAGAATATAAACAGTGTCTGGATTTTTGCTGTAACTTGCCATGAATTTACTCAAGAAGTATGGATGAATAGCTTTGTATCAGAGGACTTTTCAGTTCTTAGTAGTGTTAATACCAGTAAAATATGTTTATTCTCAGGGGAGTTTGTAAAACATAGTAATTTTTGCAAGGCCGTTAGAAATGGTTAATTATCAAAATTCAAGAATATTGATTAATCTTTATTTTCTTTCTAATGGTTTGTATTTTAAGCTAAACACAGAATGTCATAGTATCAAAGAATGCTTGAGGCAAGAAGGCACTTCTTCAGATCATCCAGGCCATTCCCATGCTCAGAGGAGGGTCAGCCAGGACCATATCTAGCTAGGTTTTTAATATCCTCAAGGAAGGAGGCTCCATAGCCTCCTGGGCAGCTTGTTCTATTGTTTAGACACTCTGTCAGTAAAAAACTTTTTGCTCTTCCTGTATTTCAGTTTGTGACCATTGGCTCTTGTCCTGTCACTAGGTGCCATTGAGAAGATTGTGGACTATCTGTACTTATATCTGTCAGATATTTATACACATGGCTAAGATCCCTGTGGCCTTTTCTACTCAAGGATGAATTGTTGATTCGTCATCTTTCCCATCAGGTCTCTCTGGGCCCTCTCTCCAGAGCTGCTTTCTAGGCAGACTGCATTGGTGCAGAGTTATTCCTACCCAGTTGCAGGATCATCATCACTGAATCTTTACTTCATTCCTGAAGTGACTAAAAGTGAGAAAGGCTGGCTGGTCGCTAGGAGACAGCAAGCTAGGAGGAAAGCACACAGACACATAACCAGTGCAAGAGCTTCTACAGCCAGGATTCATCCCATAATACCCTAGTGAGTTAACAGTCAGCTCTGACAGTGTCAGCCTTGCTGAGTCAGGAGTACAGGTCATCAGACATACACAAATCATTGTTGTGCAACTTGAAGTCAGAAAAGTTTACTGCTCTTACAGGTGGTAACCTTAGTCCTGAATAAAATTTAAAAGCAAACATGAATGTGCTTTATCAACAAGAACAGCAACAAATTATTTAAAGGCTAGATTTTGACATGACCTTCTTTGTACAGAATGAGTAATGTAATTTGTATTTTTAACAGTACAGCCTCAAATAATACAACTTAAAAATGAAACCACATTTGAGAATGGGAAAGCCACCCTCATCTGTGAAGCAGAAGGAGAGCCTATCCCAGAGATTACTTGGAAAAGGGCCATTGATGGAATGACTTTCTCTGAAGGTGACAAGGTAAATCAGCGTTTAATGTCTAACATACCTAAATATATATTCTCTGGTTAATTTTTTGTAAGGAGAAATTTGATTTAGAGATAAATTATTTATAGATTCTTATGTAATTTAAATTAATTGCTGCTTTCCAAGGTGATAAGAAAGATGGGGAGACTGTGAATTTTAAATCTAAAAAATCCAAGAAAAAAAAACAATTGAAGTTTTGAATCTCATCAGGATTAAATTTTCATACACAATCCCTGCTAAAATTTTCAATTTCATCTTGACCATAGTGACTGACAGTAGCACTTCTTTACTCTGTTTGGACTCTCTCTAGTTTTTATCAAAATAAAATAGAGCTTATAGAAATCTGGGAAAAAAATAATTGGGAGTTCTTTATTTCCCACATCTGATGGGTTTTGTCCCTACTTTTCCACTTTTGTATATTTTCCTCACAAAGAACAAGTAGTTTATAACTACAAATTAAGCCTATTTTCCCATTTTGTTTTTCCATTTTCATGTTTTGTTACAAAAGTGAGTTGAGCAGAGAAAGGTTTGACAAGGAAAAGTCAGTTACTGTAGGAATAAGAGCTGTAATTAGAATGATGAAAGCAACTACTCGTTTCTACAGAGCTTTTTTTCTTTCTTTAAAAAATTAATTTTAGTATTTGAACTATCATTCTCAATTTCATTATGTAATCTACAGAATTTCTCTTTGCTTTTTAAAGTTTGAAATATCATATTTCTGTATGGCTAATTCAGAATTTTTACTCCAGATAATCAAATAGCAAAATATGATCTTCTCACAGATGTTTGCATATTCATAGCTGTGTCTAAAAACCAAATGACAAACCTACACAGCAATCATGCCACTGAAGGATTTAGATAAATAGTAAATTACTTATTCTATAGAAAATTGGTTTACGAAGAATGTTAAGGAGTTATGTGCTTCTGTTATCTGTGTTCTGAAGTAGTATGTTGCATCTGGTGTAGTCTTTGATTTCAACTCTTCTGAAATTGACACAGTTTGTGTGAGCTTCTGTCTACCATTTTCCTGCTTTGTGATTTCCATTTTTGAGCAACATAATAGTACTTTTTTTTTTTTCAAGTAGTTTTATGTTAAAACAAAGCAGCTGGTCTACTCCTTAAGTATTTCAAGCCAAAGGTCATCTTTCTGACTAGCAGACTACACTTGGTTCAGAGGTTACAATTGTAGAATCTTTCACTTAGGTTTGGTATGTTCCTAAATAAACTTCAAAGGTGAAAGTGAGAGTTAGTCACAGAAGGAAGTTTTAAAATGCTGGTCCAGTTGAAAAAAGAAAATTACTATTATTGCTTATATAGGACAGTATTGCATTTGTAATTCAATCTCTAGGGGGTTAGACTGTCCAGACCTGTTGCTGTAGCATTCTCTGAACTGTGTTTCAACTGAATAATATTTACAACCAAACTAAGTCCTGTATTCACTTTCTACTAGTGTGCTGACATACTGTATGTGGAAGATAAAAAGAATCAGTATAAACACAGTTATACAGTACTCTTTTATTCTTGCCAATGAAAGAATTCTATGTATATTACTCATGGGCAAGTTTTTTGAAGAATGTTGAATAAATGTTATGAAATGTTGTGTATGTTCTTGAGCTATAAAATATGCTGCTTCATTTGTTCTATAGTCTTCCACCTCTAGCATGTCAAAGCCTTGGCTTTTGCTTTCATACCAAATTAGGTGAATGGATAACAAAGCTGGGAGTGATTAAATTACTGAATATTTGTTCAATGTTGTAGCAATGTTTTGCACAGAGAAAGACACAGGAAAGATGAACTGAAGAAACAGGAGGCAAGGAAAGGATTTGCTACCTAGTTGTAAATGGAATTTTTATTGCTTATATGTAACCATGTTCAAACACTAGACATACTTGAATAAACATAAAAATTTTAAAACATTCAGTGAATTAATCTGTGGGATTTTTACCAGTTTTAATAATGTTTTGATATAGACTGCACTATATCCCTAATTTTTGTTTAAGTAAGAATATCTTTAGAGGATTCAACAGTATCCATGACAAGGAATGTTTTTTTTTTTCCATAAAAGGTGGAAGGACTGTTCTAACTATAAGACTAACTTGATGATCAAAATTCACAGGAAGTGTTCTTAATTTTCATTTGTACTTCTATGACATCCAGTATATATAGTTCCTCAATAATGTTATTCGTGTTTCACTAAAATGCAAATATACCTCATGTGGCTAAGTAAGATTGAATGTGAGATCATTCTTAGCCTGCATGGATTCCAAGTATTTTCTTTCAAATGATAGATAGATCTTATAACCTAGACACAGGCTTTTCTGAGTTTTAAAATTATTATGTCCAGAAGAATGGAAAATATGTACCAAAGTCATAGATCAAAGAAATAACCCCTGCTGGGCTTAAGTAGGATAATGTTAATGAGTAAGAGGGTCTATAATTATCTGTTAGGAAAATACAGCTTTGATAACAGATTTTCAATATATCAGAAGTGTGTATTTGAAAGTTGAAGCCAAGTGAGTTCAAACCAGAAGCAAAAAGCCTCTTCCTTTCTTCCTTTTATCAGTTAGACTTTGAAAAAAATCTTATGCACAGTGTGTGGTCCCTCTTTCATCGAGAATTTTATATAAAGGGATCCGTCCCATTCGTATGAACTCTTTTGGAAACTTAAATGGAAAGTTTTCCAGGCAATAACATTAGATGACCTCTGTGATGCTTTTATGGCTTCACAAGCCATAAAAATATGATAGTGACTAAGCCTGAGTAAATTAATTTCCATGCGTGACTGAAGGCATTTGGTTCACCCTTAAAGATTTGAAAGTGGAAATGGAGGTTTAGTCCAAGACCTTCAGCTGCTGTTGTACAGTCAATCCAAAATTCTCTGCTTAAGTGCATGTACTCTGCAACTGTATTTCTAGTTCCTGATACCTCAGCATTGCATGACCTTTCACTCATTTGCCAACCTGGCAATCCTCCTTTCAGCTACGATTAGAACTGACATGTTCCTATAGACCTCTATGTATCTAGCAGGCCTGGCCCTTTTCTCATTTAAAAGAGGAGGCAGGAGAAGAGTTTACTTTTGTAGAACAGAAGGCTAGTGATTGCATTGAATTAAAATTAATTTGGACATGTGCATACATACCTGCACATACCGCTGAAGGGGAACATACACTGATACTCTGACACAAAAATGTCATTGAGTCCTGTTCATATTGCAGAACTGTGAGAGTAGAGTTTCACAGAATCTAATTCTAGCAGAAATGTGAAAGCTGACTAATACTGTTTGGAGTTACAATTTCAAGTCTTGTTTTGGAGTCAGACAGAATCAAAGAAAGGTTGAGTTTGGAAGGGATCGCAGGGTTACTTTCAGGCAGGTTTAGAATATCTCCAGAGCAGGAGACTCCACAGACTCTCTGGGCAGTCTTTTTCAGGGCTGTGTTGCTCTCAAATGAAAAAAAGGTTTCCCTGTTGTTCAGATGGAAGTCCTTGTGTTCCAGTATGTCTGCTGCCCCTTGTCCCTTTCACTGGGCACCTCTAAAAAAAGACTGGGCATCTTGGCACTTACTCTTGAGATATTTGAGAAGATCCTCTCTCAGTTGTCTCTTGTCCAGGCTGAAGAGCTACAGATCTCTAAGGCTTTCCCTGCAAAAGAAATATTCCACTTCCCTCATCATCTTTGTATCCTGCTGCTGGGATCACTCCAGTAGTTCTTTGTCTCTCTTGAGCTGTGAATCCCAGAACTGGGCACATTATTCCAGATGTGGTCTCACTAGGGTAGAGGAGAAGGGGAAGAGAATCTCCCTTGATCTCTTCCTAATGTACTCTGGGATAACTTTGCCTTCTTGGCCACAGGAGCACAGTTCTATCTCTTGTTTAGCTCTCAGGTCCTTCTCTGCAGAGCTACTTGCCAACAGATCCACCTCTAACCTGTACTGATTAAGGATTGTGTACTTGCCATTGTTGAACCTTGTTAGATTCTTCAAATAAACAGGACAAGAACAGATGGGGCTTCAGATGAGACAGTAGATTCACTGTATGCAAAATGTGTCCAGAGAGGCAATTCTTACTATGAAGAACATATGGAAATACATGTCAAATGAATTAAAGAATTCCATGCAAAGAGGTCACAGTCAAGTATCTAATATTCAGTTTTGATAATGCCTCGTGTAGGTTGACTGGTTATCAAAACAAACTAAAAAAGAAACAAAAATAAAGGAAAACGAGAGAGAATTTGCAACCTGGATGTTGGATTTAAGATGTATGAAATAGTACTGTACTTGCTTTGAAATAAGTTATACTATATGATTCATGAGTAAACCCCTTTAAAAAAAAACAAACACAGATTTTAAATTTTATAATGAAGACTACAAAGAAAGATTGAGTTCTGCTTCCTTCTATCTACCTACCATTGCAATAATAATCTGCATGTCCTCGTGGAATTTCCTGTGACATTGTTTCTAAATAATGTGCTGATATGACAAACAACTTTTTTTTTAACAGGTTTGAGTTAATTTTGTATTGGCGTGTAAATCAAAACTGTTTAGAGTTTTTCATAGTTTTCATAATGAGGCAATAGGGAAAGGTAAAGAGTTTAGGGTTTATTTTATATTTTTTTCTTTGAAAGGTCAACTCTGTATTTTCCCCAGACCTGTTAACTCCACTTAGTCTATTACAAATGTTAATAAAGAATCTGAAAATGTTTTGACTCCTTGCATATGTTGTTGTCACTGCACATAAAGAAGTAGTGTTACAGGGTGTACAATTTGTGTTGCCTTTCTTTTGAGATAGTAATGAGAGCTGTGTTAAGTTCTTGCTCATGAAGATCAGGTCTTTACTTAAATCACCTTGAAAGAGGAAACATAGATATATCTAAGTTATTTTAATTGATTGCAGAAAACTTCTTTCTTTTTCTGAGCTACAGAAATCCCATTCTTTGTAAATTAATCTCAGAATCTTTCGTTCTTTGAATAGCTGGGAAAATGTAAGGGACAAGCTTCTTTGCTTTAGTAAAAAAAAATGTTATAACCTGTTTCACCTACATGCTGCATGAACAGCTTCTGCTTCCAATATCACAGAATATTTTTGCTATCATAATATTAGCACATTCCTATTGCTAAAACAGTTTGTGCAGGTAGCTACAGTTGTATTTGATTATCCATTTGAGACAGTCTTCAAACAATTCCATTAGGCATTAAAGAGTTGTGTGATTTTTTTTTTTTTTTTACCCCAAAATGAATCCTATTGGATTTCACACAGTAAGACTATGAAATACAAGAGTAAGAATATTGTGACTACAAGAACGTAAACAATTTGAGTGAGTAGAAATCAGGAGAGTTGTCTTAAGTTTTACATAGTTAGTGCTGTTGAGAATATACAAGTTCATACATTGTGGCATATGCAAAACATGGAACACATGTTCCATCAGTCACCTGATCCATAGAAATCTATGTGTGTTTTGGGGCTACTTCAACTGCTCTATGGCTTGCTTAGCTACACTGATATGGGACTGGGAGAAATTTTCAGTTAACTAGAAGGAGCTAAAAAGGTGTTCAGTTTTTGAAAGTAACAATATTTTAATAGGAAAATTGATTTTGGAGCAGTAAGATTGTATGCAGTTAGAAATAAAGAGCATCTTCCCTGGGTCATCTGGGGAAGCATTACAGTGAGAAAGCAGCAAGCCAGATGTGGATATTTCAAAGTCCTTAAGTAGCTCAATCACTCATGTTAGTTCCACATGCTTCTTTAGGTAACAGTATCTGAAGTGATACATAAATGAAGCCAAAGCTGAGGTTAAAAATTCATTTGATGAACCATATTGATAACTCAATACTAAGACTCAGCAACATGGCCAGAGGGCAGTTCAGATTTGTTCCACTTCTATGAGAGAAATGTAATGCTCCGTTATGCAGAGTAGATGTGCATGCACACATTATATAATCCCTACAGGTAGTCATGTTATGTGAAAAACAGTATAGGTATTACGCTAGCTCAGAATTCTTTCATTTATGCAAATTTTTCCTTTCAGTAAAACTTCAAGATCATTTTCCACTGGGGCAGAATTAAGTAAACAGAGACAAAGTTTTTGGTTTTTTAAAGATGAAAAAAGCCAATAAAATGTAAAATTCAATACCTCTTCTGGATCAAAAGCTCAAATAACCCATGGAAAGAAGAGTTTTTTAGGAACATTACTGAATCAGTCAATTGTTTAACATGATGCTTTAAAATAAATTCTATTTCTTTTATTAATTCTGAAAATGGATGATCCTATTTCTATCTAATTCCTATTTCAGACTTAAAAATTATCTCACTTTTAATCCATTTGTTAATGTAGTTCCTGTGCACTAAGCATATATTATTTTGGTACTTTCTGTGGGTTATAATACTGCATTTACTGGATAAAATAGAACCATATAGGCTTGGAAACAGCATTTCTTTCCCTTTCAATATTATCTTTTTCCATTTAGTCATCTATCTGTTACACTAAAACTGAAATTATCAGGAACTTTTTATGGATCAGTGTTTCCTACACTACCAGTGCACCTTGCTACTATTTTTTTTAAATGTTGCAATGACATAAATAATGCTATCAACAGTAAGATGTTTTTTGTCTTTCTATAAATTTCTTCTCCAACAATTAAAGTTGTGATATTTATGCCAAAGGCCAATGAATTAGTAGCGTTTGGCAATCTTTACCGTACTGCAGATTGACCATCTAGTGTACTTTAATATGCCTAGTGGTAGCTGATATGTAATGTTAAAGCCCTAAGGATTACATTACTTGGTAAGAAAATATTTAATTAACATGGTCCACTCTAACTGTTCATCTTCTTAAATCAGTATAAAGAAGTGAATATTTAGTATAGAAATTTGAATTAAGAATACAGTTTTGTGAAACTTTAGAGTTCCAAACTGAATAAATAATAATTGTACATTTCAGAAGCCACATTTGGATTTGATAAAAAATCTGTTTTCTGTGCGTTAGTTTAGAAAATGTGAAAATAAGTACAGAATCTCATCAGAAACTATGTTTGCTCCCTTTAGAGCTTTTAAATATAGGAAAGGGGAGGAAGAATTAGCACTGTAATTGTGATTACAATGCTAATTGTGATTAGACAAACATATTGTGATTAGACAAACATTGTCACTAGTGGTGTGCCCCAGGGATCAGTGATGGGCCCAATTCTGTTCAATATCTTTATTGATGTCCTAGACAAGTGGATTGAGTCCATCATCAGTAAGTTTGCAGATGATACCAAGTTAGGAGCAGCTGTCGATCTGTCGGAGGGTAGGAGGGCCCTGCAGAGGGACCTGGACAGGCTGGATGGGTGGGCAGAGGCCAATGGGATGAGATTTAAGAAGGCTAAGTGTAGGGTCCTACAGTTTGGCCATAACAATCCCATGCAGCGCTACAGGCTGGGGACAGAGTGGCTGGAGAGCAGCCAAGCAGAAAGGCACCTGTGGGTGCTGCTAGATACAAGGGTGAACATGAGCCAGCAGTGTGCCCAGGTGGCCAGGAGAGCAAATGGCATCCTGGCCTGTATCAGGAATAGTGTGGCCAGCAGGACAAGGATGGTTATCCTTCCCCTGTACTCAACACTGGTGAGGCCAGACCTTGAGTACTGTGTCCAGTTCTGGTCCACTCAATTCAAGACAGATATTGATTGAGGTACTGGAATGTGTCCAGAAAAGGGAGATGAAGCTGGTTAGGGGCCTGGAGCACAAGCCCTATGAGGAGAAGCTGAGGGAGCTGGACAAGTGGAGGTTCAGGGGTGACCTCATTGCTGTCTACAACTACCTGAAGGGAGGTTGTAGCCAGGCAGGGTTGGTCTCTTCTCCCAGGCAACCAGCAACAGAACGAGGGGACACAGTCTCAAGTTGTGCCAGGGGAAGTATAGGTTGGATATTAGGAAGAAGTTCTTCACAGAGAGCACGATTTGCCATTGGAATGGGCTGCCCAGGGAGTTGGTGGAGTTGCCATCCCTGGAGGTGTTCAAGAGAAGACTGGATGGAGCACTTAGTGCCATTGGCTAGGGCTGGGTGATAGGTTGGACTGGATGATCTTGGAGGTCTCTTCCAACCTGGTTTATTCTGTTCTGTTCTGTTCTATTCTATTCTATAACAATTACAATACAGAACACAAAATATTATTTAAGCCCACAGTTATCAGTGCTTCTCACGGAGGTGAGACTGGCCTGTAGTTCTCTGGGTCTTCCTTTTTTCACTTCTTAGAAATGGGGTCTATGTTCCCTTTTCCAGTCAGTGGGAACTTCACCGGATTGCCATCACTTTTGAAATATAAACTTAATCTGCACTTCTCTGAAGACCCACAGATAGGTCTTTTCATGTTCCATGGATTTGTGCACCTTCACATTTTTTTGGCTTGTCTCAGACCTGACCTTCATTTACAGTAGGCAGTTTTTAATTTTCCCTTTTCTGGATTTTACCTCCTGTAATTCAGGCAGTGTGCTTAAAGTCCTTGCCACTGGAGATGGAAGCAAAAAAAAACCATTTAATACCTCAGCCTTATCCTTTTCCCACATGACCGATACTCCCATGAGGCCTGACACTGAGCTCATTTTCCTACAAAAAAATAAAGAAGCAAAAAGGGAGAGAATGATTGACAATTCATGAGTATCGTAAATTAACTTCTAGGAAAAAAAAAATTCCACCCCAACTCCTTAAAAAGAAACCTAAACCAAACTTCACTGCCCTGGATCAACTGGAAGTAGTTTTTATCCATTTTGTACTCCAATCAGCTTACAAGTTTTGTCTTAATGGGTTTCCAGATACAGGTTGTTTTGGCATTGGTTTGTTGTTGTTGTTATTATTATTATTATCATCATTATTATCATTATTATTATTATCATCATTATACTGTTTTCACCTCTTACTAAAGTTACAGAACTGCCTCGTCCAGTTACAATTAGCATAATAAGCTAATGTTTGTTAGCCATATATGATACTTAGCACAGAGCTAACCAGAAAGAAGTTCAGGTAATTGCAAACTGAAATTGCCTCAGACAAAGGCAACCTGAAACAGTGCAAAGCTTTTACTAGTTAATAGGAGAATCATGCTTATTAGACCACACTCCCTTCCTGAAGGAAAACTGGAATCTTAGTGCTTGGTATTGCCTTATTCTTTCGCAGTTTAGTAATTCACAGTGGGACGTTTTGTGTAGTATAGTAGCACAGTTTCTATGTACTAGTTATTTCTACAGCTGAAGTAGTATTTACTTAAGATTTGAGCTGACCCAGATAGAAACAGGATGAGGTGGATGTTCCCAGTCAGAATGCTTATTGCTATTGATGCTGTACACATTTAATAGTGATTATTCTTGTTCAGATGCAATCACTGAAGAATAAATTCTGGCAAATAAGTTAGTGTTTTATGTCTGAGCTGTCCTCAGTTCTGGAATTGATACATTTTCAGAGTTGTGTGTTTATGCTAGAGATGTCCCTTACTCATCCTTTTCAAGACCTTGTGACTCCAATTTGTGCTGAAGTTACTAATGTCTCACAAACACTTTGAAGATTTAGAAATCTGAGGTACAGTTGTCTGTATCTCATTTTAATTTATCCAAAGAATTGTTACAATAAGATTTGATTGTCTGAAGTAAGATGCAACTGTATAGTAAATCAGTATTTTTAGTGGCTGTTTTATGTGTGGAGTATATTGGATAAAAACATTGTACTTAATGGTCTTATTCCTGAGAATTTTACTATTCTGAATCCATCTGACTCACTTACACTAGTGGATTCATAGCAGTGTTGGTGTAGATTCAGATCAGCAAAATTCATAGGAATAAAGGTGTTAAAAACAGTGTTTATGAGTGGATCAGAATTTCTAATTGCAAAGTACATTTGTAATTATTACATTTGTAATATTTCTGTTATAAACACTATTTTGTGGTTGCTATTGTGATTTTTATGGCCAACATTAATGCTTGTTTTCATCTGCAAGGTTTTTCATATGATGCTAATATTTCTGCCAGTAGTCATTAACCATTCCTTTATTGCGGTTTGCATCTTCGGCAGAAGTTATCTTGAATGGCTGATCATCATATTTTCTCCGTTTATTGTTTTCTTTTCGTACTCTATTGTGAGTAAAAGCCAATGAAGAAGAGAAGTTCAGTTTTCTGTTTCTGGTCTTAGTAAGTAGTTTTGTTCTATTGGACATCCTGTGTCATCTTATTATTTAACAACTTCAGTTTGAAAGAAATGCCAGCATAAATCAATGAAATATCACATCATAATTGGTAAAAGTTACATGAAGCTTCCAAGAATACGTTGTTCCTGAGATTATACATACTGTTAACGACCTGCATATAACCCTCTACTATTTCCACTCTGAATTCTTTAAAAGTAACTGCTATGTCTGCAGATGAACAGAAAATCAAAACAACAATACTTTTTTTTTTCTTCAAGATTATTTTTTTTACTTCTCTGGTGTTACACTATAGATCTACAAACAATAGGTTCTTCAATAATTTCTTCCTTGTGGAAAAACAGATTCCTAACAAATTCCAGAATTTGCAGCATGCTGACGTAAATAATTAATGAGCTGCAGTTCTAAAAGAATCACAAGGTCTCATATAAAAATCACTGAAGCCCAAGACACTGCTGTAGCATTATTCTGATTCACTGGACATTAAGGCATATGCACGTAGCAATACTCTGGAATTTTCTGCTGTCTCCAACAGGTGCATGGATAGAATACATTTACCTGAAGAGAATGGGAAATATTCTGAATATACCATCCATAATCCAGAAGGGAGCTTCCATCAGCTTCTACACGATGATGGCTGTTGTGACTAACAGCCCTTTCTCATCACCAAAGGTAGATTTTCAGACTAGGAATTGCTGGTCACTTACATTTACTAGATTTCTGGAATTTTATATTGATTTAGTATCATCATATCAGGTTACTGAAGTCCTTTCATGGTTCTTCAAGGAACAGTTTCATGGCCGATTATGATCTGCTGAAATCTCACATATAAGAAATGCCAGCCTGAAGTATGTAATCTGAAGTTTTCCGCTTGTGAATATCTGCACAACCTGAAATCAGAAAGCTTCCTAAAAACAATTATTATTCATGACATTCCAAAGATGATTCTGTTATTCAGTATTTGTTTTCTCCTTGAAAAATCAGTGATGCATACTTGGAACTTGACCAAGATAACATCATGAGTTGGCAACTTTTTGTCAATTTGATGTGAAGAAGAAAGACCTAGGCCTAAAATTCAAATGGATTCAGTGTTTCGGTTTTTGTGGGTTTTTTTACCATCCCCCTCCTCCCCTTATCCCTGCTCCTGCCCCAGCAACATGAGGATCTTCTGCCATGTACATCTGCAGCAGCTCCTTTGGAGTAACTTTTAAAAAATCTTATAGTTTTACCTTAAGTTTTATGTTCTCAGAGTGACTGCTCTTAAGTATGTTGCACCCTGTTTTACCAAAAAAACCCCAACACTCTTAATTCTGAGCCACTGTTTCTTCGTCTTTTCTGTTAACGCATGCAATGCATATCAAAAATAGTACTAAAGAACATAAAGTGTCAGAAGATGTTTGGTAAATATATGACAAGCAAAACTGGCCTTCAGTGGTCTAACTATGGTCAGTAACAGCACTTTGCTCACAAATAAGCTTTAAACATTACAAGAAAACCAGCTATTTCAACTTGTCTAGATTTAAAGTGCAAGGAGTTTTTGCTTACAGTCTTGAACCTGGACTTCAAGGGATGAAGGAGTCAGCCAAACTCTGTAGGTGGGAAGATAATCAACATGAGGTCACAGCTGCTGTAACCAATCAAGTAATACTGCCAGCTACAAAGAAGTCACAAATTTCTGCATCTGTTCTCACCTTCCCACTCCTGCTTTCAGCCAACTCAAAATGCACAGTTTGGCAGTCATTCAACTTCATCTCATTTGATGCTACAGTTCCTCAGCGAGAGCTGGAAATGTGACTGATAAATAAAACTCAGGCACTAACGACACCATCCACCTCTCCCCAAGTAGGACTTTCTACACATGAAAAAGAATGAGGATTTCTAAGCATCATATACTCAGCTAATGCTTTTCTTCTGAAAACACTTTTTTTTTTTTTTTAACTACAATGGCAATGGAATTGCACATATTCAGTACTCCATGGTACCTTATTAAGGTTATTCGGTCCCAGAAACTGGTTTTTTCTCTTTGTGGATGTTCTTTTCACATCCCTCATCTCTTTGCATATGGAACCCCTGAAATGCAGTTACTGTCATTTTAATACTTCCTTGAGAGTGCTGGAACATGGATTTGGAGCTGCACATTAAACAGTCAGGTCACCATCAGCCAGTCAGGACTCTGAGAATATTCATGTGTGAAACTTCAAGTCACGTGAGAAGTTTGGGAAACAAGACAGAAAACATCAGGTGGTAGAATAACATATATAGTATGACAAGTATTTTTTCAAAGTATTTAATTTTACGTGATCTGTAGAATTATTCTCAAGTGATGATGTTGATGAGGCTATGGGAGGAAAAAAGCCACCACCAAACCTCCTCAAACCCCACCTTTATTTATTAATTCTGTTAAATTGTCTGATTATCATTAATGATAAATATTTTTATTTCTTAAGGTTTTATTATTATTCCCAAAATGCCGTAAACTCATAACTTCTGAAGACTTTGTCTTTACCATTTTTAGAACATGCAATGCTCTGTTTATTGAAATAAATAAGCAAATGTTAACATACTTGCATGTAGATCTTTGTAAAGCAATACATCTATTTGTGTGGAACTGTGTTGAGTACATACATTTTTCAGACTTCACTGATTATTTACGCTTTGTGTTGACAGGCGATACGGGTGAAAAGAAATTATGAGTACTGATTCAAAGAGATTGCTCCAATTGTTGAGGATTTTGACTATTTTTTATACTCTGTTAATACCCAGAAATGAAAGCACACATACTTAGTCTAGCAGAAAGCACCATAGTATTTATTTTATATTTCTTCCACTATAACATTTGAAAGAAAAAAAAAACTAAATTCCAATTTAGTAGATAACCATTATTATTTCAGGCAGATCTGAGAGATACTGACATTATTAATTCATAGAGATCATATTGGCATTTTGATTTGCCACTAGTAGCAACTCCAATGCTCCAATGAGTTCTACTGAGGACTACTAGGCTGCTGCAGTGTATTTCATATTCCCATGTCTGCCATCTCTTCTTCATCTGTTGTATTACAGTGCCACACAAGGTGCTAATGTATGCTCTCTATACTTAGTGCAGGAGAGAAATACGCTTCAGAAAGATTTTACCAAGGGTGATAAGGGTCTGACAGGTGCAGACTCCAAGGTTAGTTCTGCTCTTATTTCACACTGTGTATTTGTTCAAAGCTGAATAAGATGAATGATTTATGGATAGTATGAATACAGAATTCTGCATTGTTGGTACATTCCTGTTTAGATAATGCCCCTTACAAGAACAGGAAAAGATAACTTCTGTGGGTTTAATTTTTACTGCAGGCTAACCCTGCATGTACAATTTTGTTCCAAAAAAGAAAACTTCTGTGTCTCAACTGTGTTCCTAATGTTTGTTCCTACCTGTGCTTCATCATGACAGCACTGTTACTGTTCTTTTTGTGTCAACACAGTATGTCCTTGACTCATTTCCTCAGATCTCTATTAACTGAGTTACACCATGGCACAATATATTCCAGCTGCAATAGTATTTTGTAAGCCCTGGTGAAAATCATCATAGTATCTAGCATTTTTCATTTGCATGCATTAATTCAAACATATTCTGGGAATCATCTCTACACATAGACAACTGCTTCAGAACGTTATTTTAAAAAAGAAAAAATATTTTTAAAATTTTAATGGAATTTTCTTGTTTTATATTTGCACTCTTGTTTTCTGTGACCTATTTCTGTATTCAGGAATGACAGCCAAACAGTATATTTTTAATTAGTTATTGTACCATGTTTGCAGAAAAAAATAATGGCATTGTACACCAATTCATCTGCACAATAGGACTTGAGAACAAGACTTCTTTAACTGTTCATGAAGAAGCCACAGCATAATGCCCACACTAAACAGTGCAGCAGGAAACACTGTATATTTTATATAATTTTACAATCAAATTCAGAGAGAGTGTTGTAAAAAGCTTTAGACCATTTTTTTTAAAAGCCGAAATTAGCTTCAGTGAATACCTATTTTTATTATAATTTGGGTCAGATTTTCTTGCCTACTGCTGCTATGTGTTTTGGTTTTGGTTAGCCTGGTAGATCTCTCTCAAAATGCTTCCTACTGTATATTTGATGATGAGAATAGATATGGTTATGCAAACATCTCCTATAATTCAGGGTATTTATTAGGTTGTTTTTGCCAAAACTATAAATCCAAGTTTTATTACATCATTCATATCTGAATAATTTTTTTTTTTCTCGTACATGAGAATATGGAATTATTTTGTGTACAGACCACATTTTTTTTCCAGCTGTATTAGAAAATATTTAGATAAACTAAAAACAAGATTGAGAAGTTACTATAAAAGGTATTTGATTTTAAGGATTTTTTTTCCGTATTTTAATTTTGTGTGTGTGTGTGTTTAGACATCAATTGCCACTCGTGTGTTTTGGAATTTGTGGAATTAATTGTAGTGACATATATAATGAATTTTACAGTGAATTATAGTATTTGAGATTAGTGTTGAACTGATAAATGTTTTGCTTCTGATCAGATGCAAAATAGCACTGCAAATTTTATTCTTTTGTATAAATATAGTAACTTTAGTAAAGATTACAATTTAACTCTTTTTATAGCAATCACATTTGTTTTTCAGATAATAAACCATTACCATTTGTAATATATTTGTTTAGGGGTTTTTTTCTCTTTTTCATATATGCGCCTAATAACCTCTTACTGGAAAGAGAAATTTAAGCTAAGTGAATCTGATCTAACTCAGAAAGTCATGGTGAGACAATTGTGAATATTTCATTACAGCTATAGGTCAATATAATTTCACATAAAGACACTTTGCATTGTGCAATAAGGTACTAAGAAGGAATTTGGCTCCTAATTGTATGTTTGTAACACATAATAAGAAAGGGCAAAGAAAATGTTTTTCTCAGATACCTGTTTAGTACTACTCAAGAGAGTACCATTTAGTACTCTATTGTGCAGACCTGCCTTAGTGCTTTAGGAGGGCAGCTCTTGATGAATCACTATTTACTACCATGTCTGTGATTCTTAGTCACAGGTTGTTTCAGTTCATGTCTTTTTACAGTTTTAAATATGACTTCTTAAGAGAGTATTTTAAATCAAGGTAAAATCAGAAATAAAATTGCTGAAGCATATGTACATTTTGGGTATGAGTAATATAGATTTACCATTGCACTACATATGGTTTGTTTTTAAAAAGAAGCAACAAATCCATAAGTAAATAACACTGTTATTAACTACGTCATGCAAAGCATTTGGTTTACATATACATAACTATGTTGTACATGTAAGTAGTTTGTATAAGTTCGAGGGCTTTGTGTATTAGAAATTAAAAACAGATTTAAAATCAGAAATTAGAAGTATTTAAAGCAAACTGGAGTGTAACATTTGCAAGATTTCCCTGCAAAGAGCATGATTAGACTTTTTCTTTTTATAAAGGTATATTGAAGATACAATTTTCAGCATTAGTAATCACATGAGAGTTAACTAAGTGGCCATAGTTACTAATTTTTACCAATCCACAGGGGTTTAGGTTTGCTATTGCATTAGAGTTCCATACATTTATTTTCTGTATCTGTACTGAGAGGTTTTCACAGAAAACAAAATTCAGTGTTCCAAAATTCTGATGTGGGAGCAGAATAGTTTTATTCTCATATAAATTGTTATATACAGAATACTGTATATTACTGCTTCATGTCATATATTTTAAGATCTAAAGTGCATGTTTTTTCCCTCTATTCATTGAAGAAACAGTTGTATAAAGTTAAAAGCTCACTTATCAGCTACCACTTAGTATTGAGTGTAAAGAGAAAAAAAAATTAAGTGTATGTATTTATAGGATTGAATATTAAAGTATGTTTCAAGTTTAAATGCTATACAGTTAGTTACTTGCTTTCCCTCCCTTTTCCACCTTCCTCAATAATGAAGGTAGGTAAATACCAGTACTTTTTTTATCAGGTATGCTACTCCAAGAAGGTTAAATTGTCAAACAGACAAGTTTTTTCTTCATTTTAGGGTTTTAGTTTGTTTGTTTGGGATTTTTTTTTTGTAAGTTTCCCCTAATATTTTTATAGTTTTGAAATCAAAATAGTTTTAGAGGAGAGGGTGGAATGGATAAGCTTTTTAAGAAGTTGCTAAATGTAAAATATATGTTGTGGGAAAGCAGAAGCCAGCATTTATTTTTGTCCCTTGCATTTTTGCACTATAATATGGAAGTGAAACCCATCAATTCCATCTACATTTATAAATAAAGATTTTTTAACAGTTGTGAACATCTGACAATAAAATATGAACAGTGAAAATAAATCAATAACTGGATTTCTGTGTTGACCATTGCTTGAGAAGATATTTCTGTTCAGTTTCACCATAACATTTTTAATGAGAAAAGAGATATTTCTAATTCTAAGATACTGTGATCATACATGTATGCATTTTCAGTAACTGCAGCATAATTATAAAATGAATGAGTGTTTAGTTCATTATTCCAGTTATAACTTATTACATCCTGTGGTTTACCTTGGCAGTGATCCTTTAAGCATATACTTATTCCCTTGATTACAAGGCATAGAAAGAAGATTTTTTTAAAAAATACAATTTATTTGAAGAATTTAGAAGTTGCTTACCTGTCAGTAATAACTTCACAGTAGTTGAAGAGATGCTTTCAAGTATACTTATCAATGATGTTGTATATATAAAGCATACCTAAATATACACATAAATATAAAACCTTTCTTTTTCCTGAATCAATGTAAACAGAGCCCAGATGGCCGTATAGAAGTCAAAGGGCAACATGGAAAATCGTCACTGCATATTAAAGATGTGAAGTTGTCAGATTCAGGGAGATATGACTGTGAAGCTGCAAGTAGAATTGGTGGGCACCAAAAGAGCATGTACCTTGATATTGAATGTAAGTTCTAATATTTTGTTTTCTCTTTCAAATTTGTTTAAAACTAAACAAAACCAACTGAACAAACAAACAGTGTATTTTCGATGGAAGGTCAATTTTTCTTGCTAATTCATGTTTAAACTTGCATAATTTAAGAAACCATATCCTTCTGTAGTCAGTGGTACTGAATTTTGTTGAGGAGTAGTGTATTTTCTGAACTTGGCATACTCTTGTCAGTGATTTAAGCAGGACAGGATTTAATCTGTTCATATTCCAGTGATATTACACCATAATTTAAGGGAAATCATCGTAACTTCAAATCTTTGGGCTAGTGGACTGTTTGTGGGTTGAAAGTATTCAGTGGAGTAAGACAAGAATTGATTTTTCTGGATGATCTAGTGTAGGTGATCCTGCTTTGACAGGGAGTTAGACTAGATGATTTTTCAGGGTCACTGTTAGCCCCTAAACTTCTGTGATTCTGTGATTTGAACAACAGCTCAGTCTCAAGTTTAAACTTCTATGATTCAACAAAATCTCTGGCTTTTTCAAGCAAGTGTCTAGCTCCTGTTAAATGCCCTTCTGGAGATGACAAGTCTGTGACAATCTCTTTTATTCAAAGCATTGTAATATCCAGGAAAAAAAACCCAAACAAACAAACAAAAACCCCCACAAAAAACAAACCAAACAAAAAAAACCCAAAATAATAGTTTTCCTTAGAGAAGAAGCTGTTGCTTTTGAAGAAAATCAGAGGGTATAAATATGGAATATGTGGACATTTTTTGAGAAACATCTATTTGAACTGTTCTTCAAATTCAGGAAGAAAAGATCTTAAGAAATGAAAAGAAGCAAAAAATATTTCTTTTATATTTCATTGTTCATAGAATCATAGAATCATAGAATGGTTTAGGTTGAAAGGGACCTCAAAGATCATCTAGTTCCAACCCTCTGCCATAAGCAGGGTCACCTCTCACTGGAACAGGTTGCTCAAGGCCTCAATTGTTATTCTGGTTTTGCTAGAGATTTTCTATATACATTTCTTTGGCATCTCTGGAATTGCTTAATAAAGCTTGTTTGAGACTGAGACACTGGATTTTAAAAAATCTTTCCAATGGGAAGATCAAAGTTAGAATAAGATCTGTGGCAAAGGAAGATAAGTAGCTATTTGAGACTGCTAAATGATCTCCTGAGTTCTGAGAGTGAGCTCAGTATACAGTTGCTTGTTCCATCTTACTGGCAGGCAAGCAATACATTGTAATACAGGAAATAAGTCTGAAAGGAAAATAAGAGATTTTCAAAATTGTAATTGGATGTTAAGAAGGGAAAGATTTGCTAGTCTAGAAGACCTAAGTATTTATTAATGACTTTGACATAGCTACCCTTCCATAAATAAAAATATGAAGGGAATTAAAACTTTGCGACTTTTGGAAACATATGGATTTACTATAATTGTTTCCATAATGATTTCTCTGATGCACTAATACTTGGATTTTTTTTTCTATGTGTGTAAGGATAAAAAAAAAAGGATAACAATCCAAGTCCAGTGAAGTTTGTATAAAATTTCTCTAAAATTTTGTCCTCCTGTACACAGTGATATGAAATATATTATTTGCATACAGTGTGTTTTAAAATTAAACATTTATACCTGTTGTATTCAGAAGAGAGAAATATGATGTACCACATTTTATGTAAAATGGTTAATTGAAATTTAAGAACTTATTACTAACACAGAATTCATACTTAAAGGGCACAACAAAAGCTCTAGACTGATATGATAACTGTTATGGTCTAAGACACCTTTCAAGGTGAAAGATGCTAAGCATTTTAAAGTTACAAATTCTCATTATAGCATGGTAGACAATTTTGAATATGTGGGGGAACAAATATAATGAAAATGAAATTGCATATTCTTTGAAGTCTGAATGTATGCTTTGGTGTACACACTTTTTTGATACAACATAAAATTTTCTAAAGTTCAGAAATCTTCTGAGAAAACAGTTTTTAAAAGAAAATAGAAATAATTCTCTCATCAAAATTACCACACATTGTAATATATATATATTTTAATGAATAACACAATTTTTTTATTTGGTCTAACATAAAATTAGGACATTTCTAAAGCTAGAGTTTTCAGTCTAAAATACTGTAACTAGTAATGATGTTTTAAAGCTAATACATTTTTTTCTAGTAGAGGTCTTCTTTGAATAAGAGAAGTAAAACTTTTTCCATGTCTTTTCCATGTCTGGTATTTTTATAATGACAATATTTTTTAGTTGATACAATATGGGTTTGTTTCATTCATATTCTGATTAATAAGCAAAAAAAATTTGGCTGTTGGGTTTTTGTTTCATTTTGTTTGGGTTGTTTTTGGTTGGTTGGGGTATTTTGTTTGTTTACTTGTTTATTTTTGTTTTTTAATGACTTGGTTCTGGTATATGAACTGCAACTATAACTTACTTGTCTTTCTCACCAAAGAATACAGTAGTGTAATGGTGAAGACTTACATTCTTTAAAAATGTGTCCCCAGGAGGAACTGTCTTCTTTCCAGCCTCATCTCCCATCAGCCTAGTCTGTCATACACATTGTAATGAAACAGCCTCTTCAAAGAGTCTGAGTACTTCGTTATCACCATTTCCATACAATATTGTGCTGTCAGAAGTGCTAACAGACCTTTTCTCATCTACAAATTAATTATTTTATGAAGCAACAGTTATAATTATTCTTTATTGCAATTATTTCACTTCTTAAGTTGCAGGCTAGAGACTTTCAGCGAAAGGAACAGGTTCAAAACCTATGCAAGTAATTTGTATTTTTATGGCAAAATGGGAAAACTTGGAAATTGTTACAACTGTAACAACTGTTACAAAACATACAAATTGTTACAAACGTGAAAATAATTGTTAGAATGCAAAAATGTTGTAAGATACCGTAAAGTCAGTTTTGAATTAGTGATTTGACTTTCCTTGTATTTTTTTTTCAGGTGATATTTTTCCAGCATGTTAATTGCAGTTACTCTTTTGGCCAAATACTCATTTTAGCATACAACATAAACCACTTCAAAATATGTTATTTTTCACTTCAGTTGCTTTGGGTTTGTTTTCTTCAAAACCAATTTTGAGCAGAGGTGGTTTCTTTGTTGTTTTTTTCCCTACTAATCACTAGTGAGCTATTTTAGCAGAATTTTAATGTGTTTTAATAATATTCTAATATAAACCTCAATATTTTAAAAGTAATACAGAAAGAAGCAAGACATAATTGTTTATATTATTCCGTATTTCCTTGATAGGACTAATCAATATAACTATGCCATTCTGAAAATTAATAACAAAATGAGAACAGTTTTGTTCACATGTTTTAATATATTTGACAGTTTGTGTGGTCAGGAAAGAAGCACGTTCCCATTATATCCTTAAATGTCTCTGCAGTTAAACAGGTCTAATGGAGACATAGAGTGCTCTGGTGTCACTGTCTCATCCTGTTACTTACTGACCCCTGTCAGAGACTTAAACTGACAGATCACGCAGAGTTTCTGTACTTTATCCTTGTTCTCTGTTTGGTTTCTTTTGATGATAATAACAGTTCTCCAGGATAGGAAGAGATTATCAGGATGATATCAAGTGAGTACAGTCAACTCTGTCTTCTGTGTGAAGTAATTGCTAGGTAGACATGAATTGTAGAGAACCCAGAGGCATTCTAAGGATTTCTTCCTACAAAGTAATCTTTCTGTTTTGTTATATTACCTTTTCCTTATATTAACTATGAAATGGAAATAGAAAGGACTGATAGCATTCTAAATACTATTTACTCATGGATTTAATGAACTACTAGATAAAGTCTTGTGAGTACTGAATAATAATAATAATAGCAGAAGTAATTGTGTGATGGCATATATGATGCATACTAGGTATTGGGTATTAAGATGTGTCTATAGTGGTTACCTAGATAAAGAAATAACTATTTATTTTCTTTTATTAAAAAAAATTAAAATAGATTTAAAAAATAGACAAAACAGGAAGTACAGAGAGAAGATGTTTTCAGAAGAGCAGGAAGTTAAATGTACAGATCTCAGTGAATTACAACCTGCTTTGTAGATATAATGCTATCAGGTGCCTTTCAAAGGACTTAAACAGGCCAATTGTGACCAGCAGTGTATAATCCTTAAAACTGGTTTTGTACTTGCCCTTATAGTTTTGTTTTCATTATATCTGAACTGCCATTAGCTCAGTCAGAAGTATTTGCAGCACTCCTTGTGTACTCTTGTGCACACATTGTATAAGATTATGATTTATCTGATTGCTCTGTATCACCAAATGCAGATTCCTTTGGAAAATATTCCTGTTACTGGAGAAAATATGTTAAGCCATGTTCTTTGGAAAAGCCTCTGTTTTCCCATGTAATGGCCAGTAATCATCCTAACTTACATCCATTTGTAGCCGCAGCTAGTAGTTTTCACATCACTCAATTTAATTAAAACTCTACAATTTCATTGTTGGTACTATTGTTTTTAGATGTATTGGATGACCCAAAAATACTTTCTTCTTTGCTGTACATAATACTTGTTTTGAGATGTAATCAGCTATCACCAACGTACTGCAATCAGTAATACGGTAAATATAGTAATGTCAGCTACGAGTGGTTGACAAATATGCAGAAAGCAATTACAAAAAGAAAAGTGTCTTTAAAAAATAAGATAATTTTTCTTGCTATTGGTTTTTATCCAAACTTGAATTCATTATTAGTTTAGTACCAACATTCAGTGGCAACAAAAACATCTTTCTAGCATGTGCAACTTAGTCTTTATGTGTAAAGAAACCTGTGTTATGTATACTATACTATACTATTGTATTGCTTACCAGTGCAGTCTCCACTGGAATTCTGTTTTTAAAAAATTAGATATTTTTATAGTAACAATCCATGACTACACACAGAATCACAGAATGATTGAGATTGGAAGGAATTGTCTTTTGTCCTGTCCAGAAAGAATTATCTGATGTTTCTTTGAAGATGGTTCTACTTCATGAGTTAATCTTCCAGGCTAAAAATGTTAAAAGTTTATATTAATAATTAATGCAGAAATTTAAAATTGGTTTTCATGCTTCCAAAATTCAATAGTTTTGCAAGTAATTTCATACTATGTCAAGTGTAATTTAGATTTTACACCGATGGCCTATAAATAAAAAAAGACAATGTAATTTTTGTCCTTCTCTATACCTTCAAGATAGATCCAGTAGAGCAGAACCAACATATGTAAGAATTATGATGAAAATTATCAGGTGGTATAAGTGGTATGTTGAGACTTGAACAAATCAAAATCTCACAATCAAGCTTAACCCCCTACCCCCCTGTTAACTTGCCTTAACTGCAGAATACTTGACATTATTTGGAGTTAGTACCTTTAAATATTAGTCTTCAATTGAGTCAGAGCATCCTGAGGTCACTAGGTTAGCACATGCTTGAAAGAGACACCTTCAGTATTATTTACAGTAAACCTGAGGCATGTAGCTTAGATTGCAGTATCTGAGGTCAGTTCTCTCTGCATCACAGAGCCTGCCTCTGAGATGTTGTTGTAGGGCATACTGAGAGGAGTATAGCATTAATGTAAAGAGGGATGAGTTTGAGTGCACTGTACTGGAGGTCTGAGGGATATAAGGTTTAAGTTTAGAGGGACCACATGCTGTAAATGGATTTGGATATACAAGGGTATTTCAGCTGTTTGGATTTTTTGTCTATTTCTGAAGCTCTCTAGTTCCTATCTTACTTCTAAAGATGATTACATATTAAAATCTGATTATCTGACCTAATTTGTTAAGTCTTCCTAACGTTATTTCCTGCTACAAAGAATATGTTAGTTATTGTACCTGTTGAAGAGGTTCTTGTACTTTATCTCCAAGGAAAAGCTATTCATTCCAAAATATTAAGTGTTGTTAAACCTACCTGAGTGAGAAAATCCAAGACAAAGATAGATGGCTGTTAACCAAATTGTGGGAAAGCTCCAAAAAGTTAATGTACCTCTACAGGATGGATGGTAAGCAAAATAGTAGATTTACTAGAGGGTGTGGGGTTTTTTTATGTCCTTGGTGATTTGAAACTTAACGTCTAAGAGACAAGCTTCTGACAGTATACCACATGAAGTGTGACACTGTCTGAGGCCTGACAGTCTCAGTTATTTTCATTATATAATTCTGGAAAACAAATTATTTGAGGAGCAAACAACCAAAAGATTGAAACCCTATGTGCAAATCTGATTCTGTAAACTAGTTTACTATTACAGTTGTCTGGATACATCTGCTAAATCAACTAATTTGTCATATCTAATTTAGTGTATGATGGCAAAGATACACCAGATCTGCATGTCTGAAGTTAATGGAATTAACTTCTGGATTAGACAGATAATGTATTAGTCTCTTCTTGAATCACTGTTCTTGTACATTACACTTAACAAAGATATCCAATACCAGAGACTGTTTTCAAGTCAGAGTTTACTTCTCTTACATAATCTTCTTATGCAGATTGGCCAGAATCACTTCTCCAAATTGGAATGCTAACCCACCATTTTTTTTTGTTTTTCCTTTGGGAAAAGGAATAACTTGACTTTATCCGATGCTGGTGCCATGCCTTATTAATATTTATAAATTTGTAAGAGGTGAGTGCCAAGAGTATGGAGCCAGGCTCTTCTTGGTGATGACCAATGACAGGACAAGGGATAGTGGGTGGAAGTTGAGGCGTAGGAAGTTTCATGTAAACATGAGGAGGTATTTTTTTCACTGTGAGGGTGACAAAACACTGGAACAGGCTGCCCAGGAGGGTTGTGGAGTCACCCTCTCTGGAGATATTCAAAACCCACCTGAACATATTCCTGTGTGATCTGGTACAGGTGATTCTGCTCTGGGAGGGGAGTTGGACTAGATGATCTTTCAAGGTCTCTTCCAGTCCCTGACATTATGTGATTGTGTGATTCTGTGTGATTCTGTGATAATCACAGTATTGCAGGATCACAGGATGTCAGGGATTGGAAGGGACTCAAAGAGATCACCAAGTGTGGGGTTGAACTTGATGATCTCTTTGGGTCCCATCCAACTCCTGATATCCTGTGATCCTGTGAATCCCCTTGCCAGAGCAGGACCATACAATCTCATTCAGATCACAGAGGGATACATCCAGACAGGCCTTGAAATTCTCCAGAGAAGGAGACTGCACAACCTCTGTGTTCCAGTGCTCACTACTCTAAAATACCATTGCTGTAATTGCATATGGAATCCTACTGTCATAGAATAGTTTTGCTATCACCTTAGTGATAGTCTTTGTGCCTTCTGGGCATCTTTTTAATTTGGGTTGCCTCGGGTCTCAAAAATAATATTGCATCTTTCACTGTTCAAGCCTATAAGGCTATTTAGGTATTTTATTGTATTTTATTGTATCCTAGACTGCATCAAGAGAAGTGTGTCCAGCACGTTAAGGACACACTTCCTCCACTCACTTTTTGTGAGACCTCCACTTGTGTTCAGCTCCAGGGTCTTAAGCACAAGAAAGACATGAACCTGTTGAAGCAGACTCAGGGGAGAGTGAAAAAGACTAGAGGATTGGAACACATATCCAGTGAAAAAAAGGCCAGAAGGGTTGGAGTTGCTCAGCCTGAAGAAGAGGAGCTTTCAGGGAGACTGTTGCATCCTTTTGACATGTAAAGGGGGCTTAGAAGAAAGATGGGGGCCATTTTTTTAGTACAGCCTGTAGTGATAAGACAAGGAGCAAGAGTTTTAAATAAAAGAGGGTTGTTTCCGGTTAAATATAATGAAGAAAATCTTGGGGGTGAGAGTGGTGAGACACAAGAACATGTTGCCCAGAGAAGCTGTGGATGTCCCCTCCATGGAAATCTTAAAGAACAGGTTGGATGGAACTTTAAGCAACTGGATCTAGTGATAAATGCCTCTGCCTGTGTCATGAGTTCTGGACTAGATGATCTAGCATCAATTCTAACCCAAAACATTCTATGATTCTATGTGTCTATACTAATAATATGATTTTGTACCTTTCTGCAGGTTCAGATATAATAAATATTGTCTTAAAAAAAATATTTTAAATAGAGTGTATTCAAACTGCTAGTTCTATATTTAACTATTTAGAAGTCATTTGTCAGATATAAACCCTGAGTTACATAGCAGATAAGCAGAACATGTTTTTTGCTTTTAATGTTTTTAACTTTCTTGATGATCTGCATGGAAGCTTCTTTCTTTGTATATAGCACATATCTTGTATTTAAGTATCCTTAACATATTTATGGAGAGTTGAGAAATTATCCCTCAAATAAAATTCACCGGACCAGCTCAGATGGCTTGGAAGTAAGACAAAGCTATATTTTACAACGAGCTAGATTTACATCTATTTACAATTATATAAAATTATGTACAATTTAGAAATTATACAGAAATTAAATCCTCCCTTCCCCCCCACACCAGACAAAGAAAGCCCAGAGGGCAGCAAAACCATCTTCTTCTCTACCCCTAGATAGGAAACCAGCAAGAGCTCATATGTTAGTACACAGTGTACAGGAGTCAGAGAGGCAAAGAAACAATGAAAGAGCCAGTGCCCAAAAGCCAAGAGAGCAAAATTGTTTATATATTGTCAGTTTATCCCTCTTAGCAAACTAATGAATGATAAAGACCTTATAATTATTATTCTTTTTACAACTAATGTCCTGCCCATCCACTCTGTATTCAAATGAATGTCCAGAAAGTTCCTCTCTCGCCAAAACCAAGCATTAGCTCTTAAACTGCTACAATATGTTATCATAGAATCATTTAGGTTGGAAAATACCTCTAAGATCATTGAGTCCAGAGTTAACCTAGCACTGCCAAGTCTGCCTTCAAGGTCTACCCTCACAATTATACTTGGGGGTACTTAATTTTCCGTTCGTAGAATTTCTTGATAACTCTTCTGTTTATTAACTGAATTAGTTTCTTACTTATTCAAGAAAAATGGAGGGATCATATTTTGTAGACATAAAACGGTTGACCTTCTGTTTCTTAAGTCCTGACTTTAAGGTTTGTGGTTTTTTTTTTAATGCTCTATTTTAGGTTAAACATATTGTGTATTTCTGTTTGATAAATACAATTTCTACAACCATTTAAGCATTATACACTTTTTCTTTTACAAGAAATAGAAAATACCTTTAATTTCTACTATTAAAATGATATGCAGAGTTATTTTCTTCATATGAAATATCACTCTAGGTCCATGACTCAGAAATAAAAAATCATGTGATTTAAAAATTTGTCCAAATCATGCGATTAGCACATAGCAAAAGATATGATTTGCACAAGACATTCTGAAGAGCTGTGAAAGAGCTACTCCCTCTCATTGTCTAGAGACCATTAAACTATTCCTGCTCTCCAGGGAGACAATGAATAAAACAGATAATTCTTATCACTACTGGCATTGTAATCTGATTGTAGTTTGCAAACCAGCAGCTTCCTCTGTGTCAGACTCAGTGTTTGGCTATACATTTAAAGTAGCCATTTATGGGCAGGTTTGTAAGGAAGATACTCCATCTTTTTAATCTTGTTTGCAATGTGATCATTTTATAAGAAACAAGTATAGAGATTATCCTAAATATTGTGTATCTGAAGTATGTTGAATATGTTGCAACATTTTTTTCCTTCTAGTTTTATTCACACAAATACATCTCTCTCTTCAGAAAAAAATCATAAATTATAAGATGATTCCAGTGGGAAATCAATGAAGCTTTTACATATCTATGAACATTTGGAGAATGAATATAGTTTCTCCATAGAGAACACTATAAAGTCAGCAAATGAACACTTTTCTCAAATAAGGGTCAGGCCGATGAGGTTTTAATCCTCAGGAAGAAATGTTTGTTATTTCTGAAACAGTGTCTTTCAAGGGCCAAATGTTGCCTAATGGTGGATAAAATTAGCAAGTATACTTTTCTTGAGAATTTCTGGTAAAACAGTTTCAAGAGAAGAGAAGGCTGCCAAAAAGCTACTCAAGGAAGGAACTCAAGACTGAATACTGATATTTTCTTGGTCCATAAAAAATTGGTATAGCAATCAGTTGAAATTTCTGTGTGGACATGCATATTTGGATAGGAGTACACAGCTCCTATCAGCTAATAGCTAATATTTGTGTATTACTTGCTTTTTCCAGATGCTCCAACATTTGTGTCAAATCAGACCATGTATTACTCTTGGGAAGGCAATCCCATCAATATAAGCTGTGAAGTGCTAGCAAATCCATCTGCTTCAGTTCAGTGGAGAAGAGGAAAACTAGTTTTACCAGTTAAAAATACAACACATCTGAAGACCTACAGTGCAGGAAGAAAGCTGATTCTAGAGGTAAGGCTTAAAATGGAAATCAGGGTGGAGATACAAATTAATTTCTTCTTCATTTCTGCATCACTGCAAGTACTATAGAGTGCATTTAAGAATAAGACTTATAATTCAATAATACAAAATAATAATCTGTTCTAAAATAAAGCTAATTGTGAAGTGATTTATCTCCACATATCTTGTGAGCATTTGCCTAGGTAATGCTAGTTTTCAATCTGCAGTGAACAGAAATATAACTTGCTTTTCTTACAAGTAAATACATGTATAAATACAAAACTAACCCATGAGTTTAATACTAAAAATTAAAGAGACTAACTGCTAGGTGCTAGGCATGTACAAAAATATTTTTGTGGCTTCAGTCAACAGAAAAGCTGAAGGATTGTGTGATAATAAACTGCAGCTGGATTTCATAACAGCTCTTTCCTCATGGAGGCTTCCTTCTGTTATCTAGAAGGTGCATGTAAGAACAAAACCTGAGAAGGGCATAAGACAAAGGGTGAACCTTGATTATCCATTTACTTTATTAAATTGACTGAACAGTGAAAAACTTGGCAATAGTGTATAGCAAATCATTGTCCTTAGTTAAGTTCTTCACAACAAAATGTAACCGGTGTCTCCAGCCCTGATCTCACTTGTTACAGGGACAATATACTGTCTTCCTGCACAGGTGAGGAAGAAGTTCGTTATTCTCTGTCAAGTATCAGACTTATGTCTGACCTTAAGTTTCTCAGTTGCCATGTGGAAAAGGCTGAGAAACTACAGAGCTAATTAGAGTCTGGTTTCTGCTTCAGATCCCAAGCAAGAGTTGTCCAGTGTACTCAACAAAACAACAAAACAACCAAACAAAAATTAAAGACCCCAATCAACCCAACCCAACTAACCCAAAAAAAAAAACCAAAAACTTTTTTTTTTTTTTGCTAAAGTCCAAATAAGTAACCTCATTTCTTGTAGTACAGAATATTTAAAGAGAGGTCGCCTTAGTCTTGATTGAAGTTATCTTTAGGAGGGGTTATTTTAAGTAAAACTTGACAATATGAAATATGCTTACAGTCTGTGGTTTTCTAAGTGCTCTTCCATTCCACTATCACTTGAACGGTTGGCAAGCTGGATTCCAATAAGGTTTTAGCTCCCTCTTTTCTGTTCTGTCTTAAATCCTTATTAACCTGAATTTACAGTTAAGCCATATGCCTTACATCATTTTCCTTGAATGTTTTCAGCATTGTGAGTCCTGAAACAATAAAAAGAAAAATACTATTGTTGCAACCTCCATAGGCATCAGCAATTTCCAGACCTTTCAATGCTTATTTCATTCAAAGTATGAGTTTGTGTAAATAGCATCTGTGGGGACAAAAAAAAATAAAAAACAAAAAGAAGTTTATTGACTCTTTTCTTGCTGAAAGATGAAAGTTGTAAAGATGAACAAAGTTACCATTTTCCATTATTTGACTTTGTCATTTGAATTTGAGAAGGGCGAGTTCAACATGAAAACAAGTGTATTCATATCTGTATTTGGAGAATATCTGCATATTGGTTGAGTACAATATATTTGCATTTCTGATAATTTTTTAAAAAATTATATTTGATTACAAATTCTGCATCCTTTTTAAAGATTGCTCCCACATCTGACAGTGATTTTGGACGATATAATTGTACAGCCACAAACAGAATAGGATCAAGATACCAGGAATATACACTTGGTCAAGCTGGTAAGCTAAAATGTTGTTTCTTTTATTTTAATTTTTTTTTTTTTAACTTCAGTCAGATTATTTTTATTTTATTCCACTGCAATATTTACAGTTAATTTTGTTTATCTAAAAGTTGAGTTGCAATATAAAGTAAGATAAACCAGTTCACTCAGAAAGCCTCCTGAAATCAGAAAAAATGAAATTAGTCTTTTTTTTTTTTCTTTGTTCTCACTACTTCCTGTATTTGTATCAGTATATATTAATTACTTAAGTGGAGAAACATATAGTTTACAATCAATAAAAATAAAATAATAATAGGAAATGGGGGTTTTTTGTTTTTTCTTCTTGGTATTTTCTTAATACACCAAAGATGACAAAAGACTGAAGTGCTTCAGTAAGGATTTTCTAACTTCATTTGCACTTTGAAATATGTGAAAGCATAATCTGACCCAGAGTGCTAGCTTGAACTAATTTAAGCTCTGAGAAGTTCTACAACCAATTGTTACAGAGTTGATGAATATTTTAAGGCCATGTATTATTATTTAGACAAATATAAAAATATGACTCCTATGTTTTTAATTTGGGAAAAAAAGCTACTAGGATTAAATGAGAGTGTCTCAGTTTTTCTTTCAATTTCATTTTCTTGTGGAATGTACAAACACCTGTTCAGCAAGCTTTGAGGTCCTCACAAACATTTGCCTCTACGTACAGGTAGAAATAAGGTTGTGGTTTTGTTTTCTGGTAGGGCTTTTTGTTGTTTGTTTGGAGTTTTTTTAAGTAGGCCAATGTAAACCCCGGCTAAAACTCAGAAAAACACTGGAAGTTAATAAATTAAGCTTTATATTTACAGCAATGCACAATATACAAGCAAATATTTACAGGATATTACAGATATTTACAGATATATGCAGTGAAAAGGTAATACAGACACCACATCCCTCCCAGAAACCAAAATCCCCAAGAGAGGGTAACCAAACNTAGCTACCAAGACAGAGACAAAGGAGATCATGCCAGAGAAGCAGCCGCCACCAGCACAGACAGAAGCAAATTGCTAATCTGGTTGTTTTGAGAACAGTTCTTAAAACAACTTTTTTTTCTTTCCTCAGTAAAACTTGGTGAAGTGACACACTGTGTTTATCTCTCTCAGCCAATAGTCTAATTTCTCACTCAAATTCTCCAATTAGCTGAAACCAACACAGCCATGTATATTTTTATGATCATTAATGTTTTATCTTTACCATGTTTTTTTGGTTGGTTGGTTGGTTTGGTTTGTGTGGGGTTTTTTGTTTGGTTCATTGGTTGTTCTCTTTTGTTTTGATTTGGTTTGGTTTGGTTGGGGTTTTTTTGGCTTTTTAAATAAGAAAATAAACCTATTGGAGCTCTGCTAGAAGGACTTTCGGAGGTATATTGCTGGAGTGTGCACATCTAGTCATTGGGACACTCTCTTATCTGGCCTAGTATTTTGGTTATTGTAATTATTTTCTTTTGATGACTAAAGAGTTATAAAAAACAGTTCTGTATTAAGAAATTTCATAGATATTTTGCACAGGACTGAAAGTTTTTCTCATTACCTCTGAAGCATAGATTAGGATCTGATCTTTGATAGCTACACACAACTAATGAAAAATATATTAGCTCTTCCTTTTGTTTGCAACCATTCTTAGTCTAAGTAAAGTCCTAATTTCCTACAGTGCAGTATTGACTTCCCATCTTACAAAATTGTTCCCAGTACAATGACAATCTAATTGATACCTAATTTTATTCTTTTTTTGTTTCATGCATGTGTGTGATAAGTTCTAGAAAAGAACTGTTCATAGAGACCTCAGTCATGTTCATGATCATTTGTTTTGCCCCATTTGTCTAATGCAATTCCTGGATCAATTGCATTTCTGTAATAGAACACAACAGTACTACATACTACATGTGGCATTAAAAGTGAAAATTTAATATTTCCTATGATGTTCAAAATTGAGGTAATAATAGAAAAACTCTAAACTTTAAGGAAAGGCACAATTAATTTCTGTGCTACCCCTATGTACGAAATCTCAAGACTTGTAGGAAGTTATAATTGATTTGAATAGGTAAATTATATCTACTATATGGATATTATTTTTGCCATCTCTTAATTTAGGAAACATATTTAGGTTTCTAAAAATCTCAGGACTTAATTTTCTAAGTATTCATGATTGATACAGGGTTTGTAGAATTACATTAAATATATCAAGCAGAAGGATGGCGCATAACCCTCTGATATTAGTCAATGTTCGTGTATTTCTCTTCAGCAGCACACTTTCAGGTGGCAACAGATACAGCCCTTGATTTCACAGTAACACTTGTACTGCTTGTTCTGATGGGCTAGGTGCTACACTTGTCTCTGGAATATTATATCTAAGATTTATTACATGTGAGGCATCACTGGAAAGTATCCTTTCCAGCTAGAAGATACTTGAGTATTTTCTCAATTTCTCTCAAATGAAAGAGAATACTTTGCACTAGACATCTTTTTTAACTACATGAACTTTAAAAAATTGCATCCCTCTGGTACCTTACTTTTCAGGATACACAAAGATGATAAAATAGAACAATCATGCCAGTAGAGAATGGATTTCAGGTTGTGGTTCCTGATATGCACCGTTTATTTGTATTCTGTATCTGCATTTCTCTCTTGTCTTAATTAATGCAAATTTAATCTCATTAATTTAAAAAAGAGTTTTGTTTTCTTTTTAATGCATTATATTTCAGCAAATTCTCACATGAGAGCCCATGTTCTCTCCATACAAGCTGTAATTTTGTTTTGGCTTTCTAATACATCTGAGATGTTACTGATGGCAGGTTTTCAAACAGCTTACTAATTTTACTTTTGAAACAGATTGCTTTACATTTTTCAATCAGTTCTTCAGAAAAGTTGATGAACGCTTTAAAAAAAAAATATATACTTGAGTTATAAACATAAAAACTTAAACCAGGGTATATTTAGTCAATGAATAAAAACTTGTGGGATGTTATAAAATGTGACCTATATATGGCCATTCTCTATTAATATATCCTATATTCATACAAAATGCAGAAAAAAGGATAATCTCATGTTTTGCACTAATAATATTGAAGAGATATCTTTAAGAGAAGCCATTTGTAGTGGAGTATTTTTGTGAGCTGGAAACACTGGGTTTGGGGATACAGGGTTCTATTATACTAAGCACTACTTAGAGTAGTATAATACATACTATCCATATCATTACAGACTGAGAAAAGTGTGCTCAAAGAACAGGGTAAAGGAAAATCAGTGGGTAAGTCAGCTCCAATAGAGGCACAACTGAAATGCCTCTACACTAATGCAAGGAGCATGGGGAACAAACAGGAAGAATTGAAAATATGTGCAAGTCTACAGAGTTATGATGTCGTTGACATCACTGAGACATGGTGGGATGGATCTCATGACTGGAGTGTAGGGATACATGGTTATAGACTCTTCAGGAGGGACAGGCAGGAGAGAAGGGGAGGGGCTGTTTCCCTCTACGTCAATGATAAACTGGAATCCACAGAGCTCAATCTGGGGATGTGCAACACTAAAACAGAGAGCTTAAGGGTAAAGGTTAAAGGGAAGGCACAGGAAGGTGACATCACAGTAGGAGTCTGCTACAGACCTCCTGATCAGGAAAGTGAAGCAGGTGAGGTTTTCTACAAACAAATAGGAGAAGCTTCACACTCACAGGCCCTGGTCCTCAGGGGGGACATCAACCACCCTGACATCTGTTGGAAGGACAACACAGCACAGCACCAGCAATCTAAGAGGTTCCTGGAATGCATTGATGATAACTTCCTGTTTCAGGTGGTAGAGGAACCCACAAGAAAAGGTGCTGTGCTGGACATAGTCTTCACCAACAAGGAGGGGCTGGTGACTGAAGTGGAGCAAAGTGTAGCCTTGGATGCAGTGGCCATGAAATGTTAGAGTTTAACATCCTCAAGGCATCAAGGAGGGTGCACAGCAAACTCACAGCTCTGGACTTCAGAAGAGCAGACTTCAACCTCTTCAGGTACCTCTTTGGCAGGGTGCCGTGGGAAAAAACCTCTGGAAGGAAGGGGGTCCCAGGAAAGCTGGTCAATGCTTGAGGATTACTTCCTCCAGGCCCAAGAGGAATGCATCCCAAAAAAAAGAGGAAGGCAGGTAAGAATACAGGGAGGCCTGCATGGATGAACGGAGAGCTCCTGGACACACTTAGACACAAGAAGAAAGCCTACAGACAGTGGAAGCAAGGACAGGGGACAAATACAAGAAATACAAATGGGACAAATACAAAGAAATTTTTCATGCAACCAGAGATCTGTTTAGCAAAGCTAAAGCACAGCTGGAGTTGAATCTGACTAGGGACATTAAGGGGAACAAGAAGAATTTCTTCAGGTGTATCAGTGAGAAAAAGAGGAATAGGGAGAATGTGGGACCCCTTCAGAAGGGAAATTGAGAGCTGGCAACAGGGGACATGGGTAAGGCTGAGGTGCTCAGTGACTTTTTTGCCTCAGTCTTTAGCAGCACGTGCTCCAATCACAATGTCCAAATTCCAAAGGACAAAAGTAAGGACTAGGGGAAGGAAGATCTGCCCATTATAATTGAAGATCATGTTCATGAGCACCTAAGGAACCTGAATGTGCACAAGTCCATGGGTCCTGATGAGATCCACCCACGGGTCCTGAGGGAACTGGCAGATGAATTTGCTAAACCACTTGCCATCATATTTGAAGGTTGTGGCAGACTGGTGAAGTTTCTGCTGACTGGAAAAGGACAAACATAACACCCATCAACAAGAAGGGAAAAAAGGATGACCCCAGGAACTACAGACCAGTCAGTCTCACCTCTGTGCCTGGCAAGATCATGGAGCAGATCCTCTTGAAAGCTCTGCTAAGGCAAATGGAAAACAAAGCAGAGGTGATTGGTGGTAACCAGCATGGCTTCACCAAGGGCAAATCATGCCTGACAAATTTGGTGGTTTTCTATGATGAAGTCACAGCAGCAGTGGATGAGGGAAGGGCAACTGATGTCATCTACCTGGATCTGAGTAAGTCATTTGACTCTGTCCCACATGACATCTTGGTCACCAAACTGGAAAAATGCAGACTTGATGGGTGGATCACTCGCTGGATAAGCAATTGGCTTTATGGTTGCATGCAAAGAGTTGTGATCAAGGGCACAATGTCCACCTGGAGACCAGTGACAAGTAGCGTCCCTCAGGGGTCAGTGCTGGGACCAGTGCTGTTTAATATCTTTGTCAGTGACATGGACAAAGGAATTGAGTGCACCCTCAGCAAGTTTGCAGATGACACCAAGCTGTGTGGCACAGCCGACATGCTAGAGGGCAGAGATGCCATCCAGAGGGACCTGGACAGGCTGGAGAGGTGGGCCCAGGCCACATACAGGCTGGGTGACAAATGGCTGAAGAGCAGCCCTGAGGAAAAGGACCTGGGGGTCTGGGTTGATGAAAACCTCAACATGAACCAACAGTGTACGTGTGCAACCCAGACAGCCAAGGGTGTCCTGGGCTGCATCAAGAGAAGCATGGCCAGCAGGGCAAGGGAGGAGATTCTCCCCCTTTATTCTGATCTCGTCAGACCCCACCTGCAGTTCTGTGTGCAGTTCTGGAGACCCCAACACAAGAAGGACATTGAACTTTTGGAGTGAGTCCAGAGGAGGGCCACAAAGATGATCTGAGGGCTGGAGCAGCTCTGCTATGAGGACAGGCTGAGATAGTTGGGGCTGTTCAGCCTGGAGAAGAGAAGGCTTCCAGTATCTGAAAGGGGCCTACAGGAAGGCTGAGGAGGGACTATTTACATGGTCTTGTAATGACAGGATGAGGGGTAATGTGTTTAATCTGAAAGAAGGGAGATTTAAACTGGCTGTTAGGAGGAAGTTCTTTACAGTGAGGGTGGTAAGACACTGGAACAGCTTTTCCAGGGAGGTGTTCAAGGCCAGGTTGGATGAGGCCTTGAGCAACCTGTTCTAGTGGGAGGTCTCCCTGCCTATAGCGGGGGATTGGAACTGGATTATCTTTGAGGTCCCTTTCAATCTAAACCGTTCTATGATATCCTGAAAAATTGATATTTTTAGCATTTGTATCAAAATAGACCTTTTAGAGGGAAAAAAACAGCAACTAAGAAATGCAGTTCACTATTACAAGTTCTGCATTTAACCTAGCATTATCTGGAAATTAAAAGTAACCAGGAAGATGGAGGATAAACCCATCATAGTAACTACAGATATAAAATGCCAAATGTAGCTTTTTTTCTCTTTTACTGCCTCTGTTGCTTTGTTTTGATAAATCAGGAAGACTTAGTGATTAAACCCTGTTTAACCATACAAATTGGTTGTGGGCAATTAAAGAGGCAGGAATTATAAATTACGTAGTTTTTATAATTTCCAGAAGTCCCACCCACAATCTATGTATAAATTAGATTAATCTTGTCCTAATCTGTTCAGGAAAAATCTTCACAAGGATACCTTTTAGGTAATTTAGGAAAAATCAGAAAACTGTAAAAGTTTGGCCATAAAACAGCTTTGCCCTACTTACAAACGGGAGACAGTCTCTTTCGTGGTAGTGTCCGGAGTTCAGCAGTGGATCAGCATCACACGGAGTCCAGTGCCTGACAAAGTCCAAAATGACTGTAGGCATGGCTTTCACAAAGCCACAATCACAGGGGAAAGCCGAGGTGCTCTGCGGTGTTCTCGTGAACAGCGGCAATTTACCATAGAGGCAGGTCCCTGCAGCAGGAAGCCAGGATGCGATGGTGTAAAGTGAGGACTGTACGCTTTCTCATGACTGTTCTTCCAGATACTCCTCAAGGTCCAGCTCAAAGTCCCTGCAAGGTCCATGCAAGGTCTGTCTCCAGGTCCGTGGAAGGTTTGACGCAGGGTTCCCATCCAGGTCCCAGTCCAGGTCCAACTCCAATCTGTCCAGTTGCCATATATATACTGGGGCGATTTATTCCTTCNTTGCCACACCATATTAAACTTTGGTAAAAATTTTTTATGCATTGCAGTACACCCTAGGTTTCCTTCTGGCTTTGATTTTAGGTACCAATGCTGGTGCACAGCATGCTTTCTCAATGACTCTGTCAGGAAAGAGTAAATACTACTGCCACCTGGGAGAGAGTATTGAGCAAAATATGCTGCCAGGATAAATTTGACAAATTATGATAATTCTGCTGAATAGTTTCCTCTTAGAAGTCTTCAAGAATGACTTCTTTCTTTGTGCTTTGTTACATTTTTCTGCTGTACTGGGTTTCTGTAGAATCAAGCTATCTTTTTTTTTTTTTCTCAACTGCTAGTTAAAAAGCATACATACTGACACAATGCCATTATCTTTATTTCTGATACTCTCCTTAAGAAATTAAACTTATGGATCACAGAAAAAGGTTTCTTTCAGAATTTAGGTGCAATGTGCAATCATGCCATTTTGCATGACAGGAAAACTAGACCTCTTCATTCAGATTACACAGAGCTACTGATTGATCCTGAGTTCCTGACATTTCCATTGAAATCTTCTAAAATAACTGAGAGAACTCTAGTGTATTTAAGGTTTCTTGCTGAAAGATGCTGGCTATTACTGATAAATACTGAGAAACTTAAGTGGTTTTTGAAAGGTTAATTAGATGTGCTTATCATCTGATTTGTAGTAGATCAGCCCTTAAAAGTACCATGTGGCTGACAACCTCCTTTTTCATTGCCTAGGCATTTAAATTGCTGTGCGAGGAGCATGTAGAATACAAACCAACCAGACTCCTCCTTGTTTCTGTCCACTGTAGATTAATTACTCCACATCACAACCACTGGTTTATTTTGGAAGGCTACTTATACTCTGGGTTGGGTTTTGTTTGTTTGTTTGTTTGTTTTCTCATTTTGTTTCTTTTCTCTGTGACAGGCTTAGTGTGCTGGTTTGAACTAATTGGAGCTAGCCAGGGTTTATAAAAGGTGGGGGGGCAGGTAACTGCTAAACCACTACACTTAGGTATTACCAAGCCAAATGGTCTTGGCAGATTTTCTAAATGGCTTTTAGAAATTGAGATTAGCACAGATATTCCTAGATTTGCCCAAATCTAGTTTAGTCATAGTTTACGTGAAAAATCAGTATACAGGGAGGTGGTACTAAGTAGCGTCTTTTTTTTTTGTTGAGATCTCAGTATCATTTAGAATGTTTTTGTACAGATAAATAATTGTATGACCATCAGTTTTCTAGAACTATATTGTTGAAATAGACAATTTATCATCTTAAAATGACAAATTTTAGGCTGTGACACACAAAGCTAAACTGGATTTTTTCAGCAGTTTTATTCTTTAAACAGGAATGATTATTTTGCACATAGTAGTGTACAGTTGGACTGAATTCAGACCCACTAAAAGTAAACTGTGTTTCACCTCCATGGGTCTCATGGCCTTACTATCCTAGCTTTCCTTTCCCCCTTTTTTTCTGGGACAGCAAATAGTTAAGTTCTGATAAATAGTCTTTGCACATGGAAGGACCTTTATTTTCTGGTGAAAGCTGAGATTCTCATCTCATCTCATTATGACCAGAACTGTAGCTCAGCATAGAGACTTAGAGTGACTAAGTGTTAACAGGACCAACAGCTGGCAGAAACCTTACTTGTAGGCAGTTGACATAGTTTGCAAATTAGCTGCATCATACAACTCTGATAATGAATTATGCATTTTCCACAGTGTGATGTAAAACATCATGGATTTGACAGCATTTATAGGAAGTGATATATAAAGAATTATATTAAAGAATTGAGAGACACTGTATGTTTCCTTTATATAGCAATATTGCAGGAGACTCAAAAGCAAATTTGAAATCCGTTCCATCATGTTGTTAGATATTGAGACTTCCCATGCCACGTTATTTAGTTAAACTTATTTTAAACATCTTTTATACACAGGTCAGTTGAGATGGAGAATAATAACATTAAAACCAAATGTAATGTGGGAAAAGCAATAACTGAACTTAGCAGTACTTATGTCCTGTAACCTATTTTGTGAAAAAAGTCATGCTCCAAGTATTATAAGATTGATCTATAACTGACAATATCCGCTAATGTGGATTATTGTGGATGTTTTGGTGCTGGCACTTTGGTGCTGATTAATGCATGTTCCATTTTTCTTCAAATATCTGTGTTTTCACTTAAGGAAAATAAAATCAAGGAGAAGTTTATTTTCCCTGGAGAACAATATAACAAAAGATAAACTTATTCTGTTCCAAGACACTGTTGTGGAATCTTACTGGGGGTTTTTTTGTTTGTTTGTTCAGGTTATTATGTTTATTTGTTTTTCTTTTTTTTTTTCCTTTAGCAATATCAGCTAAAGGATTTTTACTAAAAACTCAAACAGCAACATATTTTCAATAAGTATGTGTCTGAAACGATCAACATAGCAATGGTATTTTTCTTTGTGTGCATGTATTTTATTTTAATTCATTATTCAGAAGTGTATTTCCTATTTGTCAGCCTGTTTCCTAAGTAATTCCCTGTTTTTCCATAACTTACAGTGATTTTGTAGAAAAAAAATCTATTGCAGTTTTCACCAGGGATAGACAACAAGGAAAAACTGAACTAAACCTGTAGATTTAAAATAGTTTTCCCCCATTCTAAGAAGGTGCAAATTAACTACTTTCCTTGCCATGGTCCTGATATTAGTCATGTTCAGCATTTAGACATCATTACTTTAAGTCAATGTGTATGCCAGATATAGAAGGACAGGAAAATCTGAAGAACTACAGTAGGAACATACAGATAGGAGGTAGGAGAGTTACATTATTGCTTCCTTTTCTCCATTTACACCAGGACAGGTAACGTCTCCAAAGGAAAAAATATTTTGTTCCATAAAACTGTCAGAAAATTAGCTTTAAAAAAAATTCCCAGTGATAAATTATTATCATTTATTGAAAAGGCGGGGCAATGACAGCAATAGATTTGAAAGATCATTTGCATATCAGTGGATATATATACGTACTTGTAATTCTGTGTGTACTTCTCTATTAGCTGCAATTTTTTTTTAATTTTTTTTTTTTTTGGCCAAGGTATAACAAAGTTAACCAGTTTTATGCACCAAGTACAAAATACATCAATTGCAACTTTACATGCTGGTTTATTGGTGATTTCAGAAGACCTATTTTCATAACTGCTAACTGCAAGACTTCACAGAGTTATTAGCATTAAGACACTTGATGCTGATAACTGTTAGAGAAATTACCTGGAAAAAAATTTGGTTATGCAAATCAGACCCTGTAAAGCAGCTTTGGCAGGTGTCCTTTTCCTGAGAAATCATGGCAGAATATGTCTTTAAACCCAGTTTATTTTCATTCAAGTACCAGTACCAAAGGAAGCTCAAATTGATTCTCTTTTTACTCCCAACTGCCTGACAGGCCTTTAATAAAGCCTTTATTTTATCTAAATGGTCTGGTACCTACTATCCAAATGCTGGGCCTTCTCTCATATTTCTTCATGTCCTTATAAAAGTATTTTCCATTCTATGCAGGCAAAAGCACTGCCAAGTCTATAAGCAGGTATACAAATAATTGCCAGATGTATCAGAAGAGAAACTTTTAATGGTGCTGTAAATCCCTGATATTCTGTCCACAGAATTAAAATTATTCCTACTATTTTCTGAAATGACAACTTAAAATATAAAACAATTGGTAGTCATTTGTCTTCTATGTTCTGGTTTTGTTTCATACCAGCATCATACTAGCATCTCAGTATTTACAGACATCTGCTCTATTTTCATAATTCTTTTCCACTTTGAAATATGTGCACTTGGGTTTTTTTTTTTGTTTTTTCCCCCCAACTTTCCTGCAAATTGTTTCTTAAACTGAAAATATAATATAAACTTTTAAATTAATGATTTATTGTTTTGTTTTCAGCTGTATTTCAGTTTCATACAAAAACAGCCAAATTATTTCTACATTTTTTTAAAAAATCTTGAGTGATCTATTTAGCCATAATAATTCCTGTTAAATTTGATTTAAAGTTTGTTATTCTCTTTTACATAAATATACAGACCAAGCTCTTACAGGTACATATAATGAAATTGATTATTCAAAAATTATATTATTAAATAAATGTTTTTATGCAGTTTTAGTATGCATGAAAATAAGTACTGTTTTCTTATAGCTCTGTATTAGAAAGTTGGTTATCTACTGCAAACATTATTGCATTATACTGCATTTTCTTCTTTTCTCCCTTCAGGATTCTAGGACTTAGTAGAGCATATTATCAACTGTCTATTGTTGCAATTGATTATTAAATTGATGTTTGTACATTTTTAGATGTACCCTCAAGTCCTTATGGAGTCCGAGTTTTAGAGTTGTCACAAACCACTGCCAAAATTGCATTCAATAAGCCAGATTCGCATGGAGGTGTGCCTATTCATCATTACCAAGTGGATATAAAAGAAGTATCTTCAGAAACCTGGAAAATAGTTCGCTCCCATGGAGTTCAAAGTAAGTATGCAAAACTTAAATATATTTTAACTGAATAAAAGTATTTTAACTGAAAAGGATGTCAAGGGAAAACAATACAAGTACATGTTAACTGAGTCTTTGTTTCTGTTAGTCCAGTAACTGCATCTATATGTTAATGCAGACCTTTTTATATCAGCTAGAAATCTCAATTTAATATTGTAGAAGTCAACCAATACTTTTTAGTAGGGTGAACAAACTTAAAATTATTTTGCATTTTTTTATTGTTCAGTCAAGTATATATGATTAATGTTTTTGCACAGATACATTTCAAAGAGTACAAATCTCAGAGGAGTTAGTTTGAGAATGTGTGTTATGTATGTAACTAACTTAAACAAGTAATCTGTTAATCTTTAGTCTTTGGCATGAATTACTGGGTTTGAGCTACATAGTAACCTTTCTACATATGTGTAAATACTCATGATCTCTGTTTCCGAAGAATATCTAGAACATATTGTTCAACAAACTTGGTTTCTCATTTTTCATTTACTTCTCATTTTTCTAAAGGCAGAAAAGCATAGAAGCCTCTTCAGATAAGATTTAAGTACATGATGAAGTGGGGTGTTTATTCAGAGTAATATTATCACGCTGTATTCAGTAAATCAGCAATACAGTGCATCCATGCTTATCCTTTGGTATTTTTAACAGGTAGTGCAAGTTAAAGCAGTCCTGACAGCAGAAAGTGAATGGTTTTGCAGCCCAGTGACAGAAGAAAAAAATGTAGTAAATCGTCTAATGTTAATGTTATCTCTTTCATTTCACATTCCATAACCCGTGCACAAAATTCTGCACAAAGACAAGAATGTTCTTTCAAAGAAACCTATAATGAACACGTGTGATATGATTTAATATAGTAATATGAATTATGAACATTGTTTTCCCTATATGAATATTAATTATTATTTATTAACATCAAACTTAGTGTAGATTTTGTTTGTATTCTCAGTCAACAGCAAGTATTTACACAAAAGGTATTTATAAACAAAGAATTAAAGGGTCTAAAGCAGTCAGAACTTGGAAAGTAGAAAGTGAAATCAGGAAAATGCTATGTACATGCAACACGCAGTGCTGGCTATGGTCACAAGATGGACCAAACATGGTTGGTGAGTGAGCCCAAAAACTTACTAATTTATGGGGCCTTATAAGCCCAAATATTACTCTCAAGACGCAAGTTTTCCCGGGTATGTTTCCTGTATAGAGATGTTTCCAAAACCCGTGATTATAATCCCGAAGGTAAAATACATAATAATTCCAAGGCAGAGGGAAAGAGAGGACTGAGTCCATGTAAAGCTGCTAGTAGCTTCAGACTCGTGGCTGCCGAGAAACAAAAGCTATCAACCCTGTGAATAGCGCTGCTGCAGGCAGGAACCCAGTTAATGAGCCGCTAATGGGACAAAAGCCACTGGGGATTCACTAAGGGAATCAATCCCGGAATTGCAGTCGCGGAATGGCAGAATCAAAGAATGGCAGAATCCCAGGCTATTTCAAATCATTCCCCTATTAAATACATTTTGAAAATTAAACTGGAGAGTAGGCACAAGCATTGGGAGTTTTTTGCCAAAGTGTTCTGCCTCATGTGATCTACATATATATTCCCAAAAAGGCGGTAGGCATGTGCTTGGGGCTGTACAAGTCACCTGAGGTCATGGTGCTGAATTGTGACCCTTTAGAGCAGGCAGCCCTCATTGTTTGTTTTGTCTGTTCCTCAACTCCTGGACCCTGCAACAGGAGGAGGAGTGGCAGTGGCTGGAATTATGCCATGCTGGGACAATGTGATTAACTTACATTCAAAAAAACATATAACTACTGATCGTCTTTTGTTTTTCTTAACAAAACACAGTACCTGCGTCTGTAAATGTAACACTAAATCATCGTGGCATTCATTTTATTCCACTACAGCTTGTAATTCCTTCAATACTGGGAGATTTTAAAAAGGCAATGAGTTTCCTCTAGTTGCACACCATACACATTTATTTGCATTAGCGTTTGTTTTCCCTTTTTTGACATTATATTTCAGACCAAGTTTGCGACATTTGTTTTTGTAACTACTTCAATACATTGGCAATAAAGTTCTCTCATGAGAACTACAGTATACCTAATATTAAAACCTAGTATACCTGATATTAAAACCTGAAGTGACCAGGTTGTGTAACAAAAGGAAATACTAACAAATCCAGCAACTACAGAATGCAATCACATAGATGCTTAATTTAAATATAAATCCCAGACAGGAAAAAGTAATGTATCCATTTTGTAGAACAGTGTATTTACCTTACCATAAAACTTTCATATTGTTCTGTTAATGTGAAGTATATGAAAATATAATTTATTACATTAGGAAAGATGCATAATTTGGCTGAACCTTCTAGTTTTTAGAGTTGGCTGGCTCCACCTTCTTTGGCAACTTGATTTTGACACATTTTTTTAAGTTGCTTTATACAGTTCACATTGGAGATTTCTGTAAACATGGATTAAACTTCTTGGAATAATTTTGGTACAATATCTGTTTGAATTGTATGGTAATTTATTATAAAACCAGAGTAGACAGGCAAGTACAAATATCTGCCATCCTTTTGAAGAAAATATTACTTTGAAGTAGCCTGTGGGTATTTAGGAGCTCTGCTGCCATGCGTGCTAAAACTGGCTATACAACTTTTTTGAGTAAAAGGCTGTTACTTCCTCCATGCTGTCATATTTCCCCAGACCTTCCTTTTGTGCAGTTTGCTTTAGCGTTTTCAGTTTCTTCTCCTTTCTTGCTTGGAAGTTTTCAGGGATTTTACTTTCTTCAAACATATATTTTCCTCCTCATGTCGTTGTCCCCCAACTGTAACACTGAGATATTTTGTTGAAAAAACAGAATAGATTACACTGGGCTTGGAGATCTTAAAGGTGCTTCTTGATGTCATACATTGTCAAAGACTATGATGACAGAAACAATTAACTATGAAAATAACCTGAAAAGTCATCTTGATCTAAAAATGAATATACTTAGTAAAGAGATAAACATTAGGAGAATGAAATGTACTTCTCACATTCAAAGGTGAATAAAATGTCATGACAAATGAAGAAAATCCAAGCAATTTACTTCACAGCATGTTCATAAATAAAAGCAACTGAGCATTATACAGATATTACCACTGTCAATATCTGAGGTTTAAATAGCTTGCAATTCTGTTTCCAATTGCATTTAGTGAAACCTCATTGCAAAATATGATTTATCTAGACATGAAAATATCTAAGAACAAGTGCAAGGTACTTTGATTGCAAGAACTATGTTGTTACTATTTTAAAAGTATTTAAATGAAAATTAATTTTTCCAGGTGTATTTTACCTTGTCTTCCACTGTTGCAATAACACCTGGCTATGCTGTGTTTAGACCTTTTCAGGCTTTCTGTGATGGCACACTCAAGTAAATTTACAGCAAACATGCTGATTTGATGTCAAGGTCTTTCTGAGTTGACTTGTTAAGGTGAATTTTGTTAAGTAAAGAGTGATGCAATGCACTATTTAAAATAAATAACAGATAAATTAGATGCATGGTGCAGCTGCAAATTTTGCCTTTCAAATCTGAATTGTAACCATCTGCATTTATTTTACATTGCAAATCTGCTTACAGAAAGGCAAAGTACATTTATGGAATATTTATGCATGTATAAACTTATGCTGCGTTTTGTAATACAAAACAGGAAAGTGTCCTTGGAGGACAACATATTCTTTAAGTATTTTCAAGGTCACTGAATGACCAAGTAGTTATGAATAGCCTTATCTATATTACATTTCACAGTATCATAAAATCATAGAATCACAGAATGTGAGGTGTTGGAGGGGACTTCTAGAGATCATCTAGCCCAACTCCCTTGCCAAAGCAGGATCTCCTAGGTCAGGTCACACAGGAATACATCCAGGTAAGTTTCGGAAGTCCAGAGAAAGAAGACTCTGCAACCTCTATGGGTAGCCTGATCCAGTCCTCTGTCATCCTCAAAATAAAGAAGTTTCTTCTCAGGTTGAGATGGAACTTCCTTTGTTCAAGCTTACAGCCATTGTTCCTTGACCTATTGCATTAAATATCTTGTATTATTTAAATCCTATATCATTAAACATATTTTTGTTACTTTATTTCATCTAATTTCCTTTTTTTTTTTTTTCATTTTCATTGGCAAAAAATAAAGGATACTACATTGGGGCTAAGAAAGAAAATGTTATGAATTAACATTCTTATATTCTTTGCATGTAAGAAGTAAAATAACATTTATTGAAATCATTCGTATCAATTTTGGAGGCTTTGGTTTTTCATAGTACTGAATACTATAAACCAAGTCCCTTTGCTTGTTACTGTAAGGATGGCCTCTTTGATGAAAGCAGTTACAGGAGCTGGTATATTCTTACTACAGATGGTGGTGGTTAGGCTTTTGATAGCTTCTGCATTTGGTAATAGTGCGAGTCTCTTTTACTCACCCTTTGCATGCTTCAGAGTTGAAAACTGAAAGTATTATAGGAATGAAAAGCAGAACTGCTTTGTTGTAATCTGCTTTCTTGATAGCTCCAAGACTGCAGCAACATACCTTGGCCATGGGACAGTTGTTATTGATGAGAGCTTCTAATTTAAAAAATGTGGTCAGTGATCACTGTTCAAGTGAACTAAGTAGGAGACCACTTTTGTTGGTATTGAAACTAAGTAGTTGGTTTGGAACATAAAATGGAGCAAGTAAAATAAGTGGGAATACATGTAGAAATACATGTAGATTTTATACATGTTGTTTCATTTATTGCTATTAGTATGCAAAATCATAAAATTAAAAGATGTTGGAATTTTAAAAAGCAGTCTCAAATAAGATGCAGGGCTTCCTAGCAGCTATTAATTTTCTTATTAAATAAACAAACAAACAAAAAAACCCCAACTCTACTTCTGTGAGAACACCATTAGTAATTTTCATTACTTTGAACTCTGCAAGTATTCCTTAAGTTTATCAGTAAGAATTCCTGATTTTTTTTTAACCTGTCTTAGGACATTTTAAGTTTACTGATGTATTTGTAAAATGCTCTTTTAAGTAAAATATTTGAAAAATATTTATGAGTTAAAAGGGGTTAATTTTCTTCAATATTTTTGGTCTTTCTTGTTAAGAAATACCATCTCTTATTTGTATTTCTAACATGGTGCGCTTCTGTACCACCATAAGAAAACTAGTGAATTATATGAAACATCTTAAACCTGTTGAAAAATCTCAAATGAACAAAAACGAAAATTGTAATTCTGCAGAACTTGACTGACAATAGGAAGAGGGTGTAATTGTTAAAAGTAAACCATCAAAAGTCAGTATTTTCTTAGACTTAAAAGGCACCTTCTGTGATAATTTTTTGCCTTTTTTCATTTGTTTGTTTGAGTTTGTTGTTTTGATTTTTCTTTCTTTTTTTTTTTTTTCATTATAAGAAGACAAGATACTTGGATCAGGAATCAGTTGTTAGTTTAAGATGTTTAGGTCTGAGTTATAAATGGCTCTACTAAAAGCTGTCACCAGTATGTTACCACGTCTCACCATTTCCAAATGGCAAATGTATCAAACTGAAACTTGCCTGATCATTGTTTTGGCAGAAGATCTGAGCTCACTCTGTGAAGTCAGACAAGCAAAAATTAGCTCACATTAAAGCTCTGCCCTTGCACACAGTTCTGCCCTTAGACTGACAAGTCACATTTTCCAGTCTGGAGAGAGCCTTACTTAAATAGGAGGGCTCACAGACCCATCAAATGTCAATGTATTGCAAGTACCTGTGTCAAGGTCTCCTATACCTTGCCTTTCTCAAACAGTAATACAGGCCTTAAAACTACTTGATACACCATTTGTCAGTATATATACATTTAGCCTGACATTCCAGATGTACCATAGAAACTATTGCGGACTTTGTGCTTAGAAGATACAGACTTCTCTGCTATGAATCCATGTGAAGCCTGCCTTAGCTTGTTCTCAAGATACCTCAGCAATTTCAAATGAGATGTTAGATCACAACAGGATCTCTGTTGTAGTAACAGCAGAAAAATGGGAAAGAGAAACTGAAATACAATCAATTCTTTTGACCCTATAAGGGAATGTAAAAGATTCTAGAATCTGGCATATATGAGATAGACTGAAATAGGATTTATTTGATTTGTACAACTGAAGTATGAGAAAGGTCAATGGTATGACATTTAATAAGGCCAAGCAGCAGGTCCTGCACTCCAGTCATAACAACCCCTTCCAATGCTACAGACTTGGGGCAGAGTGGCTGGAAAGCTGCCCAGCAGAGAAAGACCTGGGGGTGTTGATTGACAGCTGGATGAACAACAGTGTGCCTAGGTGGCCAAGAAGGATCTTAAGGATCTTTTTCAGTTAAAACATTTCTATGATTCTGTAATCACCTATTGTCCATAGAAGACCATCTTTTATTTCATGGGTCATCTCGTAGTAGACATAGTTTTTAGCCTTGATGGGTGTTCAAAATAGGAAGAAAAAAAAAAAAAAGTTAAAAAAAAGTGTGGGAATAAGTGAAACTGCATAAATTATCTTAACAAGGGCATTTATTTCCTTCCATGATAAGATTAATATAGTTATTCCTTTACTGCATATTGTAGTACTGTGTATTTACTCAGTACATTTGTATTTACTTGTAAGACAATTCTATTGTTTTCATGTGTTCATATTGCTGGTGGAATTTTCAGGTGTATTCAGCGGCCTAGAAATTTTTTTTAATAGGACAGTTTTAAAGCTAATGTCTAGAGAAAATAAATTTGATTTATGGAAAACTTTAACTTTACCAGAATTTGTATTTAACAGTGTACTTTGTGTTATTAAAATGGCAGCAATTATGGTCACATAAATATTTAACAATGAACCCTTATGCTTCCATATTGAGAACATTAGTCATATGTTAGAAAGCATTTTTAACAATACTTTCTTTTATATGATTGGGGAACTATCTGGTAGGAGTCCAAATACTTAATGATTTTAATATTTTGTTTCATTGTTTCATAAAAAAGTTTTAAGTGTAGGCCTAGTCAAGCGGCTGGCTGTTTCTTCATGTAGTAAACTTTAAAATGTTTGCATTAAGAAGTGCGCAATAGTTTTGTAGGAGAGGAAGATCTGATGTTCCAAGAAACAAGGTAGTATTCCCTTTTAATTTATATATTCATAGAATGATTGATTGGCAGAAACATCTGAAGTTTATCTGGTCCAGTGTGGTGGTTTAGCAGTTACCTGCCCCCCATTACCCTTTGATATAACCCAGCTGGGACTCAGAATGCTGGAAGTTGATAAATGAAGCTTTATATTTACAGCAGTGCTCAATATATGAGCAGATATTTACATTGTATAACAGATATTTACAGACATATACAGTGAAAAGTTAATACAGAAACACCACACCCCTCCCAGAGATCAAAATCCCTAAGAGGGGTTTTCAACCACCCCTACCACCTTTTGCCCCTTCCCCAATCTTATCTCACCATCTGTTGATACAGCAGATAGACGGAGGTAGATCGGCTAGGGGGGTTAGCAGTAGGAAAGAGATTAGTGGAATTACTGAAAATCAGCTGCACAAGGCAGGAAAAAGGAGCCATGCAAGAGAAGCAGCCACAGCCCAGAGAGGCCTGAAGCACTCTGACTTATCTGTATTTGGGTTACGACTCTTAAAATAATTTGTTTTTTCTTTCTCAGTAAAACTGTGAGTGACATAATGTATTTTCATTTCTCAGCTTATAGCCTATTTTTCTCACTCAAATTCTCCAATTAGTTCAAACCAGCACATCCAGTCTCCTGCTTGAAGCAGAACTGTGTGCCACTTCTAGATCAGGTCAGTAACAGCTGAAGAGAAAGGAGTATTTTGAAAAGAAGTATTTCTTAAAAGGTAACTCTAAAATAGTTAGTTATTCAGTAAATAAAATGAAGGTACCTAGTATTTTAAATATTATGTTATTCACATAGGATTTTGCTTGAAATGCCTGTAATTTTTTGAGTTTACATAATTCAATAATTTAAACCAGAAAAAAACTTACTGAGATCTAAAGAGCTGGTTTATTATTGGAATCATCTGTATCTTCAGTGAACAACAGATATCTAAAGGACATGCTTCAGATTTGCAAGAAATATGTTGATAGTAATCCAAAAAGGTTTGCCATATAGTGGTATTAATGGAGAAATACAAAGCCTTTTAGACGGATAAGGATAAAAATGATATTGGCTTGGATTTGTTTAAGTTAGAACGCATGTTTGATAGATAAATCTTACTTTAATGATGATAAGAACCAAAATCTCCCAAACGTAGGTCATAGTTGCACAGGATTAATAGAGTAACCAGTACAAGTGGTTGAATTGTATAAAAAATACTCTAAGTTACTGTCAAATTTATATAACATAAAATATGGGTTCTTATTAAGGGAAGCACAAATACCTTTTGTATGCCTAGAGCCTAAAAAATATTACATGCAATTACATGCACTGAGTTGTGTAAGTAAATTGTTTGGTATTAAATTTGTGTATTTCTGTTTCGTACAGAGTTATGGGAATAGTTTACTGATACAATATTCCATTGCTGTTAATTGCTTTTGTTCCAGGAATGTTCCTAGGATTTTGCTGGGTTTTTATTGGTTTCAGTTGTTTGGGTTTGGATTGTTTTTTGTTGTTTGGTTGGTTGTTTTTTTCTCAATTGTGTACTGTGTTGTTACTTAGATTAATACAAGTTGAATTTGGGGTACTTTTAAAACAAGTTTGACAATTAACTTCTAAAGAAGACCTATTAATTGTTACACCCTAAGTATGTAAAATGACAACCCCCATCGTCTGGATTTATGCTGATTCAGTATATTAAATATATTGCAAACTATTGTCAATCCATAAATTTGCTCTTTTCTATGAGCTTTGTGTTATCCTTTTGCTTTCTTTACTTTCCTTATTGTATAACGTTGTACATTTTGATCTAAAAATTACTTAATCTTTTCTTATTAGTTTTATTTAAATAAAAACAGATATCAAAGATAATCCCTTGAATGTATCAGAATCCATCAATAAAAATTAAAATTAAATACATGGAGAAAAGTAGCTTAGCAGGATAATTGTGTTTTGGAGCTACACTTGAAATTGTCAAGCAATTATTAACAGGTATATTTTGATATCAACTACTAAAAAGTATTTTTAAAGCATATTATTCATCTTAGTGAACATTATATGAGATTAATTATACCTGATTTACCATGCTGTGTGTCTTTATTCACAGGTAATTATTTATATGCACATATAATTAAGCCACTACAACCTTTATACCAAAATAATTATACATTAGAGTGCAAAGAGTGATGGAAATTCCAAACAGAGCTATTCTGATTTTGAAAATGGTTACATTTGTTTCTGTGTATATATTTCAGGGAATGACTTAAGACTTGATAATGTCTCTATATAGTAGTGGAAATTATGCCAGTGATTTTACTGGCAGTAGAATTCCCTAGCATTATGTTTTCTCATATAACGTGCAGCTTAAAATATTGTCATTATTAAAGTTCATTTATTTGTGTTACTTGAATATTGACATTTATAGGCAGATGCTTAAATCAGTATTTATGAAATTAATTGTTATTTGGGCAAGGCAGACAGATGGAACTGAGACAGTCTGGCTGTTTCTGCATATAAATAAACATTTTGCCTAGTGTGCAGCAAAATCCTTTTTCCCCCCTTATATTTCTCCCCTATGTCAATTTCTAACTAAATTTTGTCGACACTTCTGTGAGTTAACTCTGTGAGGCTCATACAGAAAAAGGTTTTTGTACTCTTCCTCCTACTGTGCAAATTCATAGATGAAACAAAACAGTGTTGCTCACCACAGGAGAAATTCCTCAGGTTTTGTGACACCTACAAAAGTCTGAGACATTTGTACAGACTTTCAGTGCTACACTGCCATAGATTCCTCACTGCACTCTTCCTGGGTCATCTTCTGCCCTTAAAAGAACACAAGTCATCATCACAAACACCTCTTTAAGGTTCTTAAGAATGCTATTAATTTTTCCATCTGACAGATATCCAGGTATTTCCAGGGGACTCAGTTTTTCCTTGACAGTAGTAAAATAATGTGTAAAAGGTGTAGCAAAATGTTGAAAATCAAAACATTCCACTTACTAATCTGCACTGTATTTTATCTGCATTCGGTCTATATAGTGACAGAAATTTAGAATAGAAGGAAAAAAATAAGGGTGGGGGAGGGGGAGGAAGGGAATCCTAATATTTGCAATATTTCTTTGAATGAAATTTCACACTACTGCCACTATCTCAAATATTACAGAATCACAGAATCTAATAGCATCAAGTCCAGCCATCAACCTAAGACCACCATGACCACTAAAGCTTTTTTTAAAAATTATTATTTGGAACACACATCAAGGCTAAAATCAATGCCTACTGAGAGATGACCCAGAAACTAAAACAGGGCAATAGGTGATTATAGAATCATAGAAATTTTTTGATTGGAAAAGACCCTTTAGATCAAGTCCAACCATTACCTAACTCTACCAAGTTGGGTGCTAAAGCATGCCCCCTAGAACCACATCTGTACATCTTTCAAACACCTCCAGGATTGGGGATTCAACCATCTCTCTGGGGAGTTCATTCCAGGGTTTTCTAACTCTTTGAGTGAAGACATTTCTTCAAATATCCAATCTAAATGTCCCCTGGTGCAACTTGAGGCTGTTTCCTCTAGTCCTGTCACTTGATACTAGGGAAAAGCAACTAACACCCACCTCATTACAACCTCCTTTCAGTCGTTGTAGAAAATTGTAGAGTTTCCCCTCAGGTTCCTCTTCTTCAGACTAAACAATCCAAATTCCCTCAGCTGCTCCTCATAAGACCTGTTCTCTAGATCCTTCACCAATTTTTTTGTCCTTCTATGGACACACTCCAGCAACTCAGTATTTTTCTTGTAGTGAGGGGTCCCAAACTGAACACAGTACTCAAGGTGTGGCCTCACCAGTACCAAATACATACGGACAGTCATCGCCCTGGTCTTGCCTGTCACACTGTTCCTGATACAGACCAGGATGGCATTGACCCTGGCCACGTGGGCACACTGCTGGCTTATGTACAGCAAGCTGTTGATCAGCATCCCCAAGTCTTTCTCTACAGGGGCTTTCAAGCTATTCTGCCCCAAGTCTGTAGTGTTGCAAGAGTTCATTATGACCCAAGTTCAGGACCTGTCACTTCGTCTCATAAAACCTCATGCAATAGACGTCAGCCCATCAATCCAGCCTGTCCAGATCCTTCTCCAGACCCTTTCTACTCTCAAGCAGATCAACACTCCCACCCAATTTAGTGTCATCTGTAAACTTACTAAGGGTGCACTCATAAAGAACTGACCTGAAATGAACTCTGGGGAACATCACTTGTGACTGGCTAGCAGCTGGATTTAACTCCACTCACCGCTGCTTTTTGGTCATAGCTAACTAGACCTTTTCTTTCACCCAGCTAAGTGTCCACCCATCCAAGTCATGAGTAGCCAGTTTTTCTAGGATGATGCTGTGGCAGACAGTGTCAAACACTTCACTGAAATCCAGTTAAACAACATCCACTGCCTTTCCCTCATCTACTAAGATGATATCAGGCTAGTCAAGCAGGACCTGCCCTTCATGAACCCATTCTGTCTGGGCCTGATCAACTGGTTTCCCTGCAGATGCTGCATATATATGAGGGAAGATGGTATTTGAGCAATGATTTATCTTACCTACTTCATTTAAAAATAAATTTATCTGCTACATTAGTTAGATCTGACTTCCTCAATGTATTGAATTTGAAACTGGAAGAACATTTAAGGGAATGGATCATCTCTCTCACAAGGAGAAACTGAGGGAACTGGGGCTCTTTAGCTTGGAGAAAAGGAGACTGAGAGGTGACCTCATCAGCATTTGTAAATACATAAAGGATGAGTGCCAGGAGGATGGAGCCAGGCTCTTCTTGGTCATGCCTGGTGACAGGACAAGGGGCAGTGGGTGGAAGTTGAGGCATAGGAAGTTCATGCAAACATGAGGCAGATTTTTTTCACTGTGAGGGTGACAGAACACTGGAACAGGCTGCCCAGGGGTGTCATGGAGTCTTCCTCTCTGGAAATATTCAAAATCCACTTGGATGTGTTCCTCTGTAATCTGGTATAGGTGATTCTGCTCTGGTAGGGGGGTTGGACTGGATGATCTTTCATGGACCCTTCCAGCTCCTGACATTCTGTGATTTTGTATGATTGTTCTATGTATCGGGTAGCTTTATAATGACAGCAATGCATTTATGTGATATTTCTACTACAGGATGAAATAGTGTAACTGTACTATTAATTCCCCTAATGTTCCTTCCATTCTTGATGGTTTATGTAGCATATCATAGTTTTTAGAAGATAACTGAGCCAGGTTTACTTTGGTAAAAAGAAAATTTAATGTCAGACATTTCCCCTGTCACTCTATTGTAATAAGGTAATGTAAATAACCTACCACTGGACCAGTAAAGCACCTGAAGATTTTTGTTTTCTTTTTACTGAGCTAGATTTATAGTACAATTTATTTGTATAGCAAATCTTGGGTCAGATGTTGTTTTCCTGTGGCTCATCCTGACAGCAGTTAAAATTCTGCCATAACAAATCACACTTTTCTAGCTGAAGTGTATGTAATCTGTATTTGAAATAGCATGTATCTGTGCATTTTTGTCTATCTAATCAGTTTGTGTTTTTTTTCTGTATTATGTACATCCTTTAATGTTTTAGATTTACTTGCGAATTTGAAGAACCTGTTTGTTTTAAAATTGTGGACTACAATTAAAAAAAAAAAAAAACTAAAAAAACTTCTTGCTTACCCTGTCAAAACATATTTATAATTTTGTTTTAAACTCTCTATGCAGTTTAATAAACCAAAACCAAAATAATGGGAAGATTCATGTTTCAAGATCTCCTCCAGAGATACCACATCACTTACATCCATAGTGTTTATGTAAATTGAAAGCACTAAGGTCTAATCTATTATGCATCATGTTAACTGATCCCAGCAATATTTGCAGAGTTCATAAAAGACTATTTGGGGGGTTTGTCTTTGGAATAGTCATTTAAGTATAGTCCTCAATGTAACCAGTCATTCTGTGAATAATCACAGCAAAATGAGTTAGTCTAAAAAACTGAATTCTTCAAGTAAAGTATCCAGATATTGCGATTAGAAGGACAGTGCAAAACCAGAAGCAGATAGATAGGACAAGTTGTGATGGAGGGGCAATTAATTGATGTTAGATATGATTTTTTTTTAAAATGATATTGTTTATTAATTTTGGTATTTGGACCTCTTGCCATCCCAACCACTAATTTTAATAATAAAGTTCTTCTGCAGCAGTCATGGAATGCATTACATAAATTAATAACTAGATCTAGAAATAACTAGTAAAAATATATAAACATTTAAACCCAATTGAACAGGAAGAGAAAGTTCTTGTGGTCAATATAGCACTTGCCCACTAGATGGACTCAGGAAGCTCCTTTCTGCTTAAGGCAATTGGTAAATTACAAGAGGCTTTAACTATTTACTCACAAAATACTATCTCCCAATTTACGGGGCTAGCTATAGCTTCAGACAGTACCCAAATGTTTTCAGGGAATTCTGTTGATGTCTTGTTGGCCACTAACACATCTGATTCTTCCCAGGCTTCACAGGATGCTGGGGAAAGGGGCAGACGATCTCTGACTTGGTCCCGGCTCCTCTGGATTATCTGCGTATCTCCAGGACTCCCCATCTTGGCAGGAGACTTCCAAGTGTAGACAGGATGTCTTGCGATGTGCAGTCTTAGCACGGATGTCACACTGGCTATGCAGGCCTATCACATGGGGTCATTTAGAGCCGGTTCCTGGTAAATTCAAAGTAGGCAGTTTCCAGGCAAACAAACTAGCTTATAGCTTAGCATACCATAGTGCTGCAGAAATCAAGAAGGCAGTATCACTGCCAGAAACAGAGAGCAATAACATCAGGCAGCAACAAGCAAGCACAGATACAATGGCTGCTTATCTCTTTTTATTGGTACAGTCTGAGACTAATGGGCCTTTGGAAACAGAATAGCCAATCAGAATGGCAGTTAGCCAGGCCTGACCATATTAGGTGAAGCCATAGGCTTGCTTTACCCAAATTTGGGGAAGGCCTTGCTCGAGTCAGGCACAAGCCGAGTGGTTACTACAGGACGTAAACAGGAGCAAAACGAGTCTGGGCAAGCCAGTGTCCTTAGACTCAGTGCTCCAGGTTCTTTTGTCCTCTTTCCCACTGTGAGTTCTCCCCACAACAGAAGGGAGAGCAGAGAAACATGTCTGGGCAAGCTATTTTGACCTATCAGGCCTACTGCAACACAGTTAGAAAAAGAACAGGGGAAAAAAAAATCATATTCTGAAAAAAATAAAGGAAAGAAATAAAGAAATTTCACTTTCAGTATACATGAGACAATGTATTTCAGGGAGTACACCTATGACACAATCCATGCATACAGTATATAATAGACCAAATTTTTCTCATTTTTGTGTTCAAAGTCTTTTTGTTTGAATTATTATTTGAAATGTTGCAATGACTAACTGAAGTTAGCATTGGAAACTAATCAAAACAGTCATTGTGGCCAGGCCTATGAACTATGGACTCCTGTAAGAAGAGTTGCATTTATTTATAGACAGATGAATAAGCTAATTTTATACTTAAATGATAGATATGTGTCTTTTAAAAATAACTAATTTATGAAGTATTTTCTTCCATTTTCACCATATCCGTAAGCTGTGAAATTTTCACTATTCTTAGATTACATTTAAGCCCTTCACTTTATTTTGAGCACACTGTGGGACAGATTCTTAGTTAATTAACCTAAGTATTCATTTACAACTAGAGTATTTAAAGTACTCTGATGAGGAACTGTTCTTTTCTTTGTTTTCAAGGAGAATATAGTTACAGTTTTCTGCCTATGTATAAAACACATCCACCATCACTAATACCAAGTGGCTCCAGGTTTTGAAGGCATATGCTATCAGATTTAGTTGGATGGATTTGGTATTTGTAAGCCATATCTAGACATATAGTGCTATGCATGGGATCCTAAAGTGCATACTGATTCTTTAAATACTACATATGCAAGTAATGCTATTTGTTTAGATAGGCCCCAGGAGTCACTTAAGTCTTTAAACAATCAGATCTTTAGGTTTTATGTAAACACATTCAAGTTTTACTAAACGTAGACTCATAGTCATGCTTTTATGTTATTTAAATTTTTAAAACACTTACAGTAACACTAATTTTTAGTATGCCCTAAGGTTTATTTTCAGTGAAATTATTCAGCCTTGGAAAGTAATCGTGGCTGAAAGGCAAGTCAAACAATCCTACTGTTTGGTTTAGGCTATAAATTTCATCTTACCACGACTGAATGTTATATATAATAATCCTTCCCTTATCCAAATTCTATTCCTATTCTCATGATAGTACTTTATTTTTTCATAACATGCTTATACTTTATAGTTTGAGATTTTTTTAATCTTGAAAATATGCTGAAGATACACAATTCTACTGTTTTGTTTACAAGAAAACAGATAACATGTTTCAATGACAAATGTAGAAGTTACTGGTTTTCCAAAATTCATTAAATCCCTTTAGCTCCACATGTAATGTGATCTCTGTCTGCTGCAGAAACTAAAGAAGCAGAAATTCTGATAAGTCTGGACTCAAAAGAATAAGAGTACTGACAAATAATTACACTTTCATTAAATATATGAATTGAAAAGCAAGCCTGAAGCAACTGTTAAAACAGTCCTCTATAATGAAAAAATCTGGGCTCCTTAGAGAGAGAGAGTCTACTGCCTCTTCTGTAAGGCATGACATTTTTATATCCTTCCTGACAATAATAAGCCCCTGTTTTTCTGGGCACAACAAGTATATCAGTATTTTAGGTAACATCCATCCAATTTATGTGCATTTTCTAGTATGAATCTGATACCTGGAGAACTCATCACAGAGATGGCAAACAGCATGGTGACAATTGCTGTAGAGACAATAAAAGGAGAGTTTCTTGTAAATGTGGGATAATGGTCCAAAAACTTTGTATTGATCAGTTTCCAAATGCATAGTCAGTACTGATATTAGTAATATATCCTACTATATATTATATACAATTACATAAAATAATATGTAACACTTCACTTCTACAAAGGATCCTGAAATCTAACATTCTTTTCATGGATTATATTTCTACAGTTGTTGTTGTACATTTGAGCAGCGATCTTCTTAATTGTGTGTAATATTCTTTTTTGGCAAGCTTTTTGCTTTATTTTCTTCTTCTTTGGGGACTTCCGGGTAGAATTATACAGATAGGTTCAGGCTATGTGAAAGACTGCTGCCAGGGAAATTTAGTCATGATTTCTGAAAGTGTTCTGAGTTCAAGCCCTTTTGCTTCCCAAATCACTTTTTTTGATTGTTGTAATTTGACTTCTCTTAAATATGTATGAATCTACCTAATTGACTTTCAGATCCTTTGTAGATAACTCATTTATCATAGCTATCTGTCATTTTAGGCCTTGAATACATCAATAAAGTTGCAGAGCATAGGACCACTAATTCATCACTTAGTGTGCACATAGATGCATCTAGAAGTGTAGTTCAAGAATGGTTGATACTGCTTTCCACGAGGGAAGAATGTCTAGTTATGAATGGTATGAAGGTGGCTTGAACATGCCCATTTTCAGAAAAAATTCTGTAAGGCTCATGTCTTCTGTGCTCACAATCTGAATATAAAGTACCAAGGCCCATCAAAGTCCTTAATTGCTGCCTATGACTTCTGTAACACTGATATTAAATTCCCTGGGAAGCATAACTTCCTCAGTCACAACAATAACTTTATACAGTGAAGAAGAAGCACTCAACAAGAAAACTAAGTTTGGAACTGCTAGACTGTTAGAAAACTGTGACTTGCAAGTTACAAGTGAAGCAAACAGATAATGAAATTGCCTGATATTTTTAACTATTTTTTTCCCCCTATGTTTATTCCTTCATTTCTTTTAGCAATGGTCATTCTCAGCAATTTGGAACCAAATACCACATACGAAATCAAAGTAGCTGCTGTAAATGGAAAAGGGCAAGGAGAGTATAGCAAAATTGAGATCTTTCAGACCTTACCTGTCCGTGAGTAATACTTATACTATTTAATGAAAATGTAAATGATTATGAGAGTATTTGAGCTCCATATGAGCTAAAAATTTGAAACATGATTTACTGTGGATGTTTTTTTATTACATACTACTTCCCAGTGTATAACATCAATCTTTAAATTTTTTCTCAGAAATCTTGGTTTTTTCCTCTTACTCCTCCTTCTTCAATACCAAGTAGTATATGTGAATTTGAATTGGAGAATTTATTCCATTATCTGTAATTTTCAAACTCAGAGAAATCTTTGTTTTATATACAAGAGCTCAAACCATGATATATGATTAACCTTTTTTCTCATTTATACTGACGGTATTTCAGATACCCCACAAATCTTGCAGTTGCCAAGCTCTTATAAGAACTCTTAAAATATGTAAAATTGATGAGTATAAATTGTTTTAATAGTGATAACATTCAAATGACAAATGCTACAAAGCCAATGCTGTATTTTTAGTAATCTTCATAGGCAAGAAAGTAACAATGAAATATTAAGGGGTAATTAAAATTAATTTTCTCAAATTATTTTTATATAAAAATGGTAATAAATAAACACAGAGCAGGAAAACAATGGAACTTCCAGATGGCACTGTATAGTACTTAAACAGATATACCAAAATACACCAGCAACTGTTACTAGACTAGTCTCTTTCATAAATCTCTTACAACGAAACTGTTTTCTGAATAGGACATTTCTCAGTATAGTTAAGAATAAAACCAGAAGTCATGCAACTACAAATAAAAAATATTTCTGTGTTACATTGTGTTTGCAGTGATACATTTCTTCCATCCAAACCTGGTAACTTGTCAGCTTTCTAATTTATTTTCGATTAAAGAGTGGGCATATTCTAAACATTTTGATGGAACAAATAGTTCATTGTTATTCATATGGAATATTATAACTAAAAGAAAAGTAATTAGAAAATGCTAAAAATAACATTATCTGATAGAAAGCTAGGAAAAGTCTATGCTGAGGTTTATCTTTACTTGTTAAGAGATAAGCACAAATATTGCAATATTTCTAAAGGGAATATTTCTCTCTGGATGAATGCAAGTTCATAGATAATTTGAAGGTAAGACACTTTAGTATGACAATACATATTCATTTGAGATCTGATGTTAAAGGCATTACATATAAGCATAATTAATTTATGTTGGAACACATTTTAATCAAAATATTTAACACAGTTAATAATGATGTTCTGCTGTGCTTGGAGGGGTCTCATTAATTTTAAAGATTTTAATTAATATTAGTGTGGGTAGGTTCCCAGTTGTAGTTTAAGACTGCTGAGCTATTACCTATTGTTTTTTTTTCCCTTGTTTAGGGGAGCCAAGCCCCCCTTCAATTCATGGACAACCAGGAAGTGGTAAAAGTTTTAAACTCAGCATTACTAAACAAGATGATGGAGGTGCTCCCATTTTGGAATATATTGTCAAGTATAGAAGTGTAAGTATTTAATCAAAGTATGTGTGCTTTTTTCAGTAATGTTTGCTTTTAATGTAGATAAGACTGATTTGAAATGTTACAAAAAATGTTTTACATACTACAAAATTATATAGTATAGTGTTTTTACTACTTTGTTAAGTCCAGATTATAAAATAAGTTTGTAAGAAGAAAAGCACCCTGCTTTTCTTAAAGGTATACCTGAAAGTTCATTCTGATGAGAAAACAGTTTTTTTCTGTTTATTACATGGTATATGTGGAACACCTGTGTTCAGCTCTCAAAGATGTAGTAAATTATCAACCATTAAACTTACATAATTAAGGGTTGTTAGAACAGCACATTTTTAACCTCTTATAAATGCCTCTATATTGGTAGATAACATCCTGTAGATAGCTGTATCCCAATACTCCATATTAATTTTGAATAAGATAAATTATCTGACCATATTTCATATTTCCCATCTCCCTATATGCCAAGGCTCAGCTTAAGATAACCAAATAACTGACAAATTGTGACTTTGTGTACACATCAGTTCTTTAAGAGCCATCATGCAGAGTTTATTTGTCTTATATCAGCTGGAGTCCAGTTTGATGTTCTCTCCAAATCTGGCAAGTTTAGAAGACAGGCTTTTCTGCTATGTACAATTAATTTTTCTAAAAACAAACAAACAACAATTAAAGGAAAATTTAAAAATATGGGGGTTTTATTAGTATCACTAAAGTAGCCAAAACATCCTTACTTTCTTGATGTTTAGAAATTAAGTTGAAGAAGTAATTACAGAGCTGAAAAATGCAATTAATGTAATTCAGAACATTAAAAGAAAAAAAAAAGGCAAACAAAAAACTTCTTTGTGTTATTTTGTGAAGATTATAGTATTTTTATCTGACTAAACCCTGTAAAAAGGCATGTAATAGAAGATTTGTGTGTCCATTTTGACAGTCTAAAAGTAATTGGGGAATATAAAATCAGATATTTAATCATGCTAAACAGAATATAGTGAGGACCCTGTTTAACATAAATAAGCAATTTTTCGTAAACTTAATGCAGAACCTGTTTCAGTGTTCCCAAAGAGGAAAAGCCAATTCCTTATTTTATAATGGGTTTTGTCACATATCCTGATGTTTCTGTCAAGCTTAATATAAAACATTAATTATATTTTTGTATGAATATTGACTATGAATTATTAATATTGAAAATTAACCAGATCGTGTGAAATTCATTTGTATTTTTGATCAACAGCAAGTATTTACACAAAGGGTATTTATGAACAAAGAAACAGTTTAAATAGTCAGAATTTGGAAAATACGAACGCAGAAAACAGGAAAGTTCTAACTACGCAACAGGCAGCACCAGCTATGGTCATGAGGTGGACCAAGCATGATTGCTCAGTGAGTAGCCCAAATTAGCCCAAATACTCACGACGTGCTGTTTTCCAGGGTATGTTTCCTGTATAAAGACAATTCCAAAAATTGTGATTATAATCCCGAGGGAAAAATGCAAAATACTCCAAGGCAGAGGGAAGGAGAGGAAACTGAGTCACTTCAAGTTGCTACTGCTGCAATCACCTAGCTGCTATGAATAGCTTTTCTGCATGCAGGAACCCAGATAATGAGCCACTAATAGGGGAAGCTGCTGGGGGATTCACAGAGGGAATCACCCTAACATTCCAGTCTAAGAAAGGTTTGAAGAAAGGCTGAAAGGCTTTCTTCAAATCATTCCCCTCTTAAATACACATTTGTGAAAATCAAACTCACCAATAGGCACAGCATATACGCAATACAAGGTACAATGCAGTTTCATGGGACTGATCTTCCTAATTAGATTACAATGCCTCTAAGTGTTTATAATTGAGAAGGTGAGAAAATTAATTGATTGGATGTTATATGTACACATAGTATATGGAATTTATTCTTTCTGTGATTTAAATAAACTAAGTTATTTTGGATCTATCTCAAGTATTTTTGGAAATTCAGTTTTTACCTAATGTTTTGTTCTATAATATTATATTATAAAATATTGTGGAAAAAATAAATACACAGTGAAAGTAGTAACTGGAAGCTTAATAGGGTACTGAAGAAGATAGCTTTTACTTGGAGCTGAAATCCATTTATCTTTAGGCTTCCAACTGAAAAAGCAATTTAACTAAATTAAAGGCCTTCCTACAATGACAAAAGAACAACAACTTTTTGGTGCTTAAATTAGAAAGAATGGGTGCTATTTAAAGTTCTTAATTATCTGTTGACTGGTTCTCTTTTGTCTTTCCCATTGGTCATATTTAATTAGCTCTCCGATAATTCTTGCCAGACTCATTACTAGCACCTGGACCAGTGTGTTCGTCTGTATGCTGAATGAGGATATTAGTTAACAAGCTATAAATAAGGGGGTTTACCTTGTGTTCCACAACACCTTAACTCTTACTAAGAGTCAGTTCCCTCATATTTTAGTTTTATAAAGGTGGTTTTTTGTTTGTTTTGTTGGGGTGTTGTTTTGTTTTGCTTTGAAGTTTTGTTTTCAAATTGGAAGACAGGCTTTAAGATAGTACAGCAATATTATAAACAAGTTTAGGGAAATTGCTAAGTTTTATTCTTCTGGAAATCATATTTTTTTTACTGTCAAATATTGCTTTCCTAACACAATTTTGTTCATATTATGGGCAATGAGATAATAAGAAGCTTCTGATTTTGCTCTGTTTTACAGAGATGTAGATACTGCACATTTCTTAGGAGTAGCAGCCTCAAGTTGATTCATGCTGTTGCTCAAAGAAAGTCAAAACAATCTTCCAAAGCTTCACTGGTGTCTGAAGCTGAGAGCATCCATTTAATTCAAAGTTGCCTTAGGAAAGGAGGAGAGAGAGGAAAAAAAAGGGGAAACTATTTGCCAGTAGCCAGCTGGAAACAGCAGTGATGGCGATTTCCATAGGCAAGTATGCTGTCCAATCCAGGATGTGACTGCCCAACCACGTTTGTCACAATAATGTATAATTTTAGTGAGGACCAATTCTAGATCCCCTTTGCTTGTATCTGCTTACAGAACATAGAATTGTTCTGATTGAAGAGACTTTTAAGATCATCAAGTTCACCTGCTAACCCAACACTGCCAGGTCACTACTAAACCATATCACTCAGCACCAGATCTGCACATCCTTTAAATACTTCTTAGGGTATGGTGACTTCACCACTTCCATGGGCAGCCTTGTCCAATGCTTTACAACCCTTTCTGTTAAGATTTTTTTTCCTGATAACCAATCTAAATCACCTCTGGTTCAACTTAAAGCTATTTCCTTTTGTCCTATTCCTTGTTACCTGGGAGAACAGACAGACATACACCTCACGGAAACCTTCTCTCAGGTAGTTGTAGACAGTATTAAGCTCTCTCCTGAGCCTCATTTTCTCCAGACTGAACAAGTCCAGCTCTTTCAGCTGCTCCTCATAAGACTTGTACTCTAGAAGTGCAATTAAAGTTGGTGATACTATTGAAGTTGCTTGGGGCACACATCTAGAGTAGAGTAGAATAGAATAGAATAGAATAGAATAGAATAGAATAGAATAGAATAGAATAGAATAGAATAGAATAGAATAGAATAGAATAGAATCAGTCAAGTTGGAAGAGACTTCCAAGATCTTCCAGTCCAACCTATCACCCAGCCCTATCCAATCAGGTAGACCATGGCACTAAGTGCTCCATCCAGTTCTTTCTTGAACACCTCCAGGGACAGTGACTCCACCACCTCCCTGGGCAGCCCATTCCAATGGCAAATCATTCTCTCTGTGAAGAACTTCTTCCTAATTTCCAGCCTATACCTCTGCCGGCACATCTTTAGACTCTGTCCCCTCATTCTGTTGCTGGTTGCCTGGGAGAAGAGACCAATCCCCACCTGGCTACAACCTCCCTTCAGGTAGTTGTAGACAGCAATGAGGTTGCCCCTGAGCCTCCTCTTCTCCAGGCTATACAACCTCAGTTCCCTCAGCCTCTCCTCATAGGGCTTGTGCTCCAGGCCCCTCACCAGCTTTGTCACCCTTCTCTGGTCATGTTCCAGACACGCTGATGTTTCACAATGTATGTTAAACTTTATGCAAGTAGTTTATTGGGAAAACGCTTACTATATTTGTAAATGGCTGTTATCTGATGTGCTAACTATAACAGCAAAATTAAAATCTAGAAGGCAGTGTTGAAGAGATTGTATAGACTAAAGAGAAGGTGAAGAGATAAGGAGGGCCAGGAGGAAGGAGCACTTAGGATACAGGGAAGTGACTGCCACACCAGATCAAGACAGCTGGGTGACAAGGCACAGACCTGCAAGTGAAGGACAGGCTACAAAGGAGCCTTTGGAAGATACTACACAGGTTAAGCCCAACAGTAGAAACAGCACACAAACATTGTGAGATCATCATACAGAAATAATCATGTGACACATAGTCACAAGCAAAGTTTTGTGCTTACTGCTCAAGTGCATTTTGACTCTGATGGATTTGCAACGTGATGTAGGTGAACATGCTTCAGCAGGGAGGTTGGACTAGGTAATCTTCTGAGGTTCCTTCCAATCCCTACCAGTCTGTGATTCTCTGATATTCTGTGGCTGCATGTGGTGCAATTGTGAATTTGTGCTTGGGAGATGATGTTGCACCCTATTCCTTGCAAATATGTCATGCAGTAATACTATCTTGTAGCTATTTGGTCCCAGCATTCAGTTATGATTTTTGGTACCATATTCTGAAGTACTTAATAATGCTTAAAAAGCAAGTATTTAAATAGGCTTCTTAGTGACTGGAAAAGGAAATTCTGTTTGTATACTTTTGGGTCCCAGAATACCATCAGTAAGCTAGAAAACAAAACAAAAGAAACAAGGGAGAAATTTGGGGGCAGTGTTTGTGGGTTTTTGTGGGTTTGTTTGTTTGTTTTCTGAAAGACTAAAGTTGATTTTGTTTTCTTGGGAGATTAATTTTCAGTAAAAATGAAATAATAAAAATATAAATATTT
>VWZI01020011.1:100524-192477 GCA_013396835.1 Psilopogon haemacephalus
CCTACAGGAGGGCTGGGGAGGGACTGTTCACAAGGTCTTGTAATGACAGGACGAGGGGGAATGGGTTCAAATTGGCGGAGGGGAGATTTGAACGGGATGTTAGGAAGAAATTCTTCACAGTGAGGGTGGTGAGGCACTGGAACAGGTTGCCCAGGGAGGTTGTGTCTGCTCCCTCCCTGGATGTGTTCAAGGCCAGGCTGGATGAGGTCTTGAGCGACCTGATCTAGTGGGAGGTGTCCCTGCCTGTGGCGGGGGATTGGAACTGGATGATCTTTGAGGTCTCTTCCAACCTAGACCATTCTATGATTCTATGATTCTATGAGGAAAACATTTCCAACTTTTTGTCTTAAGTATGAGCTGGTATCTTTAGCAATAAAATTCAAATTAACTTAGCATCATCATTACCATTTTAAAAACTGTGTTTTCTATGTGCTGTATATTAAACTTTTAGAGTATTATGATAAAATAAATATAATGGGCAATATATTAAAACATAAAGCATATTAATATCTGTGTTTCAGCCTGACTATCTGACTAGCATTGGTCTTAGTAAAATGGCCATGCGTATGAGAATATCATAGACTGTCATTAGAAAATGTTTGAAATAACTGATTAGGTTTTTTGCATCTATCACAAGTTTTCTTACAATATCTTTTCAGGGAAGTTATCTCTAGATTTCTGCACATTTTTAAAAAATGATCTATAGCAATTTGTTAGTATCAGAAGCATTGTTACTTTCATTTATAGAATGGAGTAATTCACGAATAGGTTCAGATCCAGACTTAGTACAAATATTTGGTTTATGGTCTTGAATTTCAGTAAGGGTGTTCTGTAGTTGCAATGCAGTCATATGTTAGTCTGTTATAATTGTTTGAAGTATTCCATATTATTGCCAAAGCTGCTGTAACAGAGAAGCATGATATGCCTCTGTAAAGGGAAATTTAGGTGGTCTTCAGACTTGGAAATAAAAAGCAGCTTTATGAATTTAGTTTCAGATGATAGAACATTTTTATCTGAACACTGTTTTATAGTTATTTAGGGGCTTTTTTGTTTCAGTGCTCTCCCATAACCTCCAAGTAGTTGTAATAAGTCTGTTGTACTATTTAACATCAGGCCTTCTTTATATGAATCGTTATTGCAATTATGATTGTGGAACTAATTAGTTTCCTTGACAACTGTTTTTGCAAAGCCTGAAGAAAGTGTGAAATTTCCCATCATAAGAACATTCTGTAGGCGATATTTAAATTATGTCAAAAGTCACTTAGAATCAGTGGAACGTTAGTGTTCATGAGTCAGTATGGTTTCTTGTTTTGAAATGGCATAATATTATTACTGCATTATAATATATATAACATTGTTGTAAAAGTATGAACCTATTGTTCTAAAACTTGATAGATAATATGTATAAAATGCTTAATTTTGAGTAGAATAATTATTTCTGATATCAGTCAACCATATTTTTCTGCTTTGAGGCACAGGTATTTGCTGCCAGGTATCAACAACTAGTTCCAAAAAAGAAGATAAGCAACAAGAATGCAATTATATAGATTTGTGAATTAAATCTGCTTCACTTATCCTGTGCTTAGTTGAAAGCTTATGTTGACTGAGTTTACCTTCCTGATTATTCATATAATTATTTTAAAAGCTTCTAAGACTCCTGAAGGTTTTCATCAGTGTGTGCCCAGATCCATGGCACTTCAGATGAATTTAGTGTTTCCGCCTTGCTCTAAATGAAAACCCAAGATATATGTAGGTCCTGTGTTTGTAATCTCATAGATATTACTTATCCCGAGAGAATTTTGGGATCCGATGAGTATCATGATGGTTAACTATACCTAACATGCTATTCTGGTGAAAGTGTGTGTTAGTTAATGTAGTTAATCAGAGAACTGGAAAAACAGTGGCAAGAATACGTTTGCTGTTCTTATTGCAGAAGAAGCTTGCTTATGCGTTCAAGAGTCATTGAATATGAAACTGAACTAGTAATCCCTGAGATCAGGGACTGGATGCCAAAGTCAAGTGAACACATGACTCCTGTGGGCACTGAATCAACAACTTCTGCTTGTTAGGGAAGTGTAAGCAAGTAACAGCTCCTTACTGGCGGTCAGATTCTATAATAACACAGTATGATGATCTTTCATTAACAGTCCAAAGTGTAGGAGAGAGCTGCATATTGTTGTATGGCAATATACTGTTAAAGTTTACATGGCTGACCTCAGCAGCCTCCAACTAGATCTGATGTTCCTAGACCTATACTATAGTCTCCATTCAGTGAGTCACTCAAACTTGTGATTAGGTCCTCAGAATTTATAATCTTTTAAATAAAATTTTCCTGATTTTCTGATTGGTTTACCAATAGGACTTTGCGCTGATTTTGAGAAATACTTAGTAAACTAAGCCCTTAAAACATTTTGCTTTATATAAATATATGTATAAATATATTCATGTGTATGTGTGTATACATGTGCACATTACTATATATCTATGTACATACAATTTCACTTACTACTTTTTTCAAGTGATTTTTTTTTTTACAGTCAGCAATTCTATCCTTGTATTTAATTTTTTTTACCAAGGCATAGAAACATTTATTTAACAATCATGCTTTGAAGAAAAAAATTACATAGTCTTAAATGTAGTATTTTATGCATCCCGAAATCTTGCTAAGGATGTTAGTTGTCATTACTTGCAGGCAGATGCAACTCTAACACTGTTGTTCTTGCCTGTAAGTTTTTATTATATTTTAAGTACTAGTTTCTTGTATTTTAGAAAGTTTTGTTCCAGTTTCACTATAGAGTAAATTTCCTTCCAGTCCTGTGAAAAAAAATATATAATTCCCAAAAGGGCTATGTGCCTTCTCTCTTAGCTCTTTATCAATGTTATGACAGCATAGACTAAACCTCTGCAGCCGTAACAAACCATCCAACTAGGTGTCCTTGGGAACAGCCAATTTCCCATCAGCCCCAGTAGCCAACAATGCAACCATTTGTATGGCTCAATTTACTTTTTCTTAGCAGGGCAGAGAAAGAAATTGTCTTTGTACCCTGCAGTGGTAGTGTCCAAATCAGCTGCCATTCTGAACCACTTATATTGCAACCTTAAAAATAAATGGATCTTTAAAAAAAAGGAAATGGAAGATGTTAAAATAGGATACTTTCTGCAGCTGTTAAATGTATTTTCTGAATTAGTGGCACAAGATTTATTCATGTGCCTTCTTCCAAAGACTTTTATTCAGTTAGTGTTGTTTCTCTGGAAGGCCAGTAAATATATGGGGAAAGAAAGTGTTTTATTGTAGGATTTTTTTCTTCATTATAAATTAATAACTTGGCACAATAGTGGAAAAGTAAGAATTAGAAGCCCATGGGCCTGTTTTTCTCTCTTTGCCATATTGGTTGTTTTGTTGCTGTTTTGTTTGTTTGGTTGATTTGGTTTGGTTTGGGTTGGTTGGTTGTTTTTAACTTCCAGTATAGTATGAACTGTTCACAGAATCCAGAATTAACCAGGTTGGAAAAGACCTTCAAGATAATCAAGTCCAACCTATCACCCAACACCCTCTAATTAACTAAAACATGTCACTAAATGCCTTATCCAGTTTCCTTTTAAGCACCTCCAGGTACAGTAACTCCACCACCTCCCTGGGCAACCCATTCCAAGCGGAATCACTCTTTCTGTGAAAAACTTCTACCGAATGTCCAGCCTGAACCTGCCCTGGCACAGTTTGAGACTGTGTCCTTTAGTTCTGTCACTGGGTGCCTGGGAGAAGATACCAATCCCCACCTGGCTACAACCTCCCTTCAGGTAGTTGTAGAGAGCAATAATGTGTTCCCTCAGCCTCCTCTTCTCCAGACTGAACAACTCCAACTCCCTCGGCCACTCTTTGTAGGGTTTGTGCTCCAGCCCCATCACCATCCTCGTTGCCGTTCTCTGGACATGTTTGAGCACCTCAACATCTTTCTTAAATTGAGGGGCCCAGAACTAGGCACAGTACTCAAAGTGTGGCCTAAACCAGCACTGAGTACAGGGACAGAATGATCTCCCTGGTCCTGCTGGCCACACCATTCCTGATACAGGCTGGGATTCCGTTGGCTGTCTTGGCCACCTGGGCACACTGTTGGCTCATGTTCGGCTGTCAGCCAGTACTTCTGGGTTCCTCTGCCTGACTGTTCTCCAGCTACTCTTGTCCCCAGCCTGTTTTAATTTTTCAAATAGTCCTTTTAATCCCATTTACTCTTGGTTTTGTTTTTTTGTTTTTTTTTTTTCCAATGTATATCTGCAATCATTGCTTAAAATTATATAGTGATGGTCAGTGAAAGACAATCTAATGTGTGATATTTTCTCTCATCATTGCTAGTAGCAAAGATAATACACTTCACAACAAACAGGATTTTTATCAGTAGTTTTTACAATAATGCAGGTTTAGGGTCTCCAGTGGTGTGAACGTGAATGAAAAGTAAAACCAGCTACTATTAGTGCTTTGGTTATTTATGTAAGTGTGTGTATATATATATACAAATGTATATGTACATTTGAATTGCTGTTTGTACATATTGTGATATTTTTCAAAGAGAAAATAGGGCTTTTAAACTATATAAGCAATGTTGTATTAGAATTGAGGCTGGGATAAAGAAATTTTTCATCCAGGGTCTGGAAATTACTAAGCACAGAAAAACAGAAATAAGTCTTCCTGATGCCCACAATTTTCTCTCAGTGAGGGGCCTTTTCTTTAACTTTGCTCTCATTCAAACAATTAATTGACCTTTACAGGGTAGGAGTAAATTCTATATGGTATAGCTGTGGTAGGTTTTTGTTCCTGTTATATCATGATGCCAAACAGCCCAAACAGCAGACTGACTTGCTGCAGGTGCTCTCCTTGTGTCTTTCAGCCCTTTAGCCATGTCTTGTGGGCTGAAAGAAACACCCTAGAGCACCATCTCCCTAGCTCTGAAGTGAAGCATAACCTCCCTTTTCTCTAGAAGGGTTAACTTGACCCTGACCAATCATAAGCTAAGAAAAGCCAAAAAGCAGACTTCATTCTTGTGCTGTACCCAAATGCAAAGGTGCATAACATTTGTTGTCTTACTATATCTATGAATAAGCTTCTGATCTGAATAGTTCTTTTGTCCTTTGAAGCATTTCCCTTAGATTCTAAACCATTTCAGACCTATTTCAAATTAGGTTTTACCAGAATACAACCAAGGTTCAAGGTCATGATACAGCATAAAAGCATGGTTATTTGACCAAGGCCTCTGCTTTCATTACCATTAGTCTTCCTTGCTGCAAGAGCACATTCCTGACTCATGTCCCACTTGGTGTCCTCCAGGACCCCTAGGGCCTTTTCTACAAAACTGCATTCCAGCTGGATGGTTGACAGCCGTATACTAGTGACTACAGTTGTTTCTCCCAGGGGCAGGAACTTCTTGTTGAAATTTGACAGGTTCATGTCAGTCCATTTGTCCAGGCTGTTGTGATCCCTGTGGATGACTGCACATCCATCTGGTGTATCACCCACTCTTCTTGAAATTTGTTGCATCAGCAAAATTTTGAGTATACACCCTGTCCCATTTTTCAAATAATTGATTATATTGAACAGGATTGTTCAGTATTACCCCACTATTGACCCATGAGGTAAACTGCTTTTTAGTGGTCTCCAGCTAGGCTACACCATTAATTAGCACCCTTTGGGTCCAGCATTCATCCAGTTTTCAATTCCACCTCACCGCTTATCTATCCCATATATCAACAGCTTCTTTGAGAATAAGAGAAGCCATGGGAGGCGATGCAGAAAGTCTTATTGAAATCAACATAGACAGTATCACAGAATTACAGAATCACAGAATTGCCTGGATTGGAAAAGACCTTTAAAATTGTCTCGTCCAGTCATTAACACTGAAAAGTCCTAGTCTATACCATATCCCTAAGCACTACATATACACAATTCTTAGATACCTCAAAGGATGGAGACTCCACCGCCTCCCTGGGTGAGATGCTCCAGTCCTTGATAACTCTTTCAGTGAATAAATTCTTCTAATTTTCAGCCTAAACATCCCTTGGTGCAACCTTCCCTTGGTGCAATATGAAGCCATTTCCTCTTCTATCACTTCTTACCTGGTTGAAGAGACTGATCCCCCACCTCTCTACAAACATTTTTCATGTAGTAGTAGAGAGCAATAACGTCTCTCCTCAGTCTTCTCCAGACTATACAATCCCAGTCCTCTCAACTGCTGTTCAACTTGTTCTCCAGATCCTTTAACCAGCTTCATTATCCTTCTATGGAAATGCTCCAGCAACTCAATGTCCTTGTAGTAAGAGGCCCAAAACCAAACACAGTATTCAAGAGGTGACCTCACCATGCTGAGTACAGGAGTAGAGGTGACATCCCTGTTTTTGCTGGCCACACCATTCCTGTTACAATGCCAGGATGGCATTGGCCTTCTTGGCCACCCAGGCACACTGCTGGCTCATGTTCAAATGGCTATCAATCAACACCCGTAGACCCCTCTTTGCTGAGCAGCTTTCCAGCCACACCTTGCCAAGCCTGTTGCTCTGACAAGGGTTGTTGTGGCCAAAGTGCAGAACCCAGCACCTGACCTTATTGAAACACACAGTCGTTCCTACCCCATCAATGTAGTCTGTCTAGATCATTCTGCAGGGCCTCCCTTCCCTCAAGCAGGTCAACACTTCCACCAACTTTGATGTCATCTGCAAACTTACTGAAGACACACTTAATCTCCTCATCATTGATAAAGATGTTAAACAGGACCAGCCCCAGTACTGAGCCCTGGTGAACACCATTCATGATTGGCCACCAACTGGGCTTTATTCACCACCATTCTACAAGCTGGACATTCAGTTTTTTACCCAGTGAAGAGTACAACCATTCAAGCCATGAGCAGACAGTTTCTCCAGAAGGATGCTGTGGGAGGAAGCTGTGTCAAAAGCTTTACTGAAGTCCAGTGGATGGTGTCATCCACAGCCTTTCCCTCATCCACTGAGTGGGTGACCATGTTGTAGAAGCAGATCAGGTTAGTCAAGCACATGCTGCTTGGGCCTGATCATCTGGTTGTCTTTTATGTGCTGCATGATGCTACTCAGAATGATCTGCTCTATCAGCTTCCCCAGCATCAAAGTTAAATTGACATGCCTGAATCCTCCCTCTAGCCCTTCTTATAGATCTGTCACACTGACTAACTTCCAGTCTGCTGGGACCTCCCCAGTCAACCCATAATGGTTGAAAAATGATGAAAAGTGACTTGGTGAGCACCTCTACCAGCTCACTCAGAGTATTTGGGTAGATTCCATCCAGTCCCTTAGACCTGTGTACATCTATGTGGTGCAGCAGGTGTGATCATTCTGCTCCCAGTACCTGTCTACTACCTCTGAGGGAGGGAATGAATTCCCAGAATACAAGTGGTCCTATTACTAAAGACCAAGGCAAAAGCAGCATTAAACACCTCAGCCTTTTAGTCATCCTTAGTCATCATGTTTCCTCCTGCATCTAATAGAGGATGGAGGATCACTCTGGCCCTTTCTTTGCTGCCAATATATTTATAGAAAGATTTCTTACACTCTTTTCCAGCAGTAGCCAAATTAATTTCTAGCTGGGCTTTAGACTTTCTACTTTTCGCACTTCATAATCTCACATCTCTTTAGCCAGTATGTGTAGACTGCACCTTTTTCCAAAGGCCATACACTCTCCTTTTTTGCCTGTGCAGCAGCAAGAGATCCTTATTCAGTCAGGCAGGTCTTCTTTAATGCTGGCTCCTCTTAGAGTGTGTAGGTACAGCCTGCTCCTGTGCCTTTAAGACTTCCCTCTTGAAGAGTGTCCAGCCTTACTGGACTCTTATGCCCTTCAAGACTGCCTCCCAAGGGACTTTGTCAAGCAACCTCCAAAACAACTCCAAGTCTGCCCTTTGGACATTCAGCATGGCAGTTCTGTTGCCCCTCTCCTTACTGCTTCAAGAATAGAGAATTTGATCATTTCATGATCACTTGGCCCTACACAGCCTCCAACTGTCCCATCACCCACCAGTCCTTCTCTGTTAACAAAGAACAGGTCCAGCATGGTGCCTTCTCAGTTTAGTTTCATATCTGCATAAGGAAGATATCTTCAACACACTCTAAGAACTTCCATGACTGTTCTCTCTCTGCTATATTTCCAGCAGACATGGAACTTGAAGTCTCTCGCAAGAACAAGCTGTTGCAAGACTTCTCCCAGCTGCTTATAAAAGTCTCATCTGCTTCTCTGTCATGAGTAGTGGTCTGTAACAGACTCCCACCACTATATAAATCTTGTTGGTCTTCCCCCTGATTCTGAGCCATTGGAACTTATTGTCACTATAATTGAGTTTTAACATCCATAAGAGTCTGTAATACACAGGGACACTCCACCAGCTCTCCTTCCTTATCTGTCCCTTCTGAAGAGGTTGGACCCATTGATTATAGCACTCTAGTTGTGATATCCCACCTTGTTTCCCTAATGCAACAGGGCTTCTAGCTCCTCCTGTTTATTGCTCATGCTATGTGCATTAGTGGGTGAATGCCCTAATTCCTACCTCAAGTATTACCTGAGAATATGCACAGCTCTCCTCATCTACAAAATCAGTCATTTCACCATAAAAGGTTACCAGGTTGCCTTGATCAAAAGTTCTTCATATACCTGTGTTCTTCATATGCCTGGAAATAGCTCCATCATGTCAGAATTAATTGCTCCACCATCTTTCCAGGGATCGAGGTGTGGCTAACTGGCTTGTAGATCTCTGAGTCTTCTTTCCTGCCCCTTCTAAAGACAGAAGTTGCATTTGCGTGGATTCCGTAGTCTGTGTCTACAGTTTTTAGTTAATTTGCCTTTCATTTTTTCCCTTTTTTTTTTTTTTTTTTAACTAGGAACAATTTATATTACAGCTTTGTACAATATACAAACAAATATTTACAATATATCACAGATATTTACAGATATATACAGTGAAAAGGTAATACAGAAATACCACACCCCTCCCAGAGATCAAAGTTCCCAAGAGGGGTTCCCAACCACCCTACCACCTTCCCCCCACTACCCAATCTTATCTCACTATCTGTGTTATGTGCCAGGAAAGCAAGAAAGATCAGCCGGGGGGTTAAGAAAGTAGGAAACTGGTTAGTGAAGTTACACAGATCCAGCTAGAAAAGCGGGGAGAGAGAGAGATGCAACAGCCTCAATGGCTCAAACAGCTCTGAGTTATTTATGTTTTGGTTCTAACTCTTAAACCGTCTCAGTAAACAACTTAATAAAGTAGAATCAAATTTTGTTTTACCTTTCTCAGCCTATAGCCTAATTTCTCACTAAAATCCTCCAATTAGTTCAAACCAGCACAAGATCATGATCCTGATCTAAAAGTGTAAAGCGCTCTTCAGCATGTATTGCTGTAGTGGAAGAAGAATTATTTTATTTTATGTAGTTTTAAAGAAAGTAGGAGAAATTAAATATCTCCTTGAGATCTCATGCCTTGTGAATAGGAGTTGGCAGGAATCACATCAATCAGATAAACTGATATCCCAAGCTTCAGGATGATAGCCTCCACAAAAGCNCCCCCAAAAGCGCTTTTTTTTTTTTTTTTTTAAACTATCTAGTCATAGAATGTACTGAGTAAGAACCGTTTGTCATCAAATCCTGCAGATAAATGTTGTTGTAAGTTATAGGGCATGTTCTTGCTCTTGGCTAAAACCATCTGTTTGCTTCATTCCCTGTAAAGACTTAACAGTTTTTGCATGAAAAGGGATAGAAATCACTTACTAAAATTGATAGAAAGTATTTGATATGAATCCGAAAGAGAGACAAAGAAAAGCTTATATTCTAAGTACTATCAGATGTCCACAGGCAAGAAAAAAAAGATACTTTTTATTATGTGCAGCTATCAAAAGAATTATCTACCAATGAATACTAGAAGAGCAGTAGAATGCTAAATAAGAAGCCACCAAATCCCAGCAAATGACAGTCAAAGGACTGCTCTGTATTCACAGAACTTCTGCATCAAAAGGAATTGATTTTTTTTTTACCTTGTGAATTTAAGTTTGCTTATCTTTTTGAATGCTAGGAGGAAAAAAACCAAATTATCACATACTTTGATGTTTCATTGCTAAGCCACACTTTACAAGCATGGTAGTCTTACTTGTCTAGAGTACTTGTTATAAGTAATTGCTTGCATTATGTTGTTTTATAGTTGAAAAGCTCTATGTGCTAATTAGAAAACTAAATTATTACATGCATTCTCCACAAATGTTTAAAAGCTATGGTATTAAAATAACTGTAGAAGTTTATTGTCTCTCAGATTTTATTGTTATAAGGACCAAACTATATAAGTCAGTAAAATGAACTAGTAGTGAACTTTGAACAGCTTGAAATGTGAATTACTGAAAATACCACAGTAAAAATATGAGGAGTGGCTAAAGCCCATAACTCTTAATTTATTTGTATTGCTGTCTTTTCTACTTAATAGTTGCCTACACTCACATGTCTGTTTGTGCATAATATGAGGGTAGTGCACTGGTTAAATATTACACATCCATGTCTTGAGGGCAAGTTTCCCATCAGAACATAGCCACAAAACATCAGTTCTGTGATTTAAGGTAAATTTGAGGTGTGTTACCAAAAAAGCTAAAATATTAAATCATGTAAGGCTAAATATCCTTTGATTTTTAGTAGCCCTTAAATTCTCCATGTCTTGATCATGTATTTGTGGAAGGAGATACTGAATTATCTGCCACTATCCTTTCTATTCGGACTGTGAGCTCTGTAGGGATATACCCCAACATGTTTGTACTGTCACAGCTCATCCTTTACACTGAGTTTAACCTTATATAAATTATTTTAAAGCCTAAATAAGTATAATATTAGACCGATATAATATAGTTTAAATGAAAACTGGGAGGCCTAGAAGTTTCCATCTATTTCATTACAATTTCTTAAAATTCACTCTCTGAAGTATTTAGATTAAGACATAACCAAAGTTATGATTCTTAATCCACAAGATTTTCTGTGTTGAAATTTCTTTTGAAATCTGTTTTGAGGCAGTAACCTAATACTGGCATTAGTCACTGTACATATAATTACTGTATCCCAGTAGCTGAAACCAAAAATAGAATAAAACAAAATTAAATTAAATTAATATCCACATATACACCAAGGACTTGCTTTTCAAAACATGAAATTTCTTAGGCATCCATATTTGGTTTATCACATCCTGGTAATATTTAATTATACAGCTGCTTGTACTAATTGCATTCATCATTCATATTTCAAGTGGACTTAAATCCATATTACTGATGCCAGTTTTGATGTTGATCCATTTACCAGTGTCCATTCTGCACTTCTATGATAGTTCAGGAACAGATTACATTATTATCAAGAACTAAGAGCTGAACACGTGTGTCTCTTCTTTATCCTCATGCATGATTGAAGTCTTCTTTATATGTAATTATTGTGGTTTTCTATGGTTTCTTCTTTCAGCTTGTGAAGTGGTGTTTGTAGTTGCTTCAAATATTCACTATTTCTGATATATGTTGCATCATAATTTCCTAAGTTCCATGTACTTCCAACATGAAAGACATACACAGTATTGCACATAGTTTGGGCTCAGCTTAATCTCTGGAGGAGACAAGAGAGTTGGTTGCATGCTTCAGGTTAAGTGCTTAAATAAATTGTTTTAAATTTAGACCAAGTAGTTTACCACTTTGACCTCTGTGGAGAGGCACGTGTTGCTGCTATTAAGCTACACCTTTTCTATGTGTTGAGTATTTTATTAACCCTATTTGTCTAGAGAACTTCAATAGCTATCATTTTATCCACACTTTAATCATACTTTGTGAATTGATTGTGGGCGGTTGAAGAGGCAGGAATTATAAATTATGTAGCTTTTATAATTTCCAGAAGCCCCACCCACAATCTATGTGTAAATTGGTTTAAGTCTGGTTCCTAACTCATTCAGGCAAAATCTTCACAAGGATGCCTTTTCAGGTAATTTAGGAAAAAATCAGAAAATTGGAAAGGTATGGGGCATAAAACAGCTTTGTCCTACTTACGAATGGGAGACAGTCTCTTTCACGGCAGCATCTGGAGTCCAGCAGTGGATCAGCGTCACACGGAGTCTAGTGCCCACTAAAGTCCAAAATGACTGTAGGCACGGCTTTCATGAAGCCAGAATCGCAGGGGAAAGCCAGGGTGCTTTGCAGTGTTCCCGCAAACAGCGGCAGTTTATCGCTGAGGCAGGTCCCTGCAGCAGGTCCGGCTCAAAGTCCCTGAAAGGTCCGTGCAAGGTTTGTCTCCAGGTCCATGCAAGGGTTGACTCAGAATCCGAGTCCAGGTCTGAGTCCAGGTCCTAGTTCAGGTCCCAGTTCAGGCCCTACTCCAATCTGTCCAGCTGCCATATATATACACTGGGGTGATATGTTCCTTCCCTGTTCAAGCCCACGGTGGGGCTGGGAAAAGGTACTTTACGCCTATTTTACTCCACATTCCAAACCTCTTGTGTCATAGGTGGGGACGGAGGAAGACCGTTTCCTGCCCCATTCACACCTCTCGTGGGGCAGGAACTTGGGTGTTCCCTACCACACTGATGTTTCTATTAATGTCTTTCAAGTGATTGTTTTTGACACAGTGTAAAAAATTAATTATATTTTCCACTGTCACTTTTTTTCCCCCTTTGTTTTTCATGTTTTATCAATCTTTCCCCCTTTTTTTTTTTTTCCCCCCCCACACTCAATATTCTGTAATAATTCCTATCCACACAGACAGATGCTGTGAATCTACTAGACATGAAAATAGAGGCCAGTCCCTGCAGCTGAATGCTGCTGTTTCATTTTGGTACATATTTTGGTGATGTTGATAGTGCAAACAATATGTTTTCTTCCTTTCCCTCTTAAATTTATATTTACAGGAAAGTAAACATAGACCTGTATTAAAAACAAACAAACAAACAAAAGTACTTTTTTTGTAGCTCTTCTGAAGTTTTCATTTGTTGTTGAGATGATAAAAACTGACTTAATCACAGTCTGTGAATGCAAAATCCTTCATGTTGCTTTTTGGAAATATTTTAAGTTCCATGAAAAATTCAAGAAATGATGCTTGGCTCTTCTGTTACACATTTGAAAGAATGTGATTTATTGAATGTGTGCAATATGATTTGATTCTATTTTCTCAAATATAGTTTGATTATAAGAAACCTGCACTTAGGCTTTACCATTGTGACTCACCTGGCTTTCACCACCAGTTGGTGTTTCATAAGAATATTTTGTTTCTGTTTTAGTCCTCTTCAGAGTTGTGTTTGTAGTAGCTCCTTCCATATGTAACACTTTATGCTTAACATAGATGTTTTGTACTTTCTGGTGGGTTTTAACAAACATTTCTTCTCTAGCCATATATTATCACATAAAATAGGTCCCTGCCAGTAAACTCACTTCTCATGACTGTGATGATGCAACATGACATTTCATGGTGTTCACTGAACTTAAAGCTATAGGGAGCTCAATTCTGACCTTTAGCAAAAAGTGGGAAAATAAATCTTTCCTTATCTCGCACATTAAGAGAATGGCTTAAAAATTCTGCAACTAGAAGACAAAGCCCTTGCCACTATGTCCTATCAGTTTAACCTAATGTCATGCCATTAATTTCTAATTAATTACATTGATAATTGCCTGGCATAGTATAGTGAAGAAACTGGATTTTTGTTCTAATTTTTTAAGTAAAAACTATGAGTTTCCAGAGTCAGTTGAGTGAAAGCCTATTTTTACATGCAAAATTAATATGAATATATGCATTGACTTTGTTATTCAATTTTATAAATGTTATTTTTATAACAAAAACTATTGTTTAATGCTTGAGTAGTTACTGAACCTATAGACAATAGTTAATGAAAGACAGGGATCATAACATTACTCTGTCTTTTTTCATAAAACTTTTTTACAGTGATGCCAATTGGAAATTCCTGTCTACACTGTTAGTTATCACAGTGGTATGAGAACTAATTTTCAGTTGACTACTTCAGCTCTAACAAGTGCTATCAGTTATGCTAATTATGTTTTCTTAGGGAAAGAACCACCTTGGGCATGAACTTTTGCAAGAGTTTTTTTGGGTTTTTTTTTTCTGACCAGTTACTAAATTTGTAAAAATGCTTGGTTTTGTCATTATTATAATTTTTTACCCTGTGGTAACAATTTTTTAAAAAATGAAAGTACATCTCTAATTATGATGAGACAACTGACTTTTGGCAGATACATTGTAAGCAGATGCTTCTGTTACTCCCTGGGGGAGAACCTGTCCAAATTTGGCTTCATTAGAAGCCTCTGTAAATCTCAGTTCACAACTGGTCAATAGTGAAGAGTTCCATCTCCACTGTGTGTGCTTTAGCACAAATGCATTACATGCTGCTCTCAGAAGCTCTTTCTCAGTTTGCAGGAACACGGTGCACAAACACTGCAGGTCCTTTTAGGACAAAGAGAGTGGCAAATTATTTTGAGACGCTGTTGTCTGCGGATGCCGTTTGCATTCTGATCTCGTTGTAAGATAAGGATGGTATGCCCATGAGGAAATAGAATTTTCTCTTATGGACACAATAAAGATTAACTGCTGTTCTGAATAATAAAGAAAACCAAAGTTCAGATCCAATCACAGCTAATGAGCACTGGTTTGAAAGATCGTGAGCAAAATTTAGATGGTATCATGGAAGGAAACATAATAGAGTCTGAGAGAGGAAACATAAAATAGAGTTTTCTTATTTTGCAACATTTTCATAATTGCCTAGAATTTGAAACCTTAAAGCAGTTTTAAACATTTTCTTACATATTTTACCTGTCAGATACTTGCTTCTGTTCTTACTTTTTAAATAAAACAAGATAGGACACTACTACAGGTATGTATAAAAGCAGAAAAAATAAAATTTCAAAATAATTTTCCTACTCTGGTTAGACATTTGAAGTACTCCTTAGCAGTTACAAATTTATTATCTTAGCAAGTCATTCTAACATTGAAGTTACACGTATATATGAAGATAGGATAGGAATTAGGACAAAAAGTGATACACTTTGAACTCTGCAAACATACTATGAAAGACCAAATGGAAAACCTTCAGAAATTTTAGAACCTAAATATACATTATAAATGACAAGATAGCTTTTAATCCTCAGTGTCACAATGCTGGTGGGTTAAAGAGGCATAGTGAGATTACTTATCTTTTTTTTTCTAACTGATAGTAGCTTCAGTTGAAAACTACCTAAATTTTCCCTGTTAAATGAAAGAATTTGTACGTTTGCTTCAATTTATATTCCTTATTACACATTTTGAGGTTATCAGGTACTTTGAATATAATCCTTTTCTTTTGACCCTACTTTTCCCATCATAGTCCAAAGGGAATTAGTTAAGCCATTACAGGGATTTTGTGACAGCAGAGCCAGACATTTCTGGCCAGTGTCCCAAAACCACTGTAATGAGGAAGAAAAAGAGGAAGAGAGTAATGTCCTTTGGTTGTCATGTATCTCCTGAGATGAATAATAGAGTTTTGTTCACATTTATCTTTAAGAATACTTAATAATTCTACCTTTAAAAACGAGAGCAAGATTATTTTACAATATTTTGTACGATCTGTGGGAAGATATAGAAGATTTTAAAGTCTTGTCTTTCTGCAGATGAGAATGACAAAAAATGAGAAGAGACATTTGAGAATTAAATTGTAATTGGTAGGTATAGACTCAACAGCTTTAAAATTGTAGTTTAAACTGTATAAAAATAATATGTCTTCACAAATTTAATTTAATATTCTGCTGTCATTTGTACTTAAATGTTAGATAAGTGAATTTGTTCCTTTAAATACAGTGATTATAAAATGGATTTTAGGTCTTATGATTGACAGTGTAAAATATTATGATTTTTTCAACATTGTCACATGTTTTGAAAAGGTAATGTTCAACTATCTGTAAGCTGAAATCATGAAATATTTACACTGAATTTTTGCCTTAAATACAAATAAATGACACAAAAACTTAAAAGGAATAATGGTTACTCACTGATATACCAATATATCTCTAAATAACATTATTTTTTAAATGTTTTGATTCATAACCTTTTACTCGAAAGCTAGCTTCTTTCATAATCAGATTTTACTTGTTGCCTTGTTTCCAGAGTTTTGACAAGTTCATAACATTTACATATTATTATAATATATAATTATCATAAATTAAAGTATTTACATAATGCAACTTCAAATGTGATCCCTCATTTATTACACTAGGTCTGTTACATTGTAAATTGCTGTCTAGATAAATATGAAAAATATTTCCCAGAAAAACAAAACAACAAAAACACATGTACTTAATACATGAGAAATAAAAGAGATCTGTCATTTTATGAGGTGTACAAAACATACTGTTATGAAGCAACAAAATAACATTCAATTCAGTTTTGTGGAGGAAGTATAAGGCCCAGTATTGATGCAAAAATGAGAATGTGCATATAAAGAATAAAGGTAAACAAGTATAGTAGTTTCATTATATAAGTAACTGTATGACCAATAGCCAGTTAGATGACTGAGCCTTACTATTGTGTTATATACCATGCTAACCTCATTACCTAAATTTAATATCTTTACTCACATCTGTGCAAATACAAAATTAGTTAAGTCTCGTAAAGTTGAGTAATTACAAAAGGACTTTTTTTTTTTTATATATAAATGGAGACTCATATACCATTTCTGCTGTGCTGCTTGTACTAAAAGACTTCAGTCATCTCCCCATTGTTCAGTATGGTGCTCTTTTTTTCCCTGGATTTTTTAGGACAAAACAAAAAAATCTTTTAGAAAGTAATTTGAACAAATGTACAAGACAAGTGTAGCTTATGAGGTCTATAATGACATCATAGAAATCTTTGCTACATCTAGAACTCATCTGAACGTATCATACAGTACTTAACCCATCCCATTTCTCCCATCTTTTTCACTTTTTGCTTTGTTACGCATTTATCAGGCTTAATGTGTAAGTAATGGAAACTCACAAGGAAAATTGTATTCCTTGTAATACCAATAACAACATCCTAATAAAACCAGTAGTGTCAAATATCAAGTGTAGAAAATAAACCAAAATCAAATGTAGACAACCGGTAGCTGTATGGAAGCTTTATGCTTTATGTTTTATGCTTCCGTTAAGTTTGCATGGTTTACAACAACTAAATCAAGCAACTGAGTTAAGAATATGCACTTCTGTTCATTTCAGAATCTTCTAAAATAGTAAGAATATGTAGTAATAATTCTTACCATCCTATTATATAGTATGATATTTATAGCTCTATGTATTTATTTTGCATGTTTAACATTTTTGTAGAGACAGTTTCTAGTGATTATTTTATTTTCACGTTCTTAATTATAATACATGTTAAGCAAGCCATAACATAAACCAAGTATATCTTACTATGTTTCTAACAGAAATACATTTGAAAATACATACAATGTACAAAAAACTACTTCTGTGAAAAATTTTTCAAGCACTGCAGTTTCTGTAAGTTTCTGTTATAAAAAAACAATCTGAAAGGCAAGAAAAAAATAATCTGGATTTAAAGTTTGAAAGAGCTTTAAACTATGCTCGAAGGGGGAAGGAGTTAAAGCCAGGTGCACTGGAGAAGAAGGGTGGAGAGTGGCTGTTTACAAAGGCCTGTAGTGATAGGACGAGGGGCAATGGCTTCAAACTAGAGAAGAGTAGATTTAGATTGGATATTAGGAACAAGTTCTTTATGATGAGGACAGGTTGCCCAGGGAGGTGGTTGGGGTCACATCCCTGGAATTATTCAAAGTGAGGCTTGACAGGGCTCTGGGCAGCCTCATCTATTTGAGGATGCCCCTGCTTACTGCAGAGGGGTTTAGACTAGATGACCTTTGGAGGGCACTTCCAACCCAGACCATTCTATGATTCTATGAAAGTAGTTTATTTGTGAAACAGTAGCTTTTTGTTTGTTTGGTTGGTTTTTTATCAGCTTGTTCATGTTTTCCTACCATTTTACTCCACTGATTTTCTTCATGCATGTAGTATTTGCTGTCATCTCTACTTTCTTGCTGCAAAATGTGTGCATATTTTTCAGCATCCTTCCACAGTGACAAGAAATGTAACTTTTTCTTTCATTTGTTGTTCAAAGTTCATTTTAGTTTATGCAATTTCTATCTACATTTTTGTAATAAAGAAAACTGACTTAAAGCATTTCTATCTGAATTTTATTACTGAGAAATTCTATTTTTCCTATGTTATCTGCATTATGTAGTTTGTAACTGAAGAGAAACTTCAATGTAGTATCAATGCTTTTGTTTTCTTAGTAAACCTGGATGTTTTATCTAACAGTGAACATTAAAATAAAACAAACAAAAATAACAAAAAAAACAACCCAACCAAACCAAACAACAGCAAATCAAGCCAACAAAAAAAACCCCAACACCCGAACCTCAACCCATCAAACACAAACCAAATCAAATTTTAAAAAGAACAACCAAAAAATCATTAAAATTACAAAATTTTTCAGTTTGGTTCATGTTAAGTGCCTGATGTACTACTCCCATAATTTCTTAGGCATGTGAAATGTCTGTGTAAATACAGAGCCTGAGCACTTGATCCATACTGATTTAATCTACAAACTTGAAACTATTGTATCCCAAGAGGCAGATGTTTTAATACTTGCAGAAGCTATATTGGTACATGACACTTTTATACCAAGTACAACTCTGCTGACACTTGCAGTTGTTACCAGTGTAATTATTTCAAGTGAAGATGTGCACCATATACTGGCAGCACTCATAATATTAAGCTTCTAATTTTCTAGCTAATCCTATAAAATACATTTGTTAGGTTTGCATTTAAGTATGTTTTAAAGAGCTAGAAAAAAGTGCTGTCAAACCCAAAATATTTTATCAAGCCCAACATAGTTCAACTCTTTTTTTCAGGTCTCCTGATTACAGCACTCTGGTTACTGCTATCACCCACTATAAAGACGCAAAAATCTTTCAGGTCTCTGTGGTATGTGCACAGTGTGATTTTGAATTCTTCTAAAATACATAATTAAAATAATTTATTCTTTTATGTAATAGCAGTACCAAAGGCACAAAGTAGCTTTTCAGTACCCATGTCAATCTTAATTAATCTGGAAACTCCTCCAAGACACATGTTCAGTAAATCTGCTGTCAACTTTAATGGAGGAAATTGGAACACAGGAAATTACTTATTTCCCCAAGTCTTGCTAAAACCTGGGTGCAGAGCTGATGCCACAAACTCCACAAAGCTGCCATTGTTGTGCAACCTCTTCTCTCTCAATGCGTAGGAGGACTGGGACCTCTCTGCCTGTTTTTCTCTGGGACTTGCCATAGAAGTAGGCAGCGGTAAAGAAATACCCTTTAATGTCATAACTTGAATAGATACATGAAAGAAGGTGCGTTTGCTACCTGATAACTCCTTATGTGCATTATAACTGCTTCTGAAGGCTGCTTAGGGATCATTTTATGATGTCAGAAATTTTTTAAAACTTTGCGTAAAAAATAACAAACCACAACTTTGAAGAATATTTTCACAACTCAGGACACTTTTTTTTCTAGTTAACAGAGCCTTCCTTCCTTTTCCTTCTTGTCCCTTAGCAGACACAGACAAGACATTGTTGACAGAACACTTGGGTTGCTCTTTGAATTTGTTTTATTTAGCTTTTTCATTTATGTCTTCATACGACAAATGTTGTAAAGGGCCATTAGAGTAAATAGGAATTCAAGCCATACCTAACTCCATTCTGAGAAACAATCGCAGTGAAAGAAATATTCTTGTAAAATTTAGAGAAAAAAATAATTTCAGAAAACCTGTTGACAAGAGGATCTTTTCTGTAATAAAGAAAAGCTCCCATACTAACCATAATTCTTCTGATAGATACTATTTTAGATATGCTCATTTCAGCCACCACAAATTCCTTTGACTGTGAATGTGCACCTCTCCTGTGCTTCATTGTCTATACTGTCTCTTTTTTATGTCCACTGCCATTGTGTTCAGGTGGTTGATAATGAAGTTCTGTCATGTATGGGTACAAGAAAGTCAAGGAAGTTAGAGGAAACCTTCTCTTTAGTTAGTTATACCAAGATCAATAATACTGCCTCTTACTTTTTCATAGCTTTGTGTCAAGCATCTGTCAGAACATATTACTCAGTTGTGAGTCATGCAGTAGAAAGCTCATATCCTTGTGTGCTTGTACACTGCCCTTCAGCAGTATCTGTCCTAGCAGAAAGTTATAGGAAAAATCACTGGGGAAGAAAAAGAATTAAAATTAATGTCGATCATAGCCTTGTTAGCATCTTCTTGTATTAAGAAACAGAATACAAAAGAGTATTACTTAATGTCATAGTCCTTTTTGCATCATATATTGCCTGAGTAAATGTTGCACAGAATCATAATGTTTTTTTTTAATTGATGATGCATCTGTAGTGATACATTAAATTCATTGAAAGCAGACAAGTAGCTCCTGGGCACTTACCTGGCTCAAAACCTAAGTTTTATTTGTTTGGATTGCTAAAAACAGTTCATGCAGCTCTAGCTGTGGCAGCCAAATTAATACAACTTGTTTGAGTAGTAGGGGAGATCATTGTCTGTTTACTCTTTTTTACCCACCATGACTTTTATCTCAATAAGGAACAGGAGTGCTTAAGTAATGAGAAGCTGTTGCACAAAGTTAAGAAATGGTTTATCTTCTAATAAATACAGTATTCCAGCATCACACTATTCTCACAAGAAGAGGCAGACATATGCTACCTTTGCATGCTAACCAAAACATAGTTCATTCTGCGTACCTGAAACTTGAAAGATTTGGAGAGTGTCACACAATCCTTGCATCCTGATTGCTCACAGAAAAAGAGCTGGAACAGAGAACAGCTCCATTTAAACCACTCTGACATTTTCTGTTGGAAAAATGAGGAAGGTGCTTTGACAGGCAGTGAGCAAAGTTGTGCGGGTTCCATACTTTAGATAGATCCATTTTCAATACATGAAAATGCGAAGCACGAAAAGGCAGTGAAATATAGGAAATCACTCTTTTTCACTTACATCAGTTGAGAGATTATTTCTATTTATTGTGTACAAATTAGAATGTGCACATATCCACATCCCCCCCACCCCCCAAAAAAACCCAACAAAACCAACAAAACAACAACAAAACCCCCCAAAAACCCCCCAAAAACCCCAAACCCCAAACAAGCAGAAAAACCCCAGGAACATTTCANATGATTAAAAACCCAAAAGTATTTGCAACACTTTGCTGTTGCTGTTTTACTCATTATATACTTTTTGTTTGGGTGTATATTCCTTCTTTATCCCTGTCTCAAGATCTTGGGCTTGACAGTGCTTGTTCTATCAGTTGTCTTCACCTTCCACTGTTATAGTATGAGTTGGTAGAAAAATTTCATAAAACTTTTTAGCATTTTGGCACTGCATTATGTGTGTTTAGGATGCTCATCAGTGGATACTGATTTTTGAGATCTATATTTTCTGCCTTTTTGGGGACTTTGAATATGTTCATACATCTTGTAAGTCTATACATCTTGTAAGTCTTAGATTCTAAGAAAAGCTCCAAATCAGGTATAAAGATGTTTATAAGTCAGTGTCATGGTAGCAGTCAATACAACAGGGTGGTTCAAGATGACAATAAACAAGAACATGGGTTTTTTTCTGCCACTACCCAGTGCAGTATTTTCAGATTAATCCTCTAGCTCATAATTTTCAACAATTTTATCTTAAGAAAGGTCCTAAAAGGACAGACTTCTGCATAACATCTCTGCACGCTCATTCAAATGCAGCTGCCTGGTGACACTGACACTCTGTAAGTATAGGAAAGTATTTAATATAATTGTTTTTTTTCCTTAAAAACATAGGTGACTGGAAAAGGTTAAGGACTATGCCAAATCATCTACCTTTTACCTTTCTTTAAATCCATATCTGTTCAGGAGGAGGGGAAAGTACTGGAATGTGTCCAGAGACGGGCAGCAAGGCTGGTAAGGGGCCTGGAGCACAAGCCCTATGAGGAGAGGCAGAGGGAGCTGAGGTTGTATAGCCTGGAGAAGAGGAGGCTCAGGGGTGACCTCATTGCTGTCTACAACTACCTGAAGGGAGGTTGTAGCCAGGTGGGGGTCAGCCTCTTCTCCCAGACAACCAACAACAAAACCAGGGGGGACAGTCTCAAGTTGTGCCAGGAGAGGTATAGGCTGGATATTAGGAGGAAGTTCTTCACCGAGAGTGATTTGCCATTGGAATCGTCTGCCCAGGGACATGGTGGAGTCACCATTCCTGGAGGTGTTCTAGAGAAGACTGGATGCAGCACTTAGTTCTATGGTCTAGTTGATTGGATAGGGCTGGGTGATAGGTTGGACTGGATGATCTTGGAGGTCTCTTTCAACCTGGCTGGTTCTATGATTCTATGCTTCTAAGGGAAGAAAGGCACAAAAAGCTGCTAACTTGCCTTTATTTTTTTTTCTACAAAACTTAGAATCACTGAGTGGTTGCAGTTGGAAGGGACTTCTGGAGGTCATCTCATCCAAACCCTTTGCTGAAGCAGAGTACTTACTATAAAGCTTGCAATTATTGTGCCAGCAACTGAATATATGAAAAGTGATTAAGAGTACAAATAAATTTTGTCACATCAAAGGACATACGTTCATGTAACATCAGTCTGAATATGTGAATGCTGAATATGAAGCAATTGCTTTAGTTTTCCATGTATAAAAGTTATACCTGTACACTCAGTGTACATATGTAGCATATAACTGTACACTCTGTGTACATATGTAGCAGATGACTCTTTCTTTATACCTGTGTCCTTGTAGGATATCTGATATAGACTACTCAAAGGAATTCACTCTGAATTTACATTTAAGGGTCCAGAAAATTTATCCAGTTAATTCCAATGGGAAATTCTGTTTTACTTGTGAAAGCTCTTCATGTTTCTTTTCCCACTTCAATAATGATTTGTGCAAAAAAGTTCTGTTACTTTATTAGAAGTTAGTAATACAACTTACTGAATAAAGGAGACCTTTAAAATTGCCAGTATTTCACAGATTTCTTTTTTACTTCTGAGAGTTTCATAATATTACATTTCTAGAAATATTTATTGCTTAGCACTTTTATGTAGATGTGGATGAATGAAGTGCCTTTGTTTAAAGCTGGCAGTTTATTGTAATGGCAAAATGTATATTATTTATGATGCATGCTACATTGCAAAAAAGCACATTATTTTAAATTTAACATATTTTTGACAAATTGTAATTAAAACTCATTCAGAACTATGGTACTTGCACTTCTGTTTTTTTTTCAAGTAATGTTTTAAAAGGCTTCACTATGATTAGGTTACTGTCAGCTATACAATAAACCTTTTCACAAAATTGCTAAGAATTGTTTCCTTCATGTTAACTTTGAATTTTTATGATTTAAAGTCAATGTGTTTTCAATTAGAGAATAAGGTATAAAGTGTATAAATACTTTATTGTTGTAGAGCACAAACTAGAAGTACTATTTTGAGGTTACCTGGTGCACACTGGATGACTAGAAAAAAAGTTTTAAGTCATTGCTGCTTATAATGTTTTTTCGTTTCGTTGTTTTTTTCCTTTAAGAATTATCACTGTAAAGCTAATCCAAATTAATTTAGGGCAAAGCATTTTTATAACAAAGGTATTTTTCAAAGCTGATTGAAAGACTGTATGTAGTATGACATTAACACAATCACAGAATCAATATTCCTGTTGATGTCAGAAGATGCTAAGATAAAGTTTCACGTTGCTTTGATACCATAGATACATTAAAATACTATTTTTCAGACAGCCTGGACAGGCATTAAGTCTTCTTTAATAATAATTTGCGTTAGTTTTACAACTGACTTGTATGAGTAGATAAACCAGTACAAAGTTCCAAGATTTAAGAAATAGGAGAATTAAGCTAAAGATCAACTTATTTTTTAAAAGTGTTTTTTTTCATTAATATTAAAAATAAAACATAACACAGACACTTTTAAAATGTAAGAAAAGCAAGCTATCCTTTTTGTCCTGCCACAGGCCTCATTTCTGTCACTCTTTGGTGTGTGGGACATAAAGGAGAGAAATGTTGAAAAAGTATCGTCAATCATAAGGATACAGTTCATCAGACTTTCAAATGCTGTGAAACACTTGTATGAACATTTGTATGAACAAGTGTATTGCAAGTAGGAAAAGCAAGACTTGGGAAAAGTAGGGCAGTAGTAAGAATGGGTAGAATAAAAAGGAAATTATCAACCATGAGAAGATAGAAAAATATGTTCTAGTCAAATACTTAGGTCTCAGATGTCTCACCAATATCAAGAAGACTAACAATTAAAAGCCTAATGTTCCCCACAACCATGGCTAATAAATATGAACATCAGTATACAGGGAAGCAATATTATTATTATTATTATTATTATTATTATTATTATTATTATTATTATTATTATTATTATTATATACATTTCTTTCACATGTCAGTGAAATGATTGTGTATGGCTTTCTGTCACTGAATCATTTAGGATATCAAGCTTGCCACATCACAATGTTCCAGTGACATTAGAAATGCTGTTTACATCAGTGAAAATGTGTCTTCTCATGGTAAAGACCTTTTCACGCTGCATTAAAAAAATAAAAAGAAAAAAAAAAAAAGCACCAAAACCACAACTGAAAATAGAACAGCAACAGAAGAATTCTGAATCTCTTTATAAATATGGATTAAAAGATGCTGGCTTTAATCCTCCATGCTGTTTAGTGGTTAAGAAGGTCTTCAGAATTGTACTTTATGGAATTTAGTGGTACAGTATCTGTTGAAACAGACCTTATTGTGGCCTTCCAGTATCTGAAGGGGGCCTGCAGAAAAGCTGGGAAGGGACTTTTTAGGCTCTCAGGTAGTGACAGGACTAAGGGGAATGGAGCAAAACTGGAGGTGGGGAGATTCAGATTGAACGTGAGGAGGAAGTTCTTCACCATGAGAGTGGTGAGGCCCTGGAACGAGTTGCCCAGGAGGTGTTTAAGGCCAGGCTGGATGAGGCTCTGTCCAGCCTAATCTAGGATAGGGTGTCCCTGGGCATGGCAGGGGGGTTGGAACTAGATGATCCTTGTGGTCACTTCCAACCCTGACTGATTCTGTAATTCTATGATTCTATGTACTGATTTGGAAGTCCTCAAGAACATGATTTTCCATATTTGAAGTGGTAAAACAGATGTTTTCTTTACAATTAGTTAAGCAGAAATACAAAGTTTTAAATGTTATTCTTAATCTGAAAAGAGTCTGCAGTACATCAGAGAGGTGGAACAGAAAGAAGGGAAAGATTATCCTTATAAAAGAAATTGTATTCTAGTACAATATATTATGGTTTGGTGTCTGTTAGCACCAGCAATATTCAAGTAATGTCTTATTAGAAGAACCTTGCTCTTATTTTGGCAACAAGCATAGATACAGAGGCAGATGGAAATGTAGCACTTCACTGCTGACTCATTCATCAACTCCAATGAACGATAACACTAAGTAATGCTTATATGCAACACCAGTGCTCAAAAACCTAGCTCCACTCCCTGTGGAGTTTGCTCAAGGCATAATATCACACAATGCACTTGCCACTAGCCAATTTCTGACACCTTCTTGAATTAGCTGAGTGCATGAACCATTATGAAGGTGACCTTGGTTTTTTTATTTTTTTCTCTAGTTTATCGATCAGTTACAAGTCCTTTCCTTTATAAGGGTCATCTGCATTCACAAGTATAATAGTTGCTGTTCTGAAAAATCACACTGTTTGAAGCACTGTAGCATTGCTGTCTGTTGTGGAAAATTCAGCACATTATTTTATCTGAGATTTTGGTGTAAAATTGACTAGTAATCAATTTTCATAATACAAATACAGAAAGCAAGATCAAGTGTGCAGTATGTTTACTTTAAAGTGTATGAATTTATTTTCAATATACAAGACCATACAAAATGAGATCCTAACCTTATAATAATTTGATAATATGCAGAATTTTCCTCATAATAATTTATTTCAGACTAGGTGTGTGCAACTGCTTGCAGATGAGATAGCTTAAATTAACTTCTTTGAAGGCTCTCATTCTACTTTAATTTTAAAAACTGACCTTTACAATAATAAATACTGTTTTGACACTTGTAAACCTTCCAGTAGTTCTGCTTTGCATCACTGCTAATAAATTATATTTTAAATGTGGAAAAATGACAATTTATATCAACTATTTATTATATCGACTGTATTTTTTTTCTTTTTTTTTTAGGCTGTATACTGATGCTCTCAGTCTTGGAACAATGTTTGTTCTTAAATAATGTTATTTATACACTGTGACCATATTGGAATTTTGATAATGAGAAAATACTATGTAGAAAAGATGTATTCTGTGACTTTTGTCACCAAGTTGTATACATGCTTAATCTTGAGACAGTTTATTCCCACTAATTTATGAGTGGTTCATTTCTGAATGCCCTTTAATTTCTCATCTTACAGTTTAAAAGCTTTAGAAAATACAGGTTTATGGATTAATTTTTTTTTTTCTTTTCTTCAAGACACCCTTTTTAATGGTCTTGGACTTGGTGCTGTCATCGGCCTGGGAGTGGCAGTCCTTTTGTTAATCCTGGTTGTGACTGATGTTAGCTGCTTCTTTGTGAGACAATGTGGACTTTTGATGTGCATCACCAGAAGGATCTGTGGGAAAAAGAGTGGCTCAAGTGGAAAAAGTAAAGAATTGGAAGAAGGAAAGGCTGCTTACTTGTGAGTATTAAGCACATATATCGAGTTCTATATTAAAATAAAAAGTTTGCTCTCAAGCTTGTATTGACTTTTTAGCTATAATGTGGTGTGGTAAAGGAAATTCATAAAATGTGTATATTACTTGGAAGAATGTTCTTCTGAAATGTGTGGAATTATTTGTGGTCAAATGTTGCCTCAAAGCTAAAATGGACACTAAAAAAGGCTTTCACCACTCCTCACTTCAAGATGACCTCTTTGTGCAGCTTGACATAAGGGAAATAAATTGTAATTTAGTAATGGTTATAGACACATATTGGTCCCTGAGGACTACATATTTATGGCTTTGCACAATATACAAGCATATATTTACAATATGTGACAGATATATACAGATATATGCAGTGAAAAAGGTAATACAGAAACACCACGCCCCTCCCAGTGATCAAAGTCCCTAAGAGGGGTTTTCAACCACCCTACCACCTTCCATCTACTACCCAATCTTATCCCAATATCTGTCTTATGTGACAAGAAAGCAAGATCAGGTTGGCCAGGGGGATTAGCAGCAGGAAAGTAGTTAGAAGTTATTCAGATCCAGCTAGGAAGAGAGAGACATGCAGCAGCCAGAGTAGCTCAAGCAGCTCTAACAGCTCAAGCGTCTACGTCTTATCTATGTTTGGATTACAACTCTTAAACATTTTTTCCTTTTTTCATAAACCCATGAGTGAAGTAGCATCATCAGTGTTTTCCTTTCTCAGCCTATAGTCTAATTTCTCATTGAAATCCTCCAATTAGTTCAAACCAGCACAATAATGAATCATTTTAACTCCATTTCTATAAGTTATAGAATGACAGAATGGTAGGATTTGGAAGAGACCTCTAGAGATCACATAGTCCAACTCCCATCCTAACACAGGTGCACCTAGATCAAGTGGCACAGGAAACATATCCAGGTGGGTTTTGGAAGAGAAGGAGGCTCCATAACTTCTCTGGTCAGACTATTGTGGTGCTTGTCATCCTCAAAGTAATTATTTTTTTCCTTAGGTTCAAGTGAAATCTCCTGTATTATATTTTGTGCCCATTCTCCTTTGCTTTATCACTGGATACCACGGAAAAGAGTCCAGCTTCATCCTCATGGCCTCCACACCTTAGATATTTATATGCATTGATAAGGTCCCCTCTCTTTTCCAGGCTAAAGAGCCTCAGGTCTCTCAGCCTCTCCTTGGAAGAGAGATGCTTCAGTCCCCCTACATTTTTTGTAGTACTACATTGGACTATCTCCATATTTCCCTGTCCATCGTGAACTGGAGGGCCCAGAACAGTACTCCAGGTGTGGCCCACACCATGGCAGAGTAGAAGGGGAGGAGAACCTCTCTCAACCTGCTGGCCACACTCTTCTTAATGCACATTGCTGCTTCATGGTGAACATGCTGTCCACCAGCATTACCAAGTCCTTCTTCATGGAGCTAGTTTCGCAGGATCACAGGATGTCAGGGGTTGGAAGGCACCCAAACTGATCATCAAGTCCAACCCCCCTGCCAGAGTAGGACCATACAATCTAGTTCAGATCACAGAGGAATGCATCTAGATGGGCTTTGAAAGTCTCCAGAGAAGGAGACTCCACAGCCTGTTCTGGGACCCTTACAGTAAAGAAGTTTCCCCTTGTGTTCTCTTGTGCTGCAACTTACACACATTACTCCTTGTCCTATCACAGGGAGCAAGTGAGAAGAGCCTGTCCTCCCCCTCCTGACACCCAGCCCCTGCCCCCAGTCTTCTCCAGACTAAAAAGCCCCAGATCCCTCAGCCTCTCCTTATCAGTCCCCTAATCATCCTTGTAGCTCTCCACTGGACCCTCTCAAGCAGATCCCTGTCTCTCTTAAACTGGGCAGCCCAAAACTGAACACAATATTCAAGATGAGGTCTCACCAGAGCAGAGTAGAGAGGGAGGAGAACCTTCCTTGATCTGCTTGATACACTCTTCTTAATACACCTGAGCATCCTGTTGGCCTTCTTGGCCACAAATTATTTACATCAAATAATGTTTCTGGAAAAAAAAAAAAAAAAAAAAGTTATGCTGTAAAAGAGCCATTTCCTAATTCTCCACAGCTTGCAGTAAGAGAAGGAATAATAGCATGTTTTCTATTGTGTGAAGCCAGTATGTCCAGGTCAATAGAATCAAGATGTGAAGCTTCTGGCTCTGACTCAGCTGTCATTTCCTATTGAGCACAGCACTTCAGTTTATGCTTTAATTTCCCATTCAATAAGTGACCAAGTATGAATTGGTGTACATCCTGAATAATAGACCTTAGGGAGCTAAAGTTGCAAATGTCACTTGACAGCAGTTTATACCTTGATAAAAACATCTCATACCCAAATGCCATTCCATGCAGTCCCAGAAAAGGACAAAGCTAGTCACTTAATATTAATTCCTCCACAACAGTTGTTTTGCAAGAACAACTATCTTATTTAATTATATTTCCTTCCTTCTTGAAGTAATCTTCAGTTAATCACATCTTAAAATATTTGGGACTGTTCTTATTTTAGCTTGTTTTCTGCATAAATAAACTGTCAGGCTAAAATAAAAAAAAAGCTAGCTTGAGGACTCACAATTTGAATTTATTTGGTGTCAGTTGCCACTTCCTAAATGACACTGACATTTCACTGTTTTATATGTATCAGTTCATGTTTTGGATTTTGGAGTGTGTTTATTGTACAGTTATTTGTTATATTTTGATTGTAGAATGCATACATAGTCATTAATTATGTTCCATACAGAATAACTGTAGATGATACAATGCATAGAACATACACATAGCCACTGGGAACAGAAATGACGTAACACATTTCCTACAGATCATTTACCCTTTTGCATGATTCTTAATTCTTACGTAGTTCATACTTTCTGTACAGATCAATTCCTCAATCCTATGTGAATTGTGATAATCACAGAATCACAAAATCACAGAAAAATTCCATTTGGAAAAGACTCCTAGGGTCACCAAGTCCAACCATTACCCCTACGCTACAAAGCAGAGTCACTATGTTTCCCTCTGCATCCAATAAAGGATGGAGATTTTCCCCAGTCCTCCTTTTGTTGTTAATGAATTTCTAGAAACATTACTTATTATCCTTAATGTCAGTAGCTATTTTGAGCTCTAGATGTGCCTCAGTTTCTCTGATCTTCTGCCTGCATAACTTAATTACAGTTTTATAGTCCTCATGAGAGGCCTGTCCCCTCTTCTGAAGACCATAGATCACATTTGTTCTTGAGGTCCAGCCATAGGTCTCTATGTTCAGCCAGGTTGGATGCCTTCCCTGATGGTTCATTTTTCAGCTTGCAGGGACAGTCTGCTCCTGTGCCCTTAAGGCTTCCCTCTTGAAATATGTGTAGCATTTTGAGACTTCTATATCCTTCAAGGTAGCCTGCCAAGGGACTTTGTTTGTTAGTGTACTGAACAGGCCAAAGTTTGCCCTCTGGAAATTCAAGGTGGTAGTTTTACTAGCACCTCTCCATTTCCCCAGGGACAGGGAACTTATTCATCTCATGACCACTGAGCCCCAGCTGGTCACCAACCTTTACTTTCCCCTTGAGTTCTTCCCCATTCACAAGAAGCAGTTCCAGGAAAGCCCCTTCCCTGGTTGGCTCCCTCATCAGTTGTGTCAGGAAGTTATCCTCCACACACTCCAGGAACCTCTGGGACTGTTCTCTCCCTACTGTATTGTAGTTCCAGCAGATATCTGGGAAGTTGAAGTCTGTCAGAAGGGGGAACCTCACATAATTTTAGGGTCATGCTGTATGTTCATCTGTAAGACTGCAGATGTACAGACAAACTAAGTGGTAAAGCTTACAATTCCCTCCACAAGTCCTACTATGGTACATGGTATTTTCATAGGTGCGAAGTAGCCATGACAGTTTACATTATTTTATGTTATTCTGTGTTGTGTTGTATTGTGTTATGTTATGGGCAACCTGTACCAGTGTTCTACCACCCTCATAGTAAAGAACTTCTTCCTGTAATCCACCTTTTTCTAGTTTCAAACCATTGCCTGTTGCTGCATGCCTTTGTAAACAGCCCCTCCCCAGCTTTTCTGAAGGTCCCCTTCAAGTACTGGAAGGCTGCTGTAAAGGTTTCCTGGAAGCATCTCTTCTCCAGGATGAAGAATATAATTCTATGGTTATGTGCATTATCTACAGAAATGGGTATTGGATACATTTGTGAATCCTAAAGTACAGTTTAATTTGCAGAGGTGAACAGCACATGCATTTTAAAAAAGACAGCAACAGAATATTTTAGACTTCAACCTATTTATTTTTTCCTAGTCAACTTTTTGAGTACACAATTATCTGTGCTACACTCTTACTAATCTACAAAGATTTTCCTTGAAGATACCTACCAGAGGATGGTAGAGTTTTCCAGGTACTTCCTGAATAGATGGATTGTTGCAGCTGTAACAACATGTTTAACAATTAACTTCTTAGCAAATTATGAAAACATGAGATATTAATTATATAGGGGTTTAACTAGGTCTTTACTATGGCACATAGCAGTCTGACTGCTCGCTAGAACATCATAAATCCAGAAAAAAGACTAGGAAGTCTCTTAAAAATGTCCATAACCCTTGCCCCAGGCAAGCAGCAGACCTCCCTGTGGGATGAATGTGGCCTGCAAATCAGACCCTCAGTTCCCCTGAGAAGGGAATCCCCTACTACTACCACCTTTCTTTTTTTCCTGCTCACACTAGTCCTTAGTCATGGGACTGGATGACAAGTCTTGAGTGGCTGCGTGCATGAGTGTTCATCTATATTCTCATTCATCTGGCCCTCTGTTACAAGGGTCTTATACCTGTTGTGTGTGGGCAACTGGGAAGACTGGGGGAATTGGGAGGTGACTCATCTGCCTTTCCTGCCTGGCCAAAGAGAGACCTGTTGCCATTCCTCCTCTTCTGTATCTTTCTTTCTCTGAGTGACAAGAGGGCATGAGATCATCTGCTTCTTGTGCCACCAACACCTGCTGCCCCTTGCTCATGGATGGGTGTCTCTGACTCTTCATCAAGGCAGGCAGAACCTGGCTCTGCCAGTTAATCTCCTTTTCAGCCTTCCTGATATTCCTAAATCTTTCAACTTCATTCTGTAATTTTTCAACTTCTGCTTGCAGCAGTGATGCCTGACTGAGCAGAAAATTTACTTGCTCACACCTTGCACAGTCCCCTGCTACAAGAGAGGCAGAGACATTCCCTGCAGCTTACAGTTTGTGTCATGGCTTGCTTTTGTGGGTGCCCTGTCTGGGTTCCCACCTCCATTTTGTTTGGAATGTTCTTCTGCTGCATGGAGACCATTATCCTTTGACACCTCTTCCTCAGTTTTGGTGGTGTGGGTTTTTTTGTTTTTTGGTGGGGGGAGGGGTTTTTTGAGTTTTTTTATAATGAGCAAAGTTCACTTGCATTCATGGTTTCCTTACCAATGCCAGAATATCAGTCTCTTATGATGGCAGCTCCATTCTTTGGTTCTGAGACAATGGTCTTAAACAATGGAACCGTCCATCATAGGTGGCAAGTACTAACCATGGGTACCAGGCTCGTTTCTTTCCACAAAGACTTGCATCTATACCAGATTCCATTGTGTGGGACCAGCAATTTAATAAGTAATTTATTATGGGGTAGGCCACTGCATGACTTTTAGTCAAAGTCCTTGAAGTTGAGGAGGTCCCAATTCCTAATGACAATAATGAGACAGATGATGCTCTTTGGAACACTCTTTACAGATGAGAATGGTAAAACACTGGAATAGGTTGGCCAGAGAGGTGGTAAGTGCTCTGGAAACATTCAAGGTCAGGTTGAATGGTGCTCTGAGTAACCTATTCCAGTTGAAGATGTTTCTGCTTACTGAAGGAAGGTAAACCATAAAGATCCCTTACAACCCAAACCATTCTGTGCCTCTGTGATTGTCAACAAAACTCACTACCCCATCTTCCTTTTAATTGTCCATTTAGAATTGTAGAATCATAGAATCAACCAGGTTGGAAGAGACCTCCAAGATCATCCAGTCCAACCTATCACCCAGCCCTACCCAATCAACTGGACCATGGCAATAAGTGCCTCATTCAGTCTTTTCCTGAACACCTCTGAGGATGGCGACTCTACCATGTCCTTGGGCAGTTCATTCCAATGGCAAATCACTCTCGGTGAAGAACTTCCTGCTAATACCAGCCTATACGTCCCCTGGCACAACTTGAGACTGTGTCCCCTTGTTTTGTTGCTGGTTGCCTGGGAAAGGAGACCGACCCCCACCTGGCTACAGCCTCCCTTTGGGTAGTTGTAGACAGCAATGAGGTCACCTCTGAGCCTCTTCTTCTCCAGGCTAAACAACCCCAGCTCCCTTAGCCTCTTCTCATATGGCTTGTGCACCAGGGTCTTCACCAGCTTTGTTGCCCTTCTCTGGTCACATTCCAGTACCTCAACATCTCTCTTGGATTGAGAGGCCCAGAACTGAACAAAGTACTAAAGGTGTGGCAGTTTGTTCATTCACTTATATGAGAGACTAGCATTTGTTTCTGAAATGGGGAAAATATGACCTAAAGCCAGAGACTTTATTCTACCAGTGTAAGCAGAAGGTTCTAGATTCTTACAACACACAGGCTTTCTCCTCTTCTGGCAGCTGAGTGTCACAATCTCAGGAGATTAAATTACACTTCTGCAGTGTGTATTTTAACATAAAATCTCTTTACGCTAACAAAAGAAATTCAAGCATTACTAGGCATCAAATCCTGTATTTATTAGTTTACATCTATTCCCATGAAGAGGCCATCATCTTATTATTTAGTCATAAACAAAATGCTCTTTTGAGATGCTAATCCGTGATATTTGGAGAGTTAGATAAGTAACCATGGATACAGGATGCTTTGAAGACTTCAAGGAACAGGGAACATGCTGTTAAATGTGTCTCGGTGGTGTTAGTCACTGATAATTAGTTTTGCATTTTATTTGCTGACTTTCAAGGGAAGTGATCTTGGTAATTAGTTATGTGCAAGTGTGTAGTTATTATGATGACATGAGACTAAGAATCTTTTAATATCTTTTAGGAAAGATGGATCAAAAGAGCCAATAGTGGAAATGAGAACAGAGGATGAAAGAAATACCAATCATGAAGATGGAAGTCCAGTAAATGAACCAAATGAGACAACTCCACTCACAGAGCCTGAGTAAGTAGCCTGACATTCCATGGAGTTTCACACAAGCTTCTGCTGTCTGTGAGGACAGGCTGGCCTTCCTGCACTCTGGGTATGAGATACATAGCATCATCAGAATAGTGTGCTGTGGCAAGATGTTTTTGTTTCAGTTGGGGTTTTTTTAACAATGATTGGTCTAAAACATGATGCCTCACAACAGTTGAGGTTATCACGAGATATTTTGCTTGGTTTTCTGTGACCCATAGTACAACTACATCTGAGAGTTCTCCAGCCCCTGGACAGAAACCCTATGGCAGCAGCAGCCCTGTAGCATATTTTTATTCTACCACCTGTTTACATGTTAGTGAGTATCCAAGAAAATGTTCTGGCCCTCTATGCTCCTGAGGGGCTTCTGGGGAGCCTAAAAGCTCCTCCTGTGCATTTAGTGAAAACAGACCTCCCTCCAGCTCAGGGTGGCTCACACAGAACCACCTGCCCTGCCATCCCCACCCCACTGGTCCACTTGCCCAGGGAACAGAAACTCCACATTAGCTCTGTCTTCATCTGTAGCTTGTACCCAGCCCTGGACCTGATGAGACATAGTCATGGTGGTGTTGGGTTGATGATGGGACTTAGTGATCTTAGAGGTCTTTTCCAACCAAAACAATTATATGATTCTATGGACTCACATGGTGCTGCTGCCTCCCTGCTGCATTTAGGAGCTGGATGGTGAGGGCAGGTCTGTGCTGGCACTCTCTGGTTCCCAGGCTGCCCCTGATGCTCCCCTGACACTATTGGCTACCTCCAAACCCCGTATGGAACCAAAATCAACAAAGGCAGGTCACAGTCCCATCACTTTCTTTCAGCCATAGCATCTGCAGTAACCTCAATCTCCAGCCCTCATGGCCCTGCTGAGGTGGCTTAGCAGCAGTACATGGATTTGTTTAGTCAGTTGCAGCTAATCTTTACCACCTACCCATCAGTTATCAATCACACTGCAGGAATAATCTCCTGACTCTCTGAAATTACCTTAGATTGAGTCATGCATACATCCCCACACACACCTAGTATGTGAAGAAGAATGATCCGATGTGCAAGAAACACAGCTCTTCACAGTGCAGTCCCTGCCTGCTTTCATTCACATAACTGAGATCTTAATTCAATATTTCTACCATGGGGTGTAATCTGATAGGTAGTGCTAAAGTGCATCCACTTGCACAGTTCCCATATGCTGTCTTCCTGTCTCTGCAAACTGTTCTCAGTACAGAAACTGCAGCGGTTCTCACCCAGGCTTGCAGGCTCCATCTGCCTTCTGAGTCATGGGACTCAGCTTTAGGTTCAGGGCTCCCAGATGTTGGTAGTCAGGTCCTCTTCTCTCTTTAGTGCTGCAGCCCCTAAACCAAATTATACTGGGTAGAATTGCTGGTGTTTAAAAATAATAAGCATTTTTCAAAACCTATTGTCCTGGTTTGAGCTGACAACAGCTCCACATAAAGAAGTATTTTGCCCCAAAGGAGTAAACAAAAACACACAGAATTGGAGAATGGAAAATACTATTTACGAAAGTATACAAAAAGTACAAAAGGTATAAAGGTACAAAAGACACAGAATCAACCTCAGCCCAGTCCTCCACCTGGATCTACCAAGCCTTGACAACCAGACCAAAATCTTCCCCTCACAGAGCAGGTTCAGAAGCCTCAGATGAGGCCTCACTGTACCTCCCCCACACAGAGAACGCTTAGTAGGTGTTAGTGGCATAGTTGAAAAAAAAAACAGCTTGCCAGCCAAAGAGGCAGAAGGCCACTCTCCCCCACAAAGCAAGACGTAAGAGCCACCACACATTCTTGGAGAAGACAGGAGGGAGAAAGAGAGAGAACTGATTTTTAACTCTCCTTATATAGGGAGATGCAGGATTATGGGGTAGAGTAACACAGTTACAATTACAATTCCTTGTGTCCTCCCTCTGGAAACCATCCACAGTGAGAGCTTCTGAAAATTTAGTTTGAAGGAAAACTAAGACTTCAACAAAGGTGATGACATTACTGTTCCATCTACGAGAGCTTATGTAGTGGTGTTGAAGAACATGAACTGATTTCTCAAGAGTTTCATTTCTGAGCCTCAAAAGCTGACTGATTTGAAATTGTCAAAAAAAGCATTAAATTTCTTTGGTGTGAACCCAGAGCTTTTCATGTGTTGTGAAAATCTCCTTCATGATATCTTAAAGTTGCCAGGGTTATGAAGACACTTATGTAGTAAATGTGGAAACTGGCCTGATTTGACGAGATCAGTTATTTTTTAGAAGGAGAGAATGCTCTTATAAAAGATTTTTTTTTCTCTTTCTGATAATACAACTAAATTGTGTTCCTTGTCATCATCCTGAACTTCCAAAGACCTTTCATAATAAAAATGGGGGGAGAGGGGAGACTATTAAGCAACTGCACTTCAAGCTACATACTTGCTTAAAGATCCTGTAACTGAAGACTTAAAACTTGTGTTAAATAATTCTGGAATTTGTTGAATGGCTAGTGATATGTTCGCTCTTCATATTAGCATTTGTAGTGAGGAGCACTGCAGAGAAGTCAGCTACCTGAGAATTAAGGTTGTAAATACTGTACAAGTCTATCAGATCTTGGATATGTTAGTGGAAAGGCACCAAGATCACATTTTTCATGCTTGAAGACTATTTGCAGCACCATATCTTGCAAATAAAAATTATATTCATCCAGCAAGGGTCATGGCACCGTAATAAGGTTAAGTACAGTTTTTTCTGTTTGTTCCTGGCATTAGAACAACTAACAGCAGTAATATATAGGAAAGTTAAAATTAAAAAATTTTTTATTGTCTTAGAGGAGAGGGAGTCGGTCACCAGTGGTAAGAAAAATAATAATGATGACAGTTTCCTTCTTGGTAATTTCTTCATCCATGACCAATGGCAAAAGCCTTGGGTACAGATTAGTTAAAGATTTAGGACAGTGTCACTCAGGAGACCATCAACAGATCATCATGCAATCAGTACAACTGAAAGGACCCTTATACTAAGGGAACATGGAAAAGACCTACACAGATGCAGGTCATAACTGATGAAACACCGGTGAGGTGCTAGCAAAGAAAAGGAGGATATGAAAAGGTACAAGTCTCTCAGTAGAACCTCAAAAACACATTGTCAACAGCAGGTGCTTTTTGTCAGAAAGGCCACACTGGGCAGTACAGGGATAAGCAACAGAGATCTTGAAGACAGGAAGGAAAAAATTCAAGGACATTCTAAGCAAGCAATTTTCATACAAGACAGGATTCATTCTGACTAATTATATCTCTTTTAAAGGTGTACAAAACACACCTTCAGTTAAAACTAGTTGAATAATTTTGAATAATATCAAATTAGACTTGGAATTTTAAATGCAATTTAAGCATTGCTCTTAACTCCACTTCTCCAAAGCCAGTTTATTTAAATTTCCAGACAGTATATTGTCAATTACCTGATTTTCACTTTCACTAAAGATTTCTTCCTTTTAAGCACTGTCTTTTGACAAGTTACTTTGCTGTGTATAAAACCACATTGAATTAGTTTTTTTTCTCAGTTACAGTTCAAGTGCTTTGCGTTATCAGACCCTTAACACAGGTGCCTCCCTACCTAAAACATACCTCAGGAGCTGTACTTCCTCTGCTTCAGTGTTTTACTTGCTTTAAAAAAAAAAAATTGCTTTGATTTTATTATTTCAGAAATTGTTTATTAGTATTGATTGCATTGTTTCAGGAATCGTTTTGTGGGCTGAAATCTATTTCCTTTGGGTGTGCCATGTGAAACAGAAAATTAGTGGAGACTTCTCTCTGCACTCAAATCCAGACAGCTGATATATGTCCCAATATCATCTTTCTTAGTTAATTTTAGGCAGCTTAGATTTCAAAAGACTGAATATTTGAATATTGCTCTGTTTTATTCGTTGTTAGTAAACACTGTTACTACAAGACATTCCTAAGGGATTCCTTAGACAGGTTTTGAGCAGTGTATTGCTCCCTGAGATATCAAAGCAATCACAGTGGAATTTTGCTGAAATATTTAATAGCTATTATGAATAAAAAAAGGCACATATGTACTATTCTCTAGTTAAAAAACAGAAAGCAAACCCTAAGTGAAATTACAATTAACATCTATTAACCCCAGGAGACATTATTACAGGAATATGTGAGTAAACCATGTGTATTTTTGACAGCTATATTCTTGACAGCTACCCACTGACACTAGGGGATACATGATTTTCAAGACCATTTTGAATGAAGTACATGTTTTGTCTTCCCCATAAAGTAAGGGTGAATACTCTTTTGCCATCAGAATTAAGGATTATAAAACTCTTCAGAGTTTTCACTAAGCTATTCTTAAGAGAGATGTAAGTTATTATCACAGCTAGATTGTGTGATATAGCAAGAATAAATTGTGTAAGTTTCTAAATAATGAAATAATTTCCATTACCTCCTTGTGCTGTAAGAAGTTCTTTCCTTTAACTAGAGCAAGTCAAGGGAAGTTATTCCCCCTCGGTGAGACCACATCTGGAGTATTGTGTCCAATTCTTGGCTCCCAGGTTCAAGAGGGACAGAGATATGCCAGAGAGTGTCCACAGAGGGCTACATGGATAATTAACAGACTACAATATCTGTCTTATGAGGAAAGGCTGAGAGACTTGGAATGATTTAGTCTGGTTAAGGGAAGACTGAGCAGGGTTCTTATTAATGTTTACAAGTATCTGAAAGGTGGATACCAAGAAGAGGGTGATAATCTCTTTTTGATATTGCCATGTGATATGACAAGAGGCAATGGATATAAGATGGAACAAAGGACATTCCACCTGAACTTGAGGAAAAATTTATTTACTGTAAGGGGGATGGAGCACTGGAACAGGCTTCCTGGAGAGGTTGAGAAATCTCCTTCTCTAGAGATTTTCAAGACCCATCTGGATGTGTTTCTGTGTGACCTGCCCTAAGTAATTTTCTTTTGGCAGAGAGGTTGGACTCAAGGATTCCTGAAGGTCCCTTCCAACCTCTACCATTCTATGATTCTATATCTTGGTGTAACATCTCACAATAGAGGCATTCTTTCGCATACAGTTAAATTTGCATACAGAAGCAGATATTAAATACATTAATACTTTATATTCAGCAAAAAGCTTTGACAGTTTTTCATGGTGACTTAGGTAACGCATACCTCTGTACACATTTTGGGCAGGAGCAATGTTCTTATCATGTGCCATTTAGCTTTTCCTGGCTTTAAAGAAATTTAAAGAGTAAGACTTATTGTGAATTTATTTAAAAGTAAATAGACTCTGCTCATAATACAAGTATTATACTTTATTTTCAATTAGCTATGTTTTTAGAAACACAGTGAGCTTTATAAATATGCATGTTGTGGTCTTAAATTACAGATGATGTGTTATTTATGTATTACCATGATTCCTCTTTTCTTCTGATAGGAAACTGCCACTAAAGGAGGAAAGTGGGAAAGAAGCTTTAAGTCAAGAAACCATAGAAATCAAAGTTGCTAATGACATCATCCCACCAAAAGAAGATGATAACAAAGCATAATAAGATAAACTACAGTTGTCTGGATAATGCATTTGGATTGACGTAATCGCGTGACCAAAACTTTACATCTGACCTTAATTTTTTTGGGAAACTTAAGCTTGGAATACTTAGTACCTGTGTGCATATGATGAAATGGTTTCTGTCTACAGTTCTTTTCTATATTTTTGTTAATAGTTTTAGTATGTAGTTTTGCTGACACCAAGTCCCAGGGTATCAATTTGAAAAATCTGCAGAATAAGAACTGTAAGTTATTATATGACAAAGTTTGTCTATTTAGAATAGTTATAAAGCAACCCTAATAACAAACAGCACATCAGCTCTCTCCAGATCATACAGTGCAGACTACATACATAAGTGGCATATACTACTGCATTGTTTCTGTTTATAATCAAACAAAAGTTTAGATTTTTTAAAACAAAACAAAGAAACAACCCAGTCTCAGTAAAATATTGAAGACAGCAGCACTGGTAGAAACTCCATAGTAATTCCAATTGTGGCTGTAACTTGAAGAAAAAAAAAAAAAAATCCTTCAACATAGAGCTAGCTCCACTTGCATTTTCACTTGGGTTCTGGTTAAGGGAAGGTAAAATCAAAATTGATAATCGTGATATACAGATTTAAATAAAATTGGATTAATATTTCATAGCAGTGTATTTGGCCTCATCCTAACTACATGAGTGTGATCTTGAAAGCCTCCAGGATTTTCAGTACTTCAGGTTTTCAATATTAAAGTTTTGGAGATTGCATATGAACTAAAGTGCAGTAAAACTGAAAAGACAATCATAATCTTGTCTATGTCTGAAATTTGCCCATACTTGAAGTCCTTATACTTCCCAGTTTCTGATAGGATGCCATCAAGCCCTACCTGATACTTCGTTCTCAGCACAAAGTGTTTGACATCTATACATAAAAGTGGAGGTGAAATGTAAAAGGCTGTCATTACATTTGAGGAAAATAGTAGGATGGCTTTCTTGTTAACCCAAGAATTTACATTTAAAGGCCTGTACATTTGAAAGAGGTGGTAAGGATGTATTTAATTTGTAGACCTTTCTTATTTTCCAAAACCATGTCACTTTTTGGGTTTTTTTTGGAGGGGGTTGGTTTTGGTTGGGTTTTTTTTTCAACTTTTCCTTAATTTTGGAAATACCTACAATGAACAGCTGATGTGGTTAGGATAAGAGGCCAAGTTCCCACAAAACCGTTATCAAAGGGAAAGGAATGGGTAAGAAGATGTAGCAATGTGGGATGAAAGCCATGAAGGTCGCTTATTTAGAACTTCTGCAAAGAGATTTCTTTAAATGCTAAGGAACTGCTTTTGGGTGAAAAAAAAGATGAAGATGTGTTCTTTGTTGCTGCCATGTACTGAGCAGGCAGTACTACCAAATAATTGCTTGTCCATTAAATTTATGTCCTGTTTCGTAATACAAAGTGTGCTGGACTGCCCTTTAACCTATAATTAAGAGAATCAGCTGTCTCATTTACGTATATGAATATATATATTTTTGCTATGAAGTATGTATCTGTAGCTGTGCTTTCCCCATCTGCCACAATGCAGGGAATAGATATGGAAAATTCCAGCAGTTGAAAGTAATATAGTTGATGTGGCTTAAACATCTGCAACTGCATCATTTCATTCATTATTTTTACCAGGATGCAGATTTAGGAAACCTTCCTGCAGATGTAGAAAACATTCACCCCTACCTGTCATCACAAAGTTAGGTGGTGCCATGAGCATTCACATAAGTCAAACTTCACTAGGCAGATGGTGCTTTTGCTGAAGCCAGAATGATCATTTGCACAAAAAGGGTCCTATACAATGTGGACAGAGCTAACAGTGTTCAGGCTCAACTGCAGAGGCATTTCAAATTGTAATACTTTTTACCAAGGCTTGGACAAAACCACTTCATGGTATAGTAGCTATATTTTCATTGCTACTGTTGCTTGGTTTTTCTTCATTTGATTAGTTTACTTTTTCCCACCTAGCCTCTAATTACAATATGAAGAGTTTGGAGAGTTTAAGAGGTCTTGTCAGCACATATATTATTAATATCTCTTTGCTACTCTTTATAGTAAAATATACCTCAAAATTATGTTGATATTGGAAGGAAAAGCATTTTCCTGCTGTATTGGATTGCAAATCAAAACCTATTTCTGGCTTCCTGTTTGTTTTATTCCTACTGTTAAGTCTCTTGCCAATTGGGCTATGTGAGGACTGAGAAACACACAGTTCTAAATTACTTGTGGCCTGTTCCAAGCAAACCTTTTGGTCTGTGTGTTAATAGGTAATCTATGAAAAAATGCTTAATAACACTGATACTTGCAAATATTTCCAGATGAGGGGCAGCGTATAGTAATTTGTAAGATACATGTAGAACTAAAATAACACAATTTCTTTATTTTCTTTTCTTATTCTAGACTAAAAAGAAAAAACAAGTATCTGTATAAATGTCACTTTTACTGTCTAAAAGTAATTTTAAGTGTTAGTATGAAATGTCAGAAGAGTTGACAAAATATAACTATTTGTAAAAATAATCTGAAATTCTACACTAACATACTCCAGGGATGAGGGTGGGAGGAGCCTTTGAAGTTATTAATAATACAGAATGTGGCAGTGACAATCTCTATTCAACAAAAAATTAGGAGTAAAATTAATTAAATTTACTTAGAGCTTCTTAATATTTTTTTAAGTAGACTTTCATTCCAATTTGCTACAATAGTAATAATTTTTAATTAGTATTTTACAATTTAGTATAAAAATATACTCTGAAGAATTTTTTCTGGTTTTGTTTGCTTATTTGTTTTGTTGGTTTTCTGAAGGGTTTTTTTGTTGTGTTTTATTTTTACTTTAAGCTTTTTTTTTTTGTGGTTGCCAAAATATTTACTATTCTGGTGATGCTAATGCCTAATGTGACAAATATTAATTTATTTAGGCTGCAGTCTTGCAAGAAATTTTGTGTAGCTGAACCCACCCCTCAGATGGCACCCCACTGACAGTGGGAGTTTACGTGACTGGGAGGATGGATGTCCTTTCATAAGAGAGCTTGCAGGACTGGGCTTATTTTCTATCTCTTCATAGATATATACAACGTAGCTACACAGTGACAGTCATCTACAAAGCTGTTTGACAGCAGTCCCTGGTATAGTAAATTCCACCTGCTGTCTTCAGCCTCTGCATTGATGTTCATCCAAAAAATGTTACTTTCTTTTTATGATGATTATTTATTTAAGTACAAAGCATCAAGCTGTAGTATAATAATCATGGCATTTTTCTGTTTCCTAGAATGGATAATGGAAATGTATTTGTGCCTTTTGATAGCATGCCACTCTGCTTTATTAAAGAAAAATCTTCAATAATTTGTCTACAAAGCCTGTTTAAAATATTTGAAAGCTTTACCATTGCATACTTTTCTGCTCAAATATACTCAAATACTGATCTAAATTAAACTGGAGATAATATTCTCAAGTCACATAAAACTTTTAAACACAAGATTTGCAAAAATCTATTGAGATCACAATTCTAGTGAGGGTCATAGTGGGTTCATTACTGCTAAAAATATTCAAGTAGAGCACATGGGGGTGTGTGTGGAGGTGTGTTGACCAATCTGTCAAGTTGAAGACTCACATAGAAAGTCTCCATACTTCTGTTTAGGTAGTTATGCCTAAAATGTTTACATCTTTTCTCAAATCTGACAGATGAAGTGGAGTCTTCCTACCATTTTACCTCTGGAGTAAAACTGCCACGAATATTTGTTTCATAGTCATTTGTGGCCTCATCATCTCTGTATAAGCTGTCATAGGAAATAATATCTTTGTAAAGTAATTACTGTGTCTGTTGGATGATATTTACTCCTGATTAAAAGGCCTCCAAAAAGACTATTTGCCGAAAAAGGTAAAGACCCCTCTTACAAATTGATTTGTGGAGGGGTTGCTGAAAGCACTGCAAGAGGGGCCACTGTGGAATCTGAGTCTCACTGGGCTTTAAGACACAAAGTGAATTCAGTGGGTCCTGAATGTAATTCATCCATTTCAGCAAGGCTCTACATGTCCTTAGCTGATCAAGTCACTTTTGTGAATTGGACTTCCAGGTGTTAAGTGGAACTTAAATGTCGTGCCAGGCTTTTGCTAACATTGGCACAGAGGAAGTTTTCCTGTCAGGAGTTTGAACAGGTTAGGAATCATTGACAAAAACTTCCTATCATAGTTTTATTACTGTACATCCAGGAATGGGAGAAACAAAACATCTCTCTAAATTGTTAATTGTGATTGGGATACTTCCTTCGGTGAAGATGAAAACATTTCAAGAAGTCATGTTTTAAACTTAAATCCCTTTGTTTCAGATCAATGCAAAGCTACCATGGTTAAATAAATACTGGGGAAAAAATCCACCCCATTTTTCAGATTTTTTTTTTGTTTAATTTCCTGGAGTACACAATCCACTTGACAGCAGTTCAGTAGTGGTAGGAGAAAACCACTTTCTAAGTTTGTAGTGATCTTTAACTTCTAACTGATCTTCAATAATTCCACTACATATATAAATGTCTTCAGATATGATTCTATTTGAACCTGAGTGCAAAAGAAGCCTTTCTATTACAAATTTAGCTTTGGATCAGGTTTTTAGAAACCAGTCTACCTTTCTTCTTAACTGGCATTGCAAGCATGATGTTTGACTTTCAAATTTGAATATTTGCCATTTTTAACCCAGAGAAATTAAATGAATTTTTTTTGCCAAAGTTGTATTGACAGGCTTTAAGTTATAGGTGAGATTGGAAGTGGGCAAGATGACCAGATTCAGTGCTGACAGAATTCAGGTAAGGCATTACCAGAGAGAGCAGATGGTTCTGATGCTGGAATATTTTCTCCCTAGCAGTGACAAAGGAAATGGGGAGCTACTGAGGCAAGAGAGGCTGCTGGAGGGCATTGCCAAAAGGCAGGGTACTGCAGGTTGTGAAAAAACAGGGAAAGAACATTAACCCTGTTATATGCTTAATCTCTACCGTGTAAGGCTACATTTTTAAACCTAAAATGCAGGGTTGGGACAAGGGTAAGCAAACCCTCAGAGTCTCTGTAGATCAGTGACACATCTATAAAGCAATCTGACCCCCCCGGAAAATAATCTTGTTGCTCACAATGTAGAGCTCTCACTAAGAATTTTGAACTTTTTAGACAAAGTTTAAGCTTTCTTGCTACAATGAGCACTTGGTATGTATTTGTATGCTGTGTACAGTATAAGCTAAAGCATACCATATATTATTTTTGTTATTCCACACATCAACAGCCCACTTGCAGTATATACCACCTCAATGATATATTGATAATTTAGCTACCACTGGAGCTAGTTTGTTTATTGTTTAAAAATCTTACGTCCCTATGAAATGCTGTGTATATATATATATCTCTATACTGTAAAAAGAAGTAATATTGCAGATGCTGGTTTTGTATTTATGAAAGACATTGAAAGTATGGCTTAAAGTATATCAATTATTTGTCACTCTTCACCATTTGTATATTAATAGTAAAGATACTTTTACTTTAATGAAGTGTCGTAGTTACATTTGTTTTTTACTAAATGTCTTTCTGTCAAGATGTCTGATTCTTTAGGAGTCTTATTGACAAAAAGAAGCAAAACAATTATTTTTTCTCTATAAAAGTACTGAATAACACTCAAGCAGCACTGCAATTTTTTATTCTCTTCTGTCAAAATACACCATGCTATTAAAAACTACATCTTCAGTCTCCAGATGAGCTTGAGACCCATTATGATCAGTCCCCTAATGCCAATACCTAATTACCAATAAAAGATGGTATTTTTTACCAAAGAATGAAAGGTGTTTAGTATTTGCCAGCAAAAGATGATCAGGAGAAGCTTGCTTGTTTTGCCAAACTCTGAGCATTTCAAAAGTCTTTCAGCTGGGTTAGCACCGCCAGAAAACGGTGACAGCAGGTGAGACACAGTCTGTAATAAAACAGGCTTGTAATGCAGTTCTGAGATGTATCCCACTAAGATGAATGGTGGGTGAAACACACCCCAGACAATACAGCTCAGACATTTTCCTGAAATGGAAGAGGAACATGTATGTTCTCTACTTTAGCACCAACAAAATGAAGTCTCCTAAAATACTTCATTTCCATGGGCACTTGCTAGTCTGTATAGTTTTGCCTAGGCATCAACCTTGTAGGTGCACCCATTAGTGAGTTTGCAGACAACACCAAGTTGGGAGCATGTGTCAATCTGTTAGAGGGTAGGAGGTCTCTGCAGAGGGACCTGGATAGGCTGGACAGATGAGTGCAGTCCAACACCATGAGTTTTAACAAGTCCAAGTGCCAGGTTCTGCACTTTGGCCACAACAACCCCATGCAGCACTAGAGGCTGGGGACAGAGTGGCTGGAGAGCAGCCAGGCAGAGAGAGACGTCAGGGTACTGGTTGACAGCTGACTGAACGTGAGCCAGCAATGTGCCCAGGTGGCCAAGAAGGCCAATGCCATCCTGACCTGTATCAGGAATAGTGTAACCAGCAGGATCAGGGAGGTCATTCTTCCTCAGTACTCAGTGCTGGTTAGGCCACACCTTGAGTACTGTGTCCAGTTCTGGGCCCCTCAATTTAAGAAAGATATTGAGGTGATTGAACATGTCCAGAAAAGGGCACCAAGGCTGATGAGGGGGCTGGAGCACAAGTCCTACAAGGAGACTGGAGAAGAGAAGGCTCAGGGGAGACATTACTGCTCTCTACAACTACCTGAAGGGAGGTTGCAGCCAGGCAGGGGTTGGTCTCTTCACCCAGGCACCCAGTGACAGAACAAGAAGACACACTCTCAAACTGTGCCAGGGCAGGTTTAGGTTGGACATTAGGAAGAAGTTCTACAATGGAAAGAGTGATTGCCCACTGAAAAGGGCTGCACGGGGAAGTGGTGGAGTCACCATCCCTGGAGATCTTTAAGAGGAGGCTGGATGAAGCAGTTAGTGCTGTGGTTTAGTTAATTAGAAGGGTTAGGTGATAGGTTGGACTCAATGATCCTAGAGGTCTTTTCCAACCTGGTTAATTTTGTGATTCTGTGATTCTAACAAACCATACCAGCCAAAGAATGGAGGGATTGTATATAGGACAAGAATGTTTCACTCAACAAAATCCTCACAGTATCTTCTTTCTTTCACAGATCTTTAAGCTCTGACCCTGTGGATATCTTAGATGTCTTCTTCCCTAAAAGTCAGTGGCACCATTAACAAATAGCAAAAAAGTCTATTGAAAAAGTGAGCCTGAGGGAACTGATTCAGTGTTTGTTAACATTTGTGTGCTGATTAAAGTTTTTCATATAGTAGTCTCTTAGTCAGAAAAAGCCAGACTTCATCAAATGATGTGTACATTTAGTTCAGATGTCTCAAGAGTCAATCAGTTCAGTGCACTCGCTTCAATATTAGTCCTAATTTAATTTACAGCTAAATAACTATTGTCAATTACTGATAATGCAGAGATAATGTATGGTATCTTCAGTAACAGACTCAACTTCTTAAAATACAGCCTTGCCACTATTTACCATGCTCTGACATATTTCAGACATTACTCAAAATACAAGGAAAGTTATTTAAAAGAACATTCAGGTAATTTGATAAGAAAAAAATATTTACCCATGTAATTGCTGATTTAGATACAGAAAACATGGGACGCATGCAGGTGTGGGAGGAAATAAAATAGGAAAAAAAAAGAAACAATGTGTCACACTTTGCGTTCTTGGCAGAAGATAACTAACTTTCTCTTTGAGTCCTAGCAGATCCTGATGAACTATTACTTGTAAGTTCATTTCTCTGTAAAAAATTCTCAGGTTTGGTAAAAAAAACCCCAGCCAATCAAGCAAACAAAATACAAACCCCCAAAACAACCAAAACTCTAAATAGTGTCAGTACCAATATAAACGAATTGTCAATTGTGTTGCTGAAAAAGCAGAAGGAACCACACTTGGGAGCAGGGTGATTAGACCAGGAAATAAATTTATAAATGTAAAGTGAGAAAAAAAGGTTTTGAATTAAATATTTTTTTTTTCTAAGCAAATGCCATCTTTTAGGACTAACCTAGTAAGAGAGAAATTATATTCTACTGTTTTAAAATTTAAAAAAGAAATGTTATTGTCTTAGTTCTGTCATAATGAATGAATTTTAGTTTTGCAATTATTTATATCACAGAGTGCAGAAAAAGGAATCATTTGCTTGTATCAGAAGGACTAAATATTAACTACATAAAATAGGAAGGTATTGCAATGACACTTTCCAAAGTAATAAAAAAGAAACATTAAGATTTTTTAAAGAACTAGGTTTGGATAGATTTCTGAACTCCAATTATCTTTAAAAATAAAATATTTAGGAGTACTTAATAACTCCTTGCATGTAGTGTACTGCAAGATTCATTAATAGGGCACTTTCAATGAAATTCAAACTACTGTATGATGAGTAGGGCAGAATGAAAGTACTGATGTGTATTACAAGTTTCCTAAGCAAAGTTTTCCTTTATAGAAAAGTTTTGTAATGAGGACATTCCCTAATGGAGTGCAAGTGTTAATTGTTGCACTGGACTAATCATTCTGCCCTTCTTAATATTCATGACATGCCCTTTTGCAGCACTTTATCCTTTTCTCCTGAAAGTATATAATCAGTAAAAAGTAGTATCTATAGAAAAAATGAAGGCATTTACGCTGCAAAATATTCTTTTCTTCTGTGAATAAACAACACAACTTTCATAATAATTTAATGCTACTAGGAGACAGTCATTGTCAGATTGCCATGAGGGTTTTCAGCCCTCTGGTGCTGGGGCATGGGGGAAATCCATGTGGGTGTCAGAGAATTTGGCAGCCGGGGTTTCTCCTACCATCCTCAGCCCATGAGCAGAGCAGCCAGGGGTGAAGCCCCAGCCTTAGTGAGCCCATAAGGATGATGCAGAGCCAAAGTCAGGCCAGGGAATCAGGATTAATCTGGTCTGTGGGTGCAGCTGAAATGAGGACAGACCTAACTAAGATGCTGCTCGGGTGAGGCTAATGGCCCTAGGAAGCTGACATGGGGTCATGGCAGGGTGGGGAGAGCTCCATGGCTGTGCAGAGAAAGTCAAGATTTATAGGGTCTGGAGAATCAGACAGAAAATTGACAGAGAGATAAGATTATATATTCTCAGACTTAGGTTAAATGTTTAGAAAAAAAATTTAAAAGATGATTTGGAAATAGGAATTGGGTAAGTGCCCATTGCCCATGTTAAAACAGTAAGATGTCAGTTATTCAGTTAATTCAGGTTAAGCATGTTTTCCACCTGAGAAAATACTCCTACAAGTAGACTAATTGTACTCTTTGCAGATTGATTGTGCTGTATTTTGTATGAGTTCCTTGGGAGACAAGCTCCTTGTAATTTGCAATTTGTCTTAAGTGGAAGAGCAGAAAACTGATAGAAAGGTTGAATCACTGGATTAGGGGTTAGAGAGCCCAATCTCCATTTTGGGTGCTGGTTGCTAGGATTGAAGAAATCGATTGCCAGGGAAGATTAATGTTTATTTTTCTCTCCTTGTCTGTTTTGTGCTGAAGATTTATGTACCCATTCATCTTACTGATTTCAGTGAGACTACTTGCAATAAATATAAGAACAAGACATAAACTGCTTGCAAGATCTAAACCATAGAGTAGAAGTGGAGTTTGTTGGGTCTTCTGACAGAGAAATCTTTTTTTGCTGCTTCTTCATGGTTAGTATGCTTGTGTTTTAATGTATCAGGACATCCAGTTGCTGCAATATAAATATTATTGATCATATACTTAGTATGATCAATATCCCTGACTGAGCTACAAGAAGTGTGAAAGGGTGTAGACCACCATCGAGGTAAGCACATTATCACCTGGCTCTGCCAATGCTGGGATAATGGGACCTATAGTTTGATATTAGCAGGTAGGGAAGGCAAGCATCTGGCCTCCCTGTCTGAGGAAGGGGACTTTGGCAAAGTAACTGGAGAACAGGCACAAGCCCTCAACCTCTCAAGGTGGCTTGAGCAGCATGAAGGAAAGGTACCTCTTCAAGGAAGGTATTATGTGTCAGCCAGGCAAATGGGCCACCATAGAGAAAAGTATGCAAAACTTGAAGGATTTAGTTATGCTCTAGGTGTTCTGTAATGATCTGGATGACGAACAGAACCAGACAAAATCCTGTGCACACCAGCTATGTGGAGGAAGTTCCTATGGAGTACACCTCCATCACATGCCAGCTGATTGTCATTATTGTCATGGAAAGACAGCCAAGGACAAATAGTGGATGAATTGGCTCGCCAACACTGGCAATACAAGGGAATTCTCTCCTTCTCTATACAGGCCTGCTTTTCAGCTGTGGAGGAACTGTCCTAAGAGTTCCAGCAGTTCAGAGAGAACACGTCTGTTCCTCACATGTGGGATCATGTATCTCAGCTGTTAGGGACACCCGATGATTTTAGGTGTGTGGTCATGTGCAAGACATGAGGAATTAGGATGAAAAGCCCATTTCAATCTGAACTGCACAAGTACATACATGTGTTGCAGGGGAAAGCAATCATAATAGGGAATTCTTCTAAGAAGAATGCTATCCCAGATTCCAATGGAAATTACCCAGACACAGTAGACAAGCTGATCTTGACTCTGATCCCCTTGAGGGGACTTCAAAGCCATTTTTATGAGAAGTGAGTGATTGATCAGAACACTGTCTCAGGCTGGGTAAAGGAACAATCAGGTTTATTGGTCTCTATGGATCCAATGGCCTGGCATATCACACCCACAGGAGTATAAGGCTCCAGCAGGTTTGGGTTGGAAAGGACATTAAAGATCATCTAGTTCAAACCTTCTTGCCATGGGCAGGGAGACCTCCCACTCAAACAGATTTCTCAAGGCCTCATCCAACCTGGCCTTGAACACCTCCAGGAAGCGGACACCCATGACCTCCTTAGGCAACCTGTTCCAGTGTCCCACCATCCTTACTGTAAATAAATTTTTCTAATATCTAGTCTAAATCTACCATCCTGAAGCTTAAATCCATTCCCTGTAGTCCTATCACTACAAACCCTTGTGAAAACTCTCTTCTCAGCTTTCTTGTAGGCCCTGTCAGATACTGGAAGGCTGATATTTTTTTAATGGAGACTGGAGACTCACAGCAGATTATCATGGCCTGAATGAAGTTACACCAGTGATGTGTGTTGGAGTCAAAGGCAGCCAAGTCCTATGTTACGACTGATGTCACTAATATATTTTTTTCTATTTCTTTAACACCAGAGTGCAGGATCCATTTTGCTTTCACTTGGATGACTGTCCAGTACATTTGGAATCAACTGCCTCACGGTGGAAAGAGCCCCACCATTTGTCATGGACTGATTTGGACTATACTGGAAAAGTACAGTCCAAATTGCATTGGACTGTGCATTGATGACATCATTGTATGAGGAGACATAGAAGACGTTTTTGAGGAAGTGAAGAAAAATCATTTGAAACTTAAAAAGCCCCCTCTCCACACACAGAGAGAAGATAGCACAAAAAAAAACCTGAGTTGAGGTAACGAATTTACTAAGATGATGCAGTGCACCATTACCACAGCCTATTTGCTATGAAGAGCAGTAAAAAGAGGAAGCAGCAGCAGCAGAAGCCAGAGATAAAATGGATTCCCCCACTGAAGCACAGAGCGGCACAGCAGAAAAGACCAATACCCAAAAAACCTGGAGACAAGAATGGGAACAGGAAGCTTCTGACACTACAATCTGAAGTTCAAGATCCGTGATACTTTGCTCCAGCCAGCACTTTTCTTTAGAAGCCTGGTACAGAATATGCATCAGCAGATTTAATTCAACCCATGCTACATGGGATTGCTTTTGCCCAGAAGCCTGGGTGCTTGTGGTGAGTAATACAAGAGGATGGAGAAGTCATTGTGTGCTGCAAACGCTGATCTTCAGTGAGAACAGGCTAAGAATTAAATTGTATGATACTAATTGTTAAATACCTCTGCGAGGCATAACATAGTATAGAATAAGAAGTGGATAATGCCCTGAATTCAGCTATGAGAAGGTTAAGCATTTGGTTAGTTGTTGGGTTTTTGGTGAGATTTTTACCTCTTTCACAAGAAGCTGGGAGAGACCGCAGCCAAGAGAGGTAGCTGAACCAGCCAATGGGTATTGTATACTAATACTCATGTGATGCTTGCTATATAAGGGAAGGGCTGGCCTGGACAAGTGTGAATATTTGAGCAGGTGACTGTTGCATCACAGTGGTAGGATCTGTCAGAGGGGCCATGCGTGGACTTGCCATTATGGTCAGTGCTGCATTTTGTATCACTCACTAAATGTACAATTTCATTAGTGATTTTATGCCGAATTGTGAGATAATGAGGAAGCCTGGTCTTGGCTCACATGCTTGGGGAAAACAACCTAACACAGGCCTCTGGTTCCCATGGCAGGGCAGCTGCCTCCCACAGAGGGTAAAGAGATAGAGAAACATCTGGTTAGAGAATAACAAGTTATCATGAATATTAATGAATGGGACTGTGCTTAATTATGCCAACCAATTAGTATGCTTCTGATAAGCATGACAGCGTCCTGCAGAACTCATGTTACCAATCAGAATTAGATGCATTGCCTTAGCTAATAAGCTTACACTATAAAAGAATCATCCTGTCGCTTATAAAGGGTTTGACCATTATTCATTGTATTGGTGTGTTCATGTCGTTCCGGCCCTGCATGTGAGAAGTGACCCCAGCAATTTTCATTATCTCTTTGTGCTGTTCTGTCCAGCTCTGCTTACCTCAACCCACAAGGCTTTGCCTTTTTTCCCCATTCTGCTTCTCATCTCACCAGGAGACAAGGAGCATTTGTATGTGTGTTGGACATGAACTACAATAGTAACACAGCAAACAAACAAAACACTTTGTAAAAAAAAAAAAGTAGCAGTACGTCCTAAAACATCTTTTTCAAGGACACCCATAACTATTTGTAAGGGCAAGATTAACCTTTTCTGGGATTCCTTTTTGTTTGTTTTTCTTTTTGTTTTTCTCTCTACTAGGCCTTTTCAAGAGCATGCTATAACTTCAAAGGGGTTAAAATAAATGCAGGTGGAGAGTTTCAAATGGCTAGTGCTTTCAACTGTACTTTTTGGAGATATGTATGTTTAGGTGTTTTTAAGGAAAGCAGTTACAGGTAGCACTCTAACAGGTAATTTTTTTGTCAAACAACAAGCTTTGTTGTTTGGATACTGCAGCTCATATTGAAAACCCTGAGCAGGATAAGGTAGTGTTTAAACAGAATTACAGTTGAAAAAAAAAGAAAAAGTGGAGGAGGTAGGAAGAGGGAAAGCTAACATAATAAATCAATAGGAAATCTGTACTGAGGGAAAAAAAATTATGGGTTTAATAATTTTTTATCACATTTCATTCTGAAGTGAGTGGGAAAAGTTAGGGAATTAACAGAAGGACATTAGTAAAATAGTCTATCTATAAGATAGAAGGTTAGTGAGAGAAATAAGAATAAAAAGAGTAGAAGAAGTTTAAGTGAAACTAAAAAGAAAAGCAAATTGCTGGCAGAAAATAGATTTTTTAAAAAGATAACTACAAGTAATAGAAAAATATCTGTTAGGCTGACCTAGAGAAGAGTGAAATGTTAGATGGATACCACAGGAAACTTTAACTTGTAGTACAGTATTAAATGATGATTTTTGGACAGTGTATGGACTTCCTTATATCATACTTTTCACATAGCTAGTGATTAGGAGAAGTTCACCCTAATGCTTCATTACTTTCTGGATATATCTTACCACTCTCTGCACACAGAGCCTTTCTTGGGGCCCTGAACTAACCACATACCTGTTCATTCTAGATCCTATTGCATAATTTATACTTTTTACCATACTCATGGTCATAACACCTTCATGGCTTCAACTTCAAAAATGTATCCAGTTGTGCTTGAATTTTGCAATGGCCTGAGGATCTTCCCCTCCCCCCAACTGAAAATTTACCAGACCAGCTCAGATGGCTTGGAAGTAAGATAAATGTGTATTTACAGCAAAGCTAAATTTACAAGCATATATATACAATATATTTACATGTATTTACAATTACATGCAATTGAGAAATAGTACAGAAATTCAAATTCCCCTCCCAGACAAAGAAAATAAGCCCAGAGGGGCTCAAAGCCACTCTTTATTTCTCCCAGATAGAAAACAATCAGCAAAGCTTACTTGTTATCTGTTAACCAAGGTTAATGGAAGATATTAGAGAGAGAAGTGAAGCAATCTACTGCTCAGAAGCAAAAGAAGTACTAATTGTTTATACTTTGGTTTTTTATCCATTTTAGCAAACCAATGAATGATCTAGATTTTATAATTATTTTTACAACCAATTGTCTATTTTCTTTCATTAGAATATTTCAATTAGCTTTAAACCAGCACAAATTTATATGTTGTACTTTGAGTAGGCAGATCATATCTGTGTTCTGGACAGAAGAATATATGGGGTTTTCACAGGAACTGCTGCCTCAGACAGGTGTGCCTTCTAATTTGGAGGGGACATAATGGTGGGCTGCCAGGCCTTGTAAATGTTTACTCAATTTAAATTTTGATGGGAGCAGTTTAAAACTCCAAGAAGTATATGAAGTTCTCTCATGATATGGGCACAGTGATTCACTGCAGCAAGGCAGGTGAGTAGTGTCTCATGCCCCCCTCTATCAGCAATTATTTTTCACTGGGTAGAAGTGTGCTTTATTGCAGTTAGTCAGCAGTGACAACGTGAGCTAGCTGAGTGCTATTTTGAGTTTCTCTGATAATGCAGATTATGCCTCTAGTACATAGATGACAACAACTGTGATTGCAGGAAGCCATAATAAAGGGGTTAAATAATTTAATTTGACTTGCCATTTCTGCATTTATTGACTCTTGCTAGACCAGCTTACAGATTGACCATACAAAATGTGTGTCTTAAAAATCTCTTATTTACAGTAAAATATCAGGTCTCTATTTAAAAAGCAGTTAAATTTTGGACTTTTGATTATTCATATACTTTCTTTTGTAATCCTCACTCACTTCAAGTGAGTGAAAATCAGGCTGTGAAGCAATATGAACTGTGAATATTTCCCAATACTCTGAAAGATTTTGCAGTAGGTAGTACTGTTAAGATAGTAATGAAAACTGCTGCCAAGAAAAAAACCAGTGTATTTAATAAGACAAAATAGAATCTCAAAGTTAGTCCCAATTCACATTAAAATTAATTTATTTCCTGTGTCTTCTTTTTAGCCAAATAGATCACTGGTTATTTGTCTCTTACACAGTCTGTTAAAAGGAGATTATCATTCTCACAGGTGGATGCAAGGATGTGCCAATCAGGAATATATTAGAATATAGCAGAAATCTATCATATCATGCTGCACTTAGAACTGCCAGGAATGACAATTGCTTTAAAGAAATTTCAGTTTTTAAATGAAGATACACCCTATATCTAGATTTTATAAGTTATTTTGATTAGTCTTAGAATATTAGTATAATTTAAGTTTTTATTAGATCTGAGTTGGGATGCATGTAGATTACATATACATAGCCTCTAGGTGCAGATTCTCTTATGTATTTCTTTTAAGTTTCACTGCATGATACTCTGTCATAGTATTAATTAATTTTTTTCTCAAAACAATGTTTTTTAGCTTGTTAAATATAGGCATATAAATATGGGTTCTTTGGTTTGGGTTTTTTTCTAACAGTTTAATTTTGTCAGTGAGAAAAAAATGTATTTGTACATGGAACTAAGATAGATTTATCACTTGCTACAAAATATTTCAGATAGAAACATCATAATTGCTTCCTTTCATCACAATATTGTACCAGTATGTCTTTGTTTGCCAGCCAGCCTTTCCAGACCACCCAGAACTGCTGAAACATCTGAGGTAATACACATTCAATTACGGTATTATAAAGATGAACTATCTGTGCTAAGGTTTCAAATATTTCATAAGAACAAAAGTTAGGAACATGCTAAATCCCAGATAGGCTGCCAGAAGTCCCAAAATTACATAAATGTAGTTGAGACAGTATCTGGCATTGTTAAATAGCCATCCTAGATTTTACCACCTAAAGTTTAAATGACTGTGTCACATATTGTGTGGCATTCACTGAGAACAAAGGGAAGTAAATTGCTTCAGTGTGTTCAACAACTAGTAGCAATTTTATCAAAGCTTTGCTCTTCTAGTGGAACCAAATTCAATTCACATTAAGGAGTCTAGAGTAGGCAAAATTCCTGTTATGCCTTACTCAAGAGGCATGGAAAGAAAAAAGGCCACTGTTCACTAATAATATTATTCAACATGCCTGTTTTCTTTTAGGTCTTGCACTTAATTTCAGTAGATCTGTCTTTATACAGGTCTAACCCATTCCTTAAAGTGCACTCTCTCTGAGATTCCTCTTGCATCGATAGCAACAAATCTGTATGCAGACAATGAAGTGTTCTATGTTCTACAGTTGCTCTTCATATTCTTCAATGGCTTATAGATTGGTTTACCTCTCAGTGCAGCTCTTAGACCTAAGATATTTGGTACATTTATTTTGAGATAGGTGTGCCATATTTGCTAAGCTAAAATAAATTTACTAGTATGTGAATTTAAATCCATCTGGCTTTTTTAAAGCTCACTAGAGTGATTTTTTTTTTTTTCTTACCCTTTTGCTAAAGACTAACAATGTTGACTTGTGCAGCAGAATGGGAGGCTAAATATAGGGAAAAGAAAAATTTTCACTTCCTAGTTAGTTATTAACCTAGTACCATTCTCAATGACTTAAATGAAAATGTAATGTATGCAATATATTAGCAAGCGATAAAAAATAATTTGTTACATGCATACAATTTCAGGTGAAGCAATAATGAAGAAGAAAATTTTTGATAGAAGCTTTGAGTTGTTTTTTTTTTTGTTCAGTCAGAAAATAAAACTCTTCTTCTGTGATCCAATATTAGCTCATGTCAGAGTCTGTTCACTTGGTGTGTGATTTCCTATGTTAACTAAGAGAAGATGATGAGATGTCACAGCTATTAGCTCCATTTCTCTTTATATGGGTATGAAGACTCTAGACAGGGAGGGAGTGCCCCAGATGCTCTCTTTTACTCTTAGGTTTAGTTGGGAGGACAATTTGTCATCTTTATCTGTCTGAACCCTTTGGCCACATGGAAATCGATAATCCCTCTCTTCTCACCTATATCTTCAGCATAGGTTCTGCAGGACCTCAGGAGAGTACCAGAGTAAATTCTTTGCACCTGCTCACATTGCAGGGAATGAGTTTATTAATAGCTTCATGCTGCCTTATGTTTCAGATACCACCTCTTAGCTGAAAAGAACTAGCCTCTGAAAAAAGCTACACACTGCTCAAAGTTATATAGGTTGAAACTGTGACAGATGCTTCACAATGTGCTTGGTGTTTAAGATGCACATTTCTCTTTACACTGAATGCTGTGTCCAATTGTTAGTTTTAATCCTGTTTCAAGGCATGGCTTTGCTAAGGCCTGGTCCTCCCCTTACCAACCATCCATGTTAAGGTTGGAGTAAATGAAGGCAAAATGATCCCAAACAGCTAACGAACAGGGCTTATTAGATTGAACTGGAGCAGAGGGAAAATGGGAGGGAAAAGCAGTGGGAAATACATATATCAAATAGAAGGGATTTCCCTGGCTTGAGAATTGTGACATTGTTACAGGATCAGTTTCAAGTTTCTTGACAGTGGTGGGAGTGCAAAGCCGCAGCATGTGGTCTTCTCTTGGCCACGGTCAGTCCAAAGCAGAGCCATGACACTGTCATGGAAACAGGGGAATTAATGTGGCTGAGTCAGGAATTATAAAAACAGAATTATTTTATTTCCCTGAAACCCCAGCTCCAAACTATATGCAGAACGAGTTTTGGGTTTATTTACAGGCTCAATTCAATTGGGAAAAGCTTCACAAGGAAGCTATAGACAAAATTAGGATTTAGGAAGTCAGAAAATGGAAAAGGCTAAGCTATAAACACAGCTTTTACTCCACTATCAATTGGTTGAGCAGACAATTAAAGGGAACAGCAGACTTTACTAACAACGAGAAAATAGGTAACTGTCTATGATTCCATGCTGCATTCTATGTGACTCAGCTGATTCTGGCTGTAATCAATATCCAATCACAGATCTAAAATGGCAGAGTCCAAGGTGGGTGGCAAGACCACCTAACGTAGTGATATCACAAAAATATGGTTTCCATAATACAGAGATTTGTGGAAGACATGCTGTCTTCAGCAGCAACAGGTGAGAGCCAAGCTGCTGAGATCTCCCCAGACAGAGTAACAGCCAGGAAAAGTCAGCTGCAGTAAAGTCCCAGAGCAGCTGGGTCCAGGTGCCACTGGCAGCTCTCTCAGATGAACCCAGGACTTGCCAAGCTTGCAAGACTGCTCAGAATGTGCAGAAGTGACAAGACTGTCCAAAGGCACAGACAGTGTAAAATCAGGAGCCATGCCAAAAGGTAGGAGCTGTCCTAAAGCTGGGATGGTCCAAATGGGAACTTCTTGAGGCAGAGCTCTGTAAAACAGGGAGCTCTTCCAGGTAGGAATCTTTCAGGCAGTAGCCCTCATGCCTTTTCACTTCCTCTATTTATGCCCTTTTGGACAAAGTGTCCATTTGCCAATTTATACTGGGTACAAAAAACCCAGGCAACCACCAGCTCAATTTCCTGCACAGGCTGGCGCACAAGTTTCGATACATGTGGAAAGGTGCCATTTGCTGTTCCACTTCAAGCATGGCAGAGGGAGGGAAAGCAGTTTTCACACCTTCTTCTCCTCCCCACTCAACCCCACGGCGGGAGGAGAAAGAAGGAATTTGGGGTGCTTCAAGACAGACACAAGGCCCCTTTCTGTGACACAGGCAGTGAGGCATGGAGCCAAACGGTGGGGGGCTGAGCAGGGTGGGGGGAACGCAGAGCTATGCCGTGTGGCCACTGCTGACATTGCTTTGTGGAGGAGAGCCCCAAAACTCCCAATTGCTTTCTGCTTTCCCCTTATATGTTTGAATAGGGGAAAGCAGAAAAGTACAAAAAAGAGCCAGAAGAGCATCCTTTTCCCGATGCAGACTGGTGCCCACATGTGGAACTTATTCATGCCACGTGAATTTCCCATGCTGTAGAAGCACTCTGGAATTCTATTGGCTGGATAGTTTCTGTTCAGTATTTAAGGCCAATGGACACATTTGTCTGGAGAGGTAATAAATGGAATGATCCAAAAGTGCACCTGGCTTTTCTCTGTGGATCCTGCTACCTGAACCCTACCTGCACACTGGAGCAAGCTGCCACTGTGCTGCCATTCCCTGCTATGCAGTCAACATGCTATTGGTTAAAGCACACCTTTCCTGCAAACCTTCAGCGCCCTTGTAGGTCTAGGGGGTTGTGACATGGGTTGTTTGGTCCCATTGTTCATGCCTCAGCAGATAGATTATATTTGCAGTTTTGCAGGCTGATTCCTGGCCTTAAACAATAAGAAATTCTCCACTCTAACACACTGGCTTTGTGAATAAATTCAGCTGTTTGACTTCTCTTTCATAGCTTTTCTGGGACCTCTCCTGCCATTTTTATAGTGGGGCAAACCTGCTTATGGCTATAATGGTATGGCAAGGGCAGGATTTTTATTTTCAAAATTAATATAGTTTATTAATGTTGATATCCAGGAATCTGGCCATTATACTTAATTTTTAGTCAGTTCTTTGCTCATTCATGGAAAACATTGCACAGAGGAAAAACAGGGAATCTAGAACACTTAAGAAATAACTAGCAATAATGCAAACATTAAACTATTAGAACTGGAAAGAGGTCCTTGTGGTCAATTATAGCACCTGCCCACTAGAGGCACTCAAGAGGCTTCTTTCTGCTTAAGGCAGAAGGCACTTAGAATTAGTTACAGAGAAGCTTTTGAATATTTACTCACAAAATATTATATCTGGATTCCTTGGGGTAAACAGACAGTAGCCAAACACTTGAAGGGAGTTCTGTCAGTGTGTTGTTATCTGTTGAAGCTTCAGGTTTTTTCCAGACTCTAACAGGATGCTGAGAGAGAGGCAGATGATCTCTGACCAGATCCTGGTTCCTTTTGGATGAATCTGTGTCCTTTCCAGGACTCCCAGTCTAAGCAGATGACTTAGAGATGTGCAGACTTGTGATAATGTCTTGCAGATGTGCAGACTTGTCATGATGTCTTGCCAATATTGTGCAGATAGGCACAATATCATGCTGGCTAAGCAAGCCTATTGCATGAAAGTACTTAACACTTATTCCTGGTAAACTAAAGTAATTCCAGGTATACAAGCCCAAAGCATCAGGGCTTGTTATTATGCAGCAAAGCTGGCTTGAAACTTAGCAGGCATAATGCTTCAAAGCACATAAGGCAAAAGCATGTCAGAACATGGCAGGATACAACAGCAGAGAGCACAGATGTAATGGCAGAGAGCACTGATGCAGAGCATGGTGTGTTTACCTGCTCATGTCTCTTAAAAATTCAGCCCAAGACTAATGGCTCTTTGGCCACAGAGCTTACCCAAACAGAATCACAGTTAACTAAACTTGACCATATGAGGTGAGCTAGGGCTTGCTTTTACGCTTTTAGGGCAGAACACAAACAAGTGTATAAACACATGTGGGTACTCTGTTTACAACTTTGGAAGGAGATTTGATGGCACCAAGCCTTTCTTTTCCTTTCTGTCACTGTGAGGGTGACAAAACACTGAAACAGGCTGCCCAGGGGAGTTGTGGAGTGTAGTGGTTACCTGCCCCCCCCACCGTTTGTAAACCCTGGCTAAAACTCAGAAAACACTGGAAGTTAATAAATGAAGCTTTATATTTACAGCAATGCACAATATACAAGCAAATATTTACAAGATATAACAGATATTTACAGATATATACAGTGAAAAGGTAATACAGACACCACACCACTCCCGGAGACCAAAATCCCCAAGAGAGGGTAACCAAACCCCCCCTACCATCTTTCCCCCCTTCCCCTGTCTTATATCACCACCAGTTGATGCTGCAGATAAGCTGTAGTAGATCTGTCAGAGAGATTAGTGGCAGGAAGGAGTTAGTAATTTTACTCTGAATTAGCTAGACAAAGAGACAAAAGAGAAGCAGCCACAGCCAGTACAGACAGAAGTAGTCTGCTAATCTGGTTGTTTTGAGAACAGTTCTTAAAAACAACTTTGTTTTTCTCTCTCAGTAAAACTTGGTGAAGTGACACACTGTGTTTATCTCTCTCAGCCAGTAGTCTAATTTCTCACTCAAATCCTCCAATTAGCTCAAACCAACACATGGAGTCTCCCTTTCTGGAGATATTAAAATCTTGCCTGGATGCATTCCTGTGTGATCTGGTATAGGTGTTCCTGCTTTGGCAGGAGTGTTGGACTGGATGATCTTTCGAGGTCCCTTCCAGTCCCTGACATTCTATGGTTATGATTCTATGATTCTCACTCTTGCTTCTCCCAACAGCATAAAGGAGGGAGAATAGGGTAACATCTGGACACGCCAGGACATATTTAGGCCTATTTTGGCCTTCCACAAAAGTGGCTTCTTTTCCAACTTCATGAATGTTCTAAATTGATTGTTAATGTCTCCTTATTGTAGTCAATATTCCAAACCAAATACCTAGAACCTGTAAATTTTTAATATATTTTTGGGGGATTTTTTTTCTAGGGTTAATAAAAATACTAGATTTGTATAATCTTTGCCTCAAATATTAATATTCATAATTCATAATCGTGACATGCTTATCAAGGTGTGGCCCAAGTGGGGTGGTGGGGAAGCAGAGCTGTGCCACATGCTGTCTGCCATGAAGCTCTCTAGGCAAGCAGGCATCAGCAGGAATAGAGAACCATGGGGATGTGCAGAGTAGGCAGTGTGGAGTGGTGACAGGGATGTGAGAGAGTGGAGCTGAACCGAGCAGCTTCCTCCAACATCCTGCTTCCCCCATTTCCCCCTTACTCTCCGTGCAGCAGGCCTCAGGCTGAGAGCACCAGCCCAGATGATATGGACCCTCAGCTCTTAGTGGTGTTTTTTGAGTCAACAAAACACTTGGGGTCTCACAGGCTTTCCACCATCTTAATTTGTGAGTTCAGACTCTGAAAACACACCTAAATACACAAGGTTCTATTTTTTGCCCTAAACATATGATCAAGCTGCTGCTGTATGCTGACACGAATGCACCCTAGTCAAACCAGATCAAGACAACTGCCTCAAAAGGGACATACTTTTGCAAGTCTTAATATATGCTTTGAGCTCCTCTACCACAAAATTTCCTATCTACTTTAGCATTTTTCTATTGCAGAGTACTTAATTTGAGATTTTTATAGCTGACAAGCTGTCATGTATGAAAAGAGTTATGATGGTGATGAAGCATAGACTTCTTAAACTGATCTTATATTTGAAAAGACCAGATAATGATGTATTTAATAAGTACTAAAAGATACGTGAGGTAACGCATCAAACTAACTTCTTGGCAAGTCTCATGTTGACTCTACCACATTAAAACACTGGGATTCTGAATAATTTTAGAATTCTTCAATACTGCTCCGGAGAAGGACTTTCTGTTTTATTGCATAATACCCAGGGTTTGGGGTTTGTTTTGTGTTTGTTTGGTATTTTAAAATAAAAATGTTTGCTTTTTTTTTTTTTTTTTTTTTTTTTTTCCTTATTTCAGTAGGTACAATAGAGTTGTTTTCTTAATCTCTTATTCCTTGCCTATTGTATCTAAAAAGATTGTGATTTTGGACTTCCAGCTCTTATGATGTCTATGTGCAAAACCAATACAATAAAGGTATGCAGTTTGTTTGAACTATTATACCATACTTCAACAAAATAAACAAAAATATGCATAATTACAAGCTATTATTATAGGCAAGAAATATATTATTATATGCAAGAGAGAGAAAAACAAGAAACCATTGCTAACTGAACAAAAAATAAGATGTAATCACAATTTCATAGTCATTACTAGAGCAGTAATACACACAGAGTCCAAATTAGTACAGAAAGGCCTCATTGCCAATAATGCCATTTAAGTTGTTAAATTAGATTTTTTTGTTTGTTTGTTTACTGTTATGCTTGCCCATCCAGTAATTCTTTGGGTCTGATGGCCAAGTATTTGATCTTCCCCTAGGTAAAAAGGTAAGGGCTGTCAAAGCCACTCATCAATATTTCTCCCAGGATGAATGAGACCTTCATGGATCCCTTCTTCCTCTGCGAGGGTACACCTGGATTTCTTTTTACACATCTTCCCATGGCCATATGCTCTCTTCCTCCTCCTCCCATAGTGGGGGTGGAAACTGCCCCGTGAGGTGTTTGTTGGGCAAGAACAGACAGCTGGGCAAAGGGGAACTTAAATGAGGTTCAAGAAGAAGTGTGGAGTCCTGCACCTAGGAAGGAACAACATCATGCGCCAAAATTCAGTGCAAAATCAACTATATAGAAATGTTACCACATAATACTTTAAAAAATATGATATAAGCAATTGTTATGATATAAGCAGATTTTCTCATATAAAAATCATGTTAAAGGTAACCCTATAATTGTAATAGGTCCAAGAAAATCTTGAACCACTGGCCTCAAAAGGAAAATGATATAATTTCATTTATGTTTTTTCAAATCTGTGTATGTCCACGGGGATTCTGTGAAATCCTAAAGTGAATATATTTGCTAAAATACAAGTAGGAAGAAAAAAAAACCAACAAACACAATTTTTAAGAAGCTCAAAATCCAGAACATGAATTCAGAAACATCAAACTATTTTCTCTTTAGGTAGAGAGATCCATAAAAAGGATTAAGAGTTTTACCACACACAGATGTAGATGTTTTTTCTACTAAGTGGTTTTAATTTACTGCAAGAAAATAAATTCTCCAACAATGCAATGTGTCCTGGAAGGGTAAAAATCTAGCCAAACTAGTTTGACCACTACCTCTCCTCCTCCCGTTGCATGGTCCAGGAGCAGACAAAGCAGATAATGGGAGTTGACTTCAGTAAGCCTGCCCTAAGAGGTAGCAATGCAGCACCATGGTCTCATGTGTCTTGTGCAGCCCAAATACATGCTTACTGCTTATGTGGCTTATGTAAGGCATGACACTTTAAATCAATTGGCCAAACTCCTGATGCTTGTGCCTTTTGGACAGTTTCATTTTCAAAATGTAATTAATAGAGGAATGATTTGAAAAAGAGTGTGATTATTAGTGATTCTGCAATTCCCTCTGCAGTGATTCTTAGCAATTCTCTGAATGATTCTTCAGTGAATCTCTACCAGGTTTTTCCTCATTAGCATCTCATTAACTGGATTCCTGCCTACAACAGCACGATTCACAACATTGATCTTTTTTGTTTCATAGTGGCCATGTGTCTGCAGCAGTTCAGCTTACAGCAACTCAGTTTTCCTCTCCTTCCCTCTGCCTTTGGAATGATATTGTATTTTTACCCTGGGGATTATAATCACAGGGTTTTTGAAGTGTCTTTATACAGGAAACTCCCTTAGGATATCTGTGCATCCTTTGTGAGCAATTTTGAGCTAATTCCTCTAAGATTTGGCTAGTTTGGGCTCACTCAGCAAGCATGTTGCCATTCTAGTTGGTGAATCTCTGTGGTCAAAGGAGCCATTACACTTGGGCACTGCCTCTGTTCCGCCTCAGTGTAGGAGTAGAGACTCTATGTTCTGTTCTGCTCAGACGACCTGCTCTGCCTCACTGCTCTTGCCATGTACAATATGTTCTGCTCTGCCTTATGCTTCTGACAATCTTAACCCTGATGTTTTGGGCTTGAACTACCTGGAAACAAGTGCCTCAAGTTTACCAGGAGAAGGCATTAAGTGCCTCACAACGTGGTTAGAAGTGGCACTGACATTGTGCTCTTCACGCATCTTCAAGAGATCCTGCCTGCACATCTTCAAACCTTCATGCCAAGAGGAACCAAGATAAGAGTCAGACCCTCTTTTGCAGCACCTTGCTAGAGCCTGGGAAGATTTAGAAGCCTCTCAACAACTATCAAGACACCGAGCAGTTCCAACACTGCTGCAAAGGAGGCAGGGTCTATCTCAAAATTCCTACTCCATTGCTGTGAGTAAAACAGACTTTCCCCAGGGCTCCAGGATGCCTATTTACAAGCAGGGCAAAGCCATTTTATGGCTAAACCTTTCCAATTTTTCTGATTCTCCTAAATTAATGAATTGCCCATAAGCATCCTTGTGAAAATTTTCCCAACTGAATTTAACTAGTTTGTATATAGTTTGGGTGGGGGGGGCTTTTTGGAGGTAAAATAACTACATGTTTTAATAATTCCTGCCTCTTTAATTGCCCCAACTAATTCGCTACCTTAGACTGTTTAATTTTGTGTTTATAAATACCCTTTGTGTAAGTACTTGCCATTGACTGAGAATCTGAACAAAATTAATGCAATCCAGTGATTTTTTTATATTGATAAATAATAATGAATACTCATACTGGAAATTATTTTTATAATTCATAATGTTGATACAATATTATTACACAAGGAGAAAACATACATTAAATCACAGTCACGGTGACAGGACCGTATTGTTAATGAAAATGTCTAGATTTTATATTTGTTTTGGTGTTCAAAGATGTCAATAGATGCAGTAGAATTTATAGATTCTCCCTCCTGCCGCATCTGAGTCTCATTCAGCTAGGCCTTTCTTAGGAACTGTGTATCTGCTCATAGTTTGACTACTAGAATTAAATCTGAAAAGTAATCACGTATATATACATGTGTATATATATAAATATATATATATATATGTATACACACACAACTGTTCAGACTAAAGAAGTATAGGCAAGAGTATATTGCAGTAATAATATAATCTGATGGTTTTGAAGGACTCAGCTTACCATGTGGCCATAGTGACCAAGATAACTACTAGGAATTAACCTTAATGATGGTTGTTTTACTAAGTCAATATCCTTATAAACTTTCTTGTAATATTTAATTGATATACTATGACAGAGATGCTTTACTTAGTTTATACAAAAGTTACTTGTGTTACTTCATGCTTTTTTTTCCCTGAGCTCTTACCTTCTCTTATCCTTTTTGTCTACTTCTACATCATTTGAACTAAACATTATCTTTTTTGAGCTTAAATCCTATTCCAAGTCTGTCATGCAAACACTGTAGCCAAATTCCATCCAGAGTCTCTGATGTCATTGTGTAATTACAAGTAGTTTTCTACTGAACTATTAATCATTTACTTGTATCTTTCTCATGTGTTCAGAATAAAATGTGTGAAGATTGTTATTTTCCCTCTGGTATTCAGTATCCCTTTTCTATATTTTTAATTTTTTCATTTGTTTGTTTATTTTTAATAGTGGTGGAGAAATACATATCTTGAGATCATGCTTATGTAGCACAACTACTACTCATCTTATCTTTGAATGAAGCATGGTTTTAATGAATCCTTAAATTTACTCTGTGCACAGATAGAAAAGATACCAGTATGCAATGTGATACTTTGATGTTTAGATTTCAAAACACCCCATTTGAAAGCTGTCTGGAATCTGTCTTTAAAAGCAGACAAAGAGGGGGCTCTGAAAATCTGTTTGTCTTCACTGTGTCAATTTTCAGTCCTGCAATATCTGAAGCATGTTATTTGACACAGTAACCTCGAGTCACTAACAAGATTTTATTGACAACTGCATCCCTTTGCCAAATCTCTCTTTATTTTTACACAGCTTCTGGCTGTCCTTGTTAGGATATATTAGTGTCAAACTGAGGAATGCTGATTAGGGAAGGCAACTCATGTACCGTACAGAGGCTTGCTACCACACTCCCATTCAAATGAAGGTATAATGTCTTTTGGCTCTGCGGAGCAGGTGTAATTTTAGATGCCTTTTCCTTCTCCCTTCCTTACCTCTTCTTTAATAAGCAATAGTTTGTTCAGCTAAAGGTGACGGTGAAGATTAAATATCCACCAAGGTTAAAACTAGGTAAGTCTGTACAACTAAGTACAGACTAAAGCAAGACAGCAGAGAGGAATAGAATTCTGTTGGAAATATGAGGTGACTGAGGCTCAGAGCCCTGTGAGTCATTCTTAAAGGAGACGAATTAACAGTATATACATGAGCGGAGGCCTAAGCCTGAAGGTCAGGAGAGCTGTACCTCAAATGCTTTCCCCATGAAACAGTCTGCTAGTTGTCTGACTTCAGATTTTATTCAGAGCTCAGTATTGCCCTATTTTTTTAGCATATTACTAAGACTGTTTCTACAAAACACATGTATGTGTTTGTGTGTACATATGTGAGTGCATATGTGCACACGCATGCATACATTTGATTGCACACCACCCCAAATCCTAGCATAGCATATTAAGGATGAAAACCACCCAAACATTTTGATTAAAAAGATGTAGAATAACAGAACAATTACATTTTTATACTGTTCTTCAAACAGTTATGCTTTTGTGTTAGGTAGCACAAATTAAACTGTAGTTAAATTTTAGATTTTATTTTTCCATAATGTAGAATGTACATCTCAAAGTGGATAACCAATAAGAAAACCTTTAGAAATGTGCCTATCTGAAGCTTGCTTTTTGAGTATCTTGTGCTATGAAAGTTGAAGGAAATTAAAGTTTGTTATACAAACTGTCTTAAATGAAAATTGCCTAATTATGGGCAATATTCTGAGTGAAAGGGGAGTTAAAGCAAAGCATAAAATCCCCATTCAATATATTAAAATAATAATTTCCACTACATTTATCAGAGAGGAAGTGTAAATACAGTGATACTAAGTTAAGTAGATTAAATAAGGAGAAAAATACAAGAGCCATCACATTAATGATAGTTTTGTTACAGTCCTGGACTACAAGTAGGAATTGTAGGAGTGTTGGTTCCCTCCCATGTATGGCTATGTGGAGACTGTTGAGGGCTATATGAATGCTGCCAGAAGTGGACATGCACGATGACAATGTGTGGCAGGGCACACCCAAGTCCAGGTGTGAATGGGGCGGGAAATGGACTTCCTTCCCCCGCCACACCTCTGTCACCAGAGGTTTGGCATGTGGAGTAAAATAGGTGTAAAGTACCTTCTCCCACCCCCCGTGGGCTTGAACAGGGAAGGAACAAATTGCACCAGTATATATATGGCAACTGGACAGACTGGAGTCAGACCTGGACTGGGACCTAGAATGGGACCTGGACTCGGACCCTGAGTCGAACCTTGCATGGACCTGGAGACAGACCTTGCACGGACCTTGCAGGGACTTTGAGCCAGACTTGCTGTAGGGACCTGCTTCAGCAATAAACTGCTGCCGTTCACGGGAGCACCGCGGAGCACCCCGGCTTTCCCCTGTGATCACGGCTTTGTGAAAGCCTGCAGTCATTTTGGACTTTGGCAGGCACTGGACTCCGTGTAACGCTGATCCACTGCTGGGCTCCAGTCCAGAGACTGTCTCCCGTTTGAAAGTAGGGCAAAGTCATTTAATGCCCAAATCTTTCCAATTTTCTGATTTTTCCTAAATTACCTGAAAAGGCATTCTTGTGAAGATTTTTCCCAAAAGAATTAGGACCCAGACTTGGACTAGTTAATACATAGCTTGTGGGTGGGGCTTTTGGAAATTATATAAACTACATAACTTACAATTCCTGCCTCTTTAATTGCCCACAATCAATTCACAGTGGTGGAAGTTGACTATCTATTGCAGTGCAGTTGAAATGTCAGCAAGCCATTTTATGGAACCCAGTACTAGTTTTGGGATAGGCTGTAAAAAGATCTTGCTGAAAACATATTGGGAATAAAACCAAAAATATTAATGCAAAAGCTATGAGGAAAAGAGTGTAGAGGCAAAGATTCAAAATTTTATAATAAAAATAATGATTAAAAAGTTTTTCAGAATGACAGGAATTCAAATTTGTGGATGTTATCAAACTAAAGCTAGTATATGCATTTTCCTTTTTTCTTGTCCCACAAAACTTTATAATGGTAAATTTTCTTAGACCAAAAAGCCTTTGAAAGTGGTTTTGTATTTCATTCAGTTTTGTGAAGGAATTTAATTTGTTTGCGTTCTATAGCTACACTTTTTGAAATGATGCATCTTGTGTTTGGCTGATATTAGTACTACGCTAAGCACTACATATCAAGTCATCAGCTCCTTCTGGTCTTGATAGAATTCTGAAGCTTGGAGGCCTTCCAGCAGCGTATGGTTTTACATCATTCTTCTATGTAAAATAGCTCGCCACAGAAACCATGCTTCTGAACAGTTCATCTATACATTTTGAGGTAGCTTTTTGCCTTTTAAAAACAAAATATTTTAAGAGATTATAAGGTATCATTCAAAAATTATACACCTAAAAGTCATTGACCATTACGTATAAAATAGTAAAAAGACCATTTCAGAATCATAGAATGATTGAGGTTGAAATGTATCTCTGTAGGTCATCTGATCCAATCACCCCTCTCAACAAAGGCCACCTAGAGACACCATGCCTAAGTGTGCTGGTTTGAAGCTAATTGGAATATTTTAACGAGAGAAATTAGATCACTGAATGTGAAAAGAAAATAATAGTGATGTCAACATTATCCATTGGTTTTGTGTAGTGATATAAAAACAAGAAACAGTGGCAAAGATAGTGTGTCTGTCTGCTGCTGCATTATCTCTCTCTTTCTGAACCTGCGTAACCTGAACTAATCCTTCTTTTTCTAACCCCTTGCTGACCTTTAGCAGCTCACCCTGCATGTAAGGGGGATCCTGAGATAAGGGAGAGGAAATGGAAAGAAGAAGGAACAAAGGAAGGGACTTAGTTTGAAAGCCCTCCTGCATAGTTCTGCTGTTCAGGAGGGGTTCTGTATCTCTGTATTACTTTTAACTTGTATATTAATGTATATAGCTGTAAATATCTATATATATATTGTGTATATATGCTTGTAAATTGTGCCATGCTGTGAATGTATTGCTTCATTCCTTAACTTCCAGATGACAGAGATAGTCTGGTGAATTTATGTGTGTGTGTTGGGGGAGTGGAAAACTCCCGAACTGCCACTGATGTCATCTACCTGGACTTGTGTAAAGTGTTTGACACCGACCTGCATTCTGGTGACATTCTGGTCACCAAATTGGAAAATCATGGACTTGAGGAGTGGACCACTTGCTGGAGAAGGAGTTGATTGGCTGGCCACACTCAGAGAGTCATGATCAACAGCTCAATGTCCAAATGGAGAACAATGGCAAGTGGCATCACTCAGGAGTCACTACTGTGACCAGTGTGGTTTAACAATGTTGTCAGTGACATGGACAATGGGATTGAGTGTGCCCTCAGTAAGTGAAGATGGCAGCAAGCTGTGTGGTCTGACTGACATGCTGGAAGAAAGAGATGACATCTCAAGGTACTGCACAGGCTTGAGAGGTGGGCCTAAGCCATAGGCTGGTAGAGAAGTAGCTCCAAAGCTGCCTCAAGGAGAAGGACTTGGGAGTGTAAGTTGATGAAAAATGCAATATGAGACATCAATGTGTACATGAAGTCACAGAATGCCAGCTATGTCCTGAGCTGCACAAAAGAGATGTGACTAGCTGGATGAGGGAAGTGGTTCTCCCTTTCTGCTCCACGCTTGGAACACCTAGAGTGCTGCATTCAGGTCTGATGCCCCCAGAAAAAGGACATTCAACTGCTGGAACAGGTCTGTTGTAGGGCTGTGAAGATGATCAGAGTGCTGTAACACCTTCCCTGTGGGGACAGGCTACAAGAGTTGGACCTCTTCAGCCTGGAAAAAAGAGGGCTCTGAACAGATTTTAGCTCAGCTTTCCAGTACCTGAAGGGAGCCCTACAAGAAAGACTTGAAGGGACTTGTTTTACAAAGGCTTGTGGTGATAGGAAGAGAGGGGATGACTTTTAAGCTTGAGGAGGGTAAATTTAGCGTAGATATTAGGATTAAATTCTTGACAGTGAGAGTGATGAGACACTGGAACAGGTTGCCCAAGGAGGTCATAGATGTCCCCTTCCTGGAGGTATTCAAGGCCAGGATGAGTTTTTGAGCAACCTGGTCTAGTGGAGGGTGTTCAAGCCCATTGCAGGGGTTTGGAACTAGATGATCTTTAAGGTTCCTTCCAACCCAAACCATTCTATGACTCTATGAATCTCTACAGGCAAACCGTATCACTTCACAATCACATTGAACAAAGTGTTTCTGTATTCAAACAGAGCCTTCTGTGTTTCAGTTTCTGCTTTTGTCTTCTTATTGTGCAACACTGAACACAACCTGACTCTATCCTTTTTCTAGATTTCCTTATGGTATTTACCTATATTGATAAGATACCTCTGAGACTTCTCTACATTGAAGAGTTCCAGATCCATCAGCCTTTCTTTTTGGGAGAGATGGTTCTAATTCCTTCATCATCTTTGTGGCCCTTCATTGGACTCTCTCCAGTACATCCATGTCTCTCTTGCAGTGGAGAGCCCAGAACAGGACTCAACACTTCAGTTGTGGCCTCATCAGTGCTGCATAGAGGGAAATGACTACCTCTCTCCACCTGCTCAAGTGTTTAACCTGATCCAGTCCAGAATGATGTTTGACATCTTTGCTCTAAGGGTATATTTCTGGCTCATATAAATGCCTTCATGTCTTCTTGCTAACTGCATTTTTCACTTGTTTAATTTTCCTATCTACAAAACTGGAAAAAAAACTACTGTTTTTTTCTCACTTCAGAAGAATCAAAAGGTATCTGACAAATTATAAGATTGAACTCTTACTCAGACAAGGTATAAATCAATCATAAAATTCTGAAGAGGTTTGTTTCACTTTTGGGAATTTATTGCATTGTACTGCAACTGCAGTTATAAAAAGCTAATTCAAAATGTCCAAATTACATGAACTTCCACATGGTTTTAAAGCAAAACTAGAAATGACATAGACAGTCCTCAAAAATACTCTGAGAAATTGGTTCAGAAAAGAATCTATTTTTGTAGCTTTGCTCTCAAAAATTCTGAAATTTGCCATGTTATGTGTTTATTACAGCATTTGTCAGAAAATTAAATGGGGACACAGGAAGATAAAATAAAATTATACTAACCTAATGAAGAAGAGAAGTCAGCTTCTGAATCTGCCTCTTTCAATGATATCTCAATGCTAAACTTCCCAGAATAATTCATACATGGTGTTTCTGTTGCAACAGTGCTTCTGCAGATAATATGAACAGCTGCAGAAAGCAGTACTTCAGTGACATTGACTTTGGCTCTGCTACTGTCTGTTTTGCTTTTGACAGAAGTGAGATGCAAATGTGTCTTCTACTTAAGCAATTTATTAGTTAGATGTCAAAATATAAACACATCTGCACTGAACAGAAAATATACAGAAGATTTCCTTCTTTATTGACTTGATATCTAGAACACTAAGTTGCCAGCTGTTTGCAGGCTGAGGCGTAAGTTACAAACTGAATAAAAATTATATCTGTCAGTATTCATTGGCATAAATAAACAAAAGTAAATGTGGGCTTTTCCTGGCAGGACTCAGCTTTCCTTTTCAGCAAAAACTGAAAAAGAAGAATTTGGAAGAGTACTTGTCTTCCTTCTTGTTCTTACAGTGTTAGTTTCAGACTAATTGTTGCTGCTTTAATTCAGTGGAGTCTAAGTCATTAAAGGAGAAAAATATTGATGCCATAGTAAAAAATTTAATAACTGTTATTATTGCATTTTATTACATACTACCTATACATGCCTCAAAAAAACCCCACCTGTATCCTATGTTAACAAAGTGCATTGTGCATTTCATTGCTATGTCTTCATCCATGCTTTATTATTCACGGAGATTCAAGTTAAAATAATCTGTTGCCTGTGTACGTTCCAAATTGTACATGATTTTACATGAAAAGGATTCCTGTCTTTTTTTTTTTTTTTTTTTTTTTTTTCCCTAAGGAAGCTGTCAATACAAATCCTGGTGCTAGTGTGGTATGGCATCTGAGCACGAATTTTATCAGAAATTGTGGCACTTTCATATTTTGATGCTCACAACTCAGTACAACAAGTACAATTGCTGTTGTTATATCCTGATAAATTTAATATTCTTAGCTTGTAACAGTAAACACACTTCATCAGGCCTTGATTAAAGGAGAGCAATTATCTTTTATTGTTGATCTTTTGATCATTTGAATCTCAAAAATCTCTTTTGTGTCAATTTCTGTTTAAATAACTTTTAAAAAATAGTTCTACTTTTCAAATTATTTTCAGACATTTTTGTTGTTGTTAAGACAAAAATGAAAAAGAAAATATCCTTGCTCCTGTACATTCAATGCAAACCATCAGTCTTAACTAAGTAGGCATAAAAGGAGATTTTTCAGGACAGAGTTACTCTGTAACTTACCTGCCTCAGACACTTTTCTAGCCTTGTATCTTGTTTACTTTGAAACGAACTCATTTGTATTCCTTGCTCCTTGTATTCCTTCAAACAGGGTAAATAGCTCTGAAAAAAGAAACACAAATTCTTAGTTAATTGGATTCCAGATCATTATATTATTACTTCCAGTGACTCCTACCACCTACACTGATTGAGGCAAGTCTTTCTGGTGTTACATCCAGTTTAGGAGAGTATCTTCATTTAGGAAGCGGCTCAAACCATTATTCAGAAGAGCATCTAAAATATAACCAAGAATACTCTTGTACCTTCGCCTATGTTGAAAGGTATCTCTGTTACTTAGTAAACAGATAATTAATAGACTCTCATCTGCAAACCTATTGGAAACTTAAACTTCCATTCAGTGGCATCAGTGATGTGTTCTGATCTGATAGCACTTGAGCAGTTGAGCAGACAAAGCAGGAGTAAGTATGGATGCTCAAAAGCCTGCTGACCAGTCTTTGTACCTGTATTGTGACTCTTAAATGTAAACATTTTAAGTGAACAAATATTATAAAACTTTGATCATCAGAGTCATGATAAATATTGAGTGACCCTATACACCGCTTAATAGATATTTGTATAGTGTTGCAGTTCTTCAAAGTTTTGATAACTTTGAGATGACTTTTGTCTCTATTCAACTAAGTTCATCATGGTAATAATATTTTACAGTCTTTCCAAGTTTTCATTTTCACCTCTTTTATGAACACCATAATAATGTAAAGGACTACTCTTGTATATCAAAATGCTAATCAAATACCTCTTCTATTACTAATAAAAAAATGTATGATAGAAATTTTTTTTCCCTTTAGCTGAAGCTGATGAGACTATCAGGAAAAAGGATTAAAGAGTTCACAGATCCTTCTAGCATATTATTGATCTAATATTTCAAGTAATAATAAATCCATTCAGAAAAGCACATAGTGTGTGATTTTAAATACGTTCTTTTCTGTTCAGCAAAATAATAAAATAATGAATTTAAAGTTCAATATATATGTAAGAGTTTAAATAAGGGTTTAATCACTGTTCCCATTAGGCATACTATTTTGACAGGCAGGCTTTAATGATTAAACATCTTGTTGAATTTGAGTTTTGAGCATCTACCTAATTTAAGCAGTAAATCCTATTGATGCCAGTAGGACTTATCCTGATTAAGTATCTTACTGAACTAGGCTGAAAGTAAGAGACTGATAATCCTGAGCAATTTAAAATTTCAAATGGTGCCAATAACTTTATTTATCAGATGAATCATGCTGGAGAAAGCTCCAGAATACATCTGTTAAAGCAGGTACATGTAATATAAAAGAGTAAAAACATATTAAGTTGATTTTATTAAGTACCTCTGCTTTCTTCCCCTCTGCTCTGGAGTTTGTCAGGATTCTACTTATGTGCTTCTTTTTCCTAGTATTCTTTCCTTTTGGATTTCAATATTCTCACAAAATAATCCAAAGAAAATTATAAATCTATACTTCCTGCCACATGAAATGGTCTGACTCTAGCGAATGAGAGACTGAATTCTATATTCTGATATCCTGCACCCAAAGAACAGAAAGCTAATGGGCTTAAACAGATAGGTAGAAGCAATATGACCAAAATTACTCCATTCCAATACATGTGGAGCTTCAGGAGGCTCATGTCTTACGAACATGCCAACTAGGATGGCTAAGGTCTCTTTGGTACTAGAGGCAACTAGGAAGGCTAAGGCCTCATTGGAACTGAACCTTTCAAGGGAGGTCAAGATAAAAAAATGACTTCTTCAAATATATTGCAGGAAAAGCTAATGTTAGAGGCAATATAGGCCCTCTGCTGAATGAGGTGGGTGCCTTGGTGAGAGGGGGCAAAGAAGGTAGAGTTAGTAAATGCCTTCTTTGTCATGGCTTCTTTGTATCTGTCTATACTGCTGGACACTGTCCTCAGAAGCCACTGACACCTGAGGCACCAGAAAGCATGTCAAAGGAGCCTTCCCTAGTTGATGAGGACTGAGTAATCTGGACATCCAGAAGTCCATGGGGTCCAATGTCATGCACCCACAGATGCTGAGGGAGCTGGCACAGGTCATTGCCAGACCACTCTCTACCATCTTCAGTAAGTCCTAGTGGACTTGAGAGATGCTGGGGACTGAAGGAGGGCAAACATCAGTCCAATCTTCAAAAAGGGTAAAAAGGAGGACCCAGGTAACTACAGACTCATCAGTCTCACCTCCATCCCTGGAAAGATAATGGGGAACCTTATCCTAAGTGATGTCATAAGGCATATCAAGGACAAGGGGGATCATTAGGAGCAGGCAACGTGATTTTACCATGTTTGACCAATCTGATAGCCTTTTATGAGTGCATAACCAGGTAGATTGATAATGGTAGAGCAGTGGATGTGATTTATCTTGATTTCACAAGATCACAGCATCACTGGATGTCAGGCATTGGAAGACACCCAAAGAGATCATCAAGTCCAACCCCCCTGCCAGAGTAGGACTATACAATCTAGCTCAGATCACAGAGGAATGCATCCAGATGGGCCTTGAAAGTCTCCAGAGAAGGAGGCTCCACAGCCTCTCTGGGGAGCCTGTTCCAGTGTTCTGTAACTCTTACAGTAAAGAAGTTCCCCCTTGTGTTGAGGTGGAACCTCTTGTGCTGCAACTTACACTCATTGTTCCTTGTCCTATCAGAGGGAGCAAGTGAGAAGAGCCTGTCCTCTCCCTCCTGACACCCATCCCTCAGATACTTAAAAACATTTATTAAATCCCCTCTCAGTCTTCTCCTCTCCAGACTAAAAAACCTCTCATAATGCATGTGCTCCAGTCCCCTAATCATCCTTGTAGCCCTCCACTGGACCCTCTCCAGCAGATCCCTGTCCCTCTTAAACTGGGGAACCTAAAACTGAACGCAATAATCAAGATGAGATCTCACCAGGGTATAGTAGAGGGGGAGGAGAACCTTCCTTGATCTGCTGGGTACATTATTCTTAATACACCTGGGGATACTATTTGCCTTCTTGGCCACAAGGCCACATTGCTGTCCTATGGATAACTTGTTATCCACCAGGACTCCCAAGTCCCTATCCATGAGGCTGCTCTCCAGAAGATCGCCTCCCAACATGTACTGCTGCTGTTCATTATTCCTACCAAGGTGCAGCACAAATGTTGAACCTCATTTGGTTCTTCTGTGCTCAGCTCTTCAATCTAAGTCTCACTGAATGGCCACACAACCTTCAACTGTATCAGCCAAGCCTCCCAGTTTGGTGTCATCAGCAAACTTGCTGAGCAGACACTGTGCCCTCATCAATGTCATTGATGAAGATGTAGAACAGTACCAGATCCAGCACTGATCCCTGAAGAACTCCACTACTTACAGCTCTCCAGATGGACTTGGCACCATTGATCACCACACTCTGAACTCTGTCTTGTAACCAGTTCCTAATCCACCTCACTCTTTGCTCTTCCATCCCACACTTCCTGAGCTTGCTTTCTAGAATATCATGGGAGATGGTGTCAAAGGCCTTGATAAGGTCAAAGTAGACTACAACTACTGGTCTCCCTGAATGTACCAATTCAGTTATTCCCTCGTAAAATGTTATCAGGTTAGTCAAGCATGGTTTCCCCTTAGTAAATCCATGATGACTACTCCTGATAGATAACCTTATTCTCTTCCAAGTGCCTTGAGATGCCCTCCAGAAGGAGCCACTTCATCATTTTTCCAGGGATGGAGCTTGATCGTTCCCTGGAACCTCTTTCTTGTCCTTTTTGAAGACTGGAGTGACAGTGGCTCTCCTCCAGTCCTCAGGCACCTATCTGCCATGATTTGGCAAAAATGATGGAGTGGTAGAGTGATAACATCAGTCAGTTCTCTCAGCATCCTTGGGTGCATCTCATCAGGGTCCATGGACTTGTGAATGTTCAATTAGTGTAACTGATCCCTAACCCAGTCTGCACTGGCCAGTGGGGAGCATTCCCTTCTCCAGGCTTCCTTTCCTTCATCCAGGGTCTAGAGTAAATAGGGGAGTTGAGTCTTAAGTGTAAAGATTGATGCAAAGAAGGCATTCAGCAACTCTGCCTCCTCTGCATCTTCTGTTATCAAGGCTGCCTCCTCATTCAGCAGTGGCTCAACGCCTTCCTTATTCTTCCTTTTTCTACTGATATATTTGAAGAAGCCTTTCTTGTTCTCTTTTACTTCCTTTGCCAGCTTTGGTTCCAAGAAATAAAGCATTTGACACTGTCTCCCACATCATCCTTCTGGTTAAACTGAGGCATTGTGGGGTTTTTTTTGGCTTTTGTTGTTGTTGATTGGTTGGTTTGGTTTGTTTTTGACTGCATATATATTTTCACTCTTGTAATCTAGAGTATATGGTAACTCCTAAATATCTTTATAAACTGTTGCTCAGGATTTCTTTTGTTCCATCAAGAGAAGCAAATGTTCCTCATCTTCTGAACTCAGTTACTTTGAGAGACTTTACCTTCTATCCATTTTTCCTGCCTTGCTGTGTGATGCTTGATGAAAAGGTCATGCTAGAGTATGTTCTCTTAAAGTTCAGGTCAAGAACTCTTAGCTTGCTCAAATGAAAATACTTGAGCTTACAATGTGAATGTACATGCATGTGTTTTCTGTTTCTCTGACTATTGATCCTGTATTTCAGTGTTGTTTAATTCTGTGTATCTCATCAGACAAAGTTAGAAGAGTGGGTTTGTATCCATGTGAAATTCTGTATGAGCGTTAAGAAATAGGGAAGAAAAGCATGAAAACAGTTAAAAAAACCACACACACACACAAAATTGTATCTTTAGTGGAACAGTGAGAATAGGATATTCTGGTAAAACTTTATTTGCATGTGCTCCAAATAGGGGTCTTGGCTTAACAGAAATATCACCCAAACCATTCAGATCTGAAAAAGTTTCACATAAGCTTGTTTTGGAATTTTATCATGGCCTAAGAATTTATTATTTAATTTTATATATGCTACTAAATTGTTAAGATGCTTTAGTATTAGACTTTTTTTTTTTTTTATTGAAGAGGCTCAAGGCTAACTGAATTAAGGAAAATAAGACCAAAATTGCCATCAGCTTCTCAGATCAGATGTAAGTATATTGATTCAATAGGTAGCTGTGAGCTAGCTGCTCTTCAAAAACTGTAATTCAGACATAGAGTGCTTTGAGTTGGAAGGGATCTTAAAGATCAACTACTTTCAACTCCCTGTCATGGGAAGGAACATCTCCCACTAGGCCAAATTGCTCAGTCCTGTCCAGACTGGCCTTAAATGCTTCCAGGGATGAGGAGTGCACAAGTTCTCTGGGTAACCCATCCTGGTGTCTCAACACCCTCATAGTAAAGAACTTCCTAATGTCTCATCTCAATCTACTCTGCTCTAGTTTAAAATTATTTCCCCATGTCCTTTCACTACAGGCCCTTATAAATGGTTCTTCTCCAAGTGTCCTGTAGGCCCCCTTCAGGTATTGGAAGGCTACTATAAGATCTCTTTTCTCCTGGCTGAACTGATCTGCTGAAAAGGGATGTCACAGCACATAGAGTATTGTTTATTCACCACCAGATGTGAAGAGGATCACTCGACCAAATTCACATACCCTACAGCAACACAACTAGTTATTTACACTACAGAATCATACATATTCAATATATATGCAAGGTTAGTATAATTATTTCCAGGAATAGGTGTGTTTAGTAAATGTACTTCTTGAAACTCATTTACATAATGTCCCTCCTTGTGCCTGCATAGTGCCATCTAGTGATCTTCTTTTAGCGTCTTTATAATGAAGGCTCAGCATCTCCCTCAGTTTGTCCTTTGTACCTTTAACAAGTTTTGTTTATCTGGCATCATCTGCAGGTGACGTTTCTGGTTGAAGATGATGATTTTAGACCATAGGGTTCTTGTTTCCATGGGAGACTTCCTGTTTCTCATCATGCCTAAATCACCTTGTTTTGCTTAGATGGCTAATGGTTTACTAAGTTACTACATCCTACATTTTCTGTTCCCTTTTTCCCATATCAGAACAGATGAAATTGCCTCAAAACCAGTCCTCACATGAGAAGTGCTGTAATCCTCTGTTCATCTTTGTGGCACTCCTCTGGACCTTCTCTGACAAATCCATGTCCTTCTTGTGCTTGGGGTTCTACATCTGGACTCTCCAGCACAAGATGTCATCTCAAAGAGAAGAATAAAGAATGTGCTGGTTTGAGGCTAATTGGAATATTTTAATGAGAGAAATTACATCATTGGCTGTAAAAAGAAAATAATAGTGCACTGGTTTTGCTTAGAGATATGAAAATGAGAAACAATGGCAAAGTTTCTCAGTCTCTCTGGCTGCCAATTGCTTCATTGACTCCTTTGCCTGGACCTGTATAACTCAGTCTAATAATTCTCTTTCTAACCCCTTATCTGCCATACCTGCACATAAGCCTTCTGAGATAAGGGAAGGGGTGGGAAGGGGAGAAGTTACTTTAGAGCACTCCTGGGTGGTTCTGCTGTTCAAGAGGGGTTTTAAATTTCTGCATTACTTTTAATTTAATGTACTTTTATTATGTCATTGTATATAGTTGTAAATATCTGTATATATTGTGTATATATGAAAGTAAATTTGTGCTGTGCTGTAAAATCATAGAATTATAGAATGGTCCAGGCTGGAAGGAACCTCTAGAGGTCATCTAGTCCATTCCCCCTGCAGTCAGCAGGGACATCCCCACTAGACCAAACCACCCAGGGCCCCATCAAGCCTCATCTTGAATGTCTTTAGGGAAGGGGCCTCAACCACCTTTCTGGTCAACCTGCTCTGTGGAGAGATTTCTGAGAAGAAATAGCCTGACAGTGGTGAACAACCCACTGCCAGGAAGATGTGTGAAAGTAAAGAACAGCGGAATGCCTATGAAGTGTAAGTGCAGCCGGAAGGAGGGGAAACAGAGATGCAGACTGGGACAGTTCCTGCTTCTGAAAAAGTTACACAGAAGTTTCTTGATAACTATGAGGTCATTGTTGTTGTTATGTAAACCAATTATTGACTTCCACATATGATCTCCTGCACCAATTACTTTGTAGTATCCGCAGACACCCCCCACTTGCCGGCTATAAAAGAGCTGTAGAATCGCTAATAAATGGGGCAATTGCATAAATCATGTTGATTGGACAGTTGCTCACAGGGTGCTACTCCTGACACTGCTCCTGTGCTCCACCATCCTCATAGTAAAGAACTGTTCCTAAAATCCAATCTAAATCTGCTCTTCTCAAGCTTGAACCTGTTGCCCCTCATCCTGTCAGTGCAGGCCTTTGTGAACAGCTTCTCTCCATCCTTTCTGTAGACCCCCTTCAGGTACTGGAAGGCTGCTATTAGGTCCCCTCAGAGCCTCCTCCTCTCCATCTCCCTCAGCCTGTCCTCATAGCAGAGGTTCTCCAACCCTTTGATCATTTTCATGTGCCTCTTCTGTACCCACTCTATCTGTCCATGCCCTTCCTATAAAGAGGGCTAGACACCGTACTCCAGGTGAGGTCTCACCAGAGCAGAGTAAAGTAGCAGAATCACCTCTCTGGATCTGCTTGCCACGCTTCTTTCGATGCATCCCAGGATATGATTTGCCTTCTCGGCTGCAAATGCACATTGTCTGCTCATGTCCAGTTTCTTGTCCACGAGCACCCCCTACTCCCTTCTCATGGGGCTGCTCTGTACCACCTCATCTCCCAGCCTGTACTGAGAGTGAGGATTGTTCCATCCCAGGTGCAGGTCCCTGCACTTGCTCTTGTTGAACTCCATGAGATTCATCTGGGCCCACCTTTCCAGCCTGTCCAAGTCCCTCAGGATGACCTCCCATCCCCCTGGTGTGTCAACTCCACCACACAGTTTGGTGTTATCTGTAAACTTTCTGATGGTGCCCTTGATCCCACTCTGTTTGTCATTGATAAAAATATTAAATAGCGCAGCTCCCAATATAGATCTCTGAGGGACATCTGTGGTGGTTCAGGAGTTATCCGCTCTCCCACACTTTTGAAATCATCCAGACCAGACTCAGCTGGCTGGAAGTTAATGAATGAAGCTTTATATTTACAGCCCAGCACAATATACAAGCAGATATTTACAATATATTACAAATACTTACAGCTATATACAGTCAAAAGCTAATACAGAAACACAATGCCCCTCCCAGAGAATTAGAGTCCCCAAGAGGGGTTCTCAACCACCCTTCTACCTTCTCCCCACCACTGAATCTTATCCCAGAATCTGTCTTATATGCCAGGTAAACAGGGAGGATCAACCAGGGGGAATTAGAAGCTGGAATTGATTAGCTGGGTTACACAGATCCAGATGGAAGGCAAGGAAAGGGAGAGAGACCAACAGCGAGAGCTCAGACCCTAGCAGCTGTGTCTTATCTGTGTTTGAATTCTTACTTTTGTATCTGGCAGCAAAACTATGAGCAAAGTAGACATCATCATTGTTTCCCTTTCTCAACCTATAACCTAATTTCTCCTATTAAAATATTCCAATTAACTTCAAACCAGTGCAATCCACCCCTGTCTACTTCACTCAGAGTTTTGCTCTCCATCTGGACTTTGAGCCAATGTAGCTTCATCCTTAACTTCCAGCCGTCTGATCTAGTCTAGTGAATCTTGTGAGGAGGAGAAAATTCCTGACTGACTACAAAGGGGCAGAACCACCTCCCTTGACCTGCTGGCCATGCATCTTTTGATGCAGCCCAGAATATACTTGGTTTTTTTGGACTCCCAGGGCATATTGCCAGCTCATGTCAAGTGCCTCGTAAACCAGCATCCCCAAGTCCTTCTCTGCAGGGCTGCTCTCAATCTACTCATCACCCAGTGTGTATCCGTGCTTGGGATTGTCTCTATGCAGGTGCAGGACCTTGCATTATTCCTTTTTGGACTTCTGTATGTTGGCATGGGCCCACCTCTCCAGCCTGTTGAGGCAGAGCTCAATGACTCTACTGTCTCAAAACAAGGTGTGACTTACCTGTCCAAACAAAGTGATGGCTTTGATGGCCCTTAGTAGTTCTGCAGGAGAGCTGCTTCCTAACTCTCTCTCTTTCTTCTCATTTTCCTTTTGCTCTGGTTCAGTCTTGTTATGACCGGACAAGGGGCAATGGGTTTAAACTGGCAGAGGGGAGATTTAAATGGGATGTTAGGAGGAAGTTCTTCACAGTGAGGGTGGTGAGGCACAGGAAAGAGCTGCCCAGAGAGATTGTAGATGCTCCCTCCCTGGAGGTGTTCAAGGCCAGGTTGGATGAGGCCTTGAGCGAACTGTTCTAGTCGGAGGTGTCCCTGCCTATGACAGGGGGTGGAACTGGATGAAGTCTCTTCCAACCTAAACCATTTTATGATTCTCTGATTTAGTGAAGCATCATTAAGGTGCAAGTGACTTGAGAGTTTTCATCTTATCTAATAAAGCTAATTCATCAGCCATTTGGTGTCAGTTCTTTTTAATTTACTCCAAGAGAAAAATATATGAATCTTAACACAATGCCCCACTGCTGCCCAGGGTTGGCTCGGGACAATGGGTCATGACATTTTTAGTTGGTGTAGTTGGCAGGATTCCTTTGTGGCTATTGAGATTAGGTCTCTCAGGTTTTTCTTAGGGCAAAGTTATGCCAGAGGAGAGGGAAAAGGGCCCATTGGGGTCTAACTAGGGATGCATCCCCTTCATTGTTTTTCTTATTTCAGCCCCATGGAATAGGCTTCAGCGTTTTTTTTTGGTTTGTGGCCCCCATGAAGGTGACTTGGCATTTTATTTTGGGCTCAGCTGCATGGGCTCAAGAAAAGGAGGGAATTTAATTGCCTGAACCTGAGTTTCCTGGAAATTGATCACGATTGCTCAGGTTCAGCTTGATTTTAACTTCTCCCTCTTGTTAGAAATGTTATGGTGGTGATCTGTGTTGTTTTGGGAGCAATGCTGGTGGTAACACAGAAAAACAGACATATTGAGGTTCAAAGAGAGAAAAGAAGAGGGTATCACAGGAATTGTTTGAGGACTTTCAGGTGAAGCTGGAAGCTGAGTGGGAAAAGTGGATGCAAGATGAAGACAAATTGTAGGCTGCATGGGAAAAGCGTCTGTGAGCCGAAACTGACTCATGAGCTGAGTGGGGAAAGCGGCTGTGAGCTGAGATGATTGCAGATGGACTACAGAGCCAGCTGTGAATTGCTTTCGTTAAGAAAAGAGAGATGCAGTTAGAACTGGCCAGGTTGCAGCAGGGGGCCTAGAGAATGATTGCACATTCAATGGTATGCCTGAAGAGCACAATTTTGTTGCTCAGGAAATGGCTTGTCATTATCCCTGCACTGGAATGGGAGAAGCAGAGAGTTAATATTACTCTTCAGGTTTATCCACTTATTAAAATTGAAATCCAATATGATGGGAGAAGTAAGGAGATACCCTATAATGTGACTGAAATGGCGGCAAGACAGGATAAAGCTGACTGAGTCTGAAGCCCAGAGGTATTGGAGTCCTAGTGTATTTTTGAGTGTGGAGGATAAGTGTGCATTCTGGTCTCTGACTCAGCAAGTGGCATATTGGGCTGGAAGGCTAGACCCCCTAGAAGTGAAGGTTTAAACCGATTGACCAAAAGTGTGCAGAAAGTGGCTTGTCTTCAATTAATGCAGAAATGGCATCTGATTCCACAGTTGCAGTCCTGATACTGTTAAAGGCTAGCCAGGATCGAATTACACTGCTGCTAAGAGGCCTCCCTGACACTGTATGCCATCCAAATCCAGGATCGCCCTGGGGTTGCACCCTCGGCATTGGTCTCAGGATGTTTGGGAGGAGCATGGGCCTTTGTTCAAGGGATGTTTCTCTATAGCAACACCGGTGTTGGATTCTTCTCTCACTTGGGACAGGGTTTGCACAAGAGTTATTCTGCTGTAGCCACTGTGTGGGAACAAGGAGCAAGGCTGCTGTTAGGAGAGCAGAATTGGAAGGGAGGTTTACAAACCCCCATAAAAAATTCTCAGAACAACGGACTTACAGGAATCAGCTCTGGAGGGAGTGCATTGGTAAGTGGATACTCAAAGAAGTGATGGATGGCCTTTCCCTTTCTAATTTGCAATTGTTAGTGAAGATGTGGAAAGGGCAAGGTAAGGATTTGGGAAAAAGAAAATTGCTGCTAACATCTCCTCACAATGGGGATAAATTGGCTGTGGTGGGTTGAAATCGCTCCCCAAAATAAATCACCAGACTAGATTAGAAGATTTGGAACCTAAAAGAAGCTGTATTTACATCAAGTTAAAATCTAGAAGTATAAAAATACAATGTACATGTACAAAAACTATTTACATATATTTACAATTATTTACAATTTAGAAACAACACAAGCACTGGCCACCCACCATTAAATTGTTCCCCCGCCACTCTGGACAAGGAAAAAGTGAATAGTTCTCCCACTAGAGGAATAAAACAGAGAGATGAAGGCCCACTGTTAGTACTTTGCCATAAAAAGAGTCTCAGTCAAGGTCAGTGAAATCATGCAAAAGCACCAGTCAGAGCAAAGGAGAGAAAAGGAAGAAAGAATAGTTTGTGCAGCAGGCTTTATCCTAACCTGAAGCAAATGGAATGATATAGACTTATCTATTACTGTTCTTTTGTATTCAATCCCCTATTTTATTTACCTTATACTCAAATATGTCCAGAAAGTTCCTATTTCTTCTTTATAATTTAGAACCAGAATAGTGTTTATTTTTATACTACCGCGTTAGCATAAGCCTCATTTCCACTAAGGGAGCTGAGAGGCAGTGGATTCATTTTAGAAGGTTCACTAAAACCTCCAAAAGAATACTCCCTAAGGTGGGACAAGTTCTCTTGGCATTGAAAACGCCCTGCATATGTATGCTTGGGTAGCCACTGGCATCCATGGCAAGGAACATAGAATCAATACTCTCTGGGTTGTCCCTTCCTTGTAAGACTTGTCTGAAATGGGACCTTGTTTCCTTGCTTCTCTTTACATGGAAAGGAGACCAACCATTGCCAGGCAAGACCAAGGGAAAGGAGATCAGCTTTTGTGAGACATGACTGCATTCTTCTTTATGAAGACACAACCTATGTGATAATTATTTTTAGCTTTATGATTTGTTTGACATTGCATTTTTTGTTTTGTTATTGGCTGTTGTTACAAATAAAGGAGGAATAAGGTGAGAAATTAACAATAATATGTTAATTATTTATTAGTTTGACTCTGCCTCCCATGTAACTTGATACAAATATTATCAAGTTTATAAAAGTTTTGGTATTTGACTGATAATATATTTGCAATAGGAATGGTTACAAATAGTTTGAGAGTAGTATTTGGATAATATAAATCCAAAAGCAGTAAATATTACCCTACTAATCAAAGGAATGAAGTTCACAGTGACTTTAGGAATATATCAATTACTCACAATGCTGTTTGCTGATTGTGGGAAATCCATTTATCTCTTTTTATTGGAAAATCCTCATGACCTGCTACAGATGTTTTAATCCATGTTTGTGGAGGGCAAAGGCCCAAGAGACAAGAGTGCTGTGCTCTGCAGCTCACCTATTTTATCAAGCCAGGTTATCAGAAAGCGTGTCCAAAAGGCACAAACAAAAGACCAGAAACTGATAACCACCAGTTCTCTGCCTAAACACACCCAGAATTGTCCCAGCATAGGGTCTGTGCCTGGAACATGGCTTGAGGTAAGATCCCATGTGAATTCACCAATCCACAGGGCTGGGAGGGGGAGATATCTCTCCTGGCTTCCTTTATCCTGGTTTCTCTGTTTCCCCACATCCCGACTCTGCAGCGGGAAGAGGAGTTTTGGATGTACTGCTGCAGCTATGCAGGTGTAATTGCTGATTTGGAGAACCTTTCTCCTGTATTGCAGGTGGCAGAAGAGATGGGACACCAAGCCTTCCCTAGAAAATGCTTAAGGTTTGTTATGTCACTTGCAAATTTGTTATTTACCTATGCCACTTGTATGGTAAGTCTCAACTGAGACTGGAACACCAGGAAAGTCCACTGGATTTGGTGCCTCAATTTAATGGGAAAACACAATAAAATTACTGTGTTTTCCTACTTTTTTTTCTGCAATAAGTAGACCAAACTCAACTGGCAACAGCCAGTGAATCCTAACATAGCTCTGCTAGGCCAAGCCTACAGGCCCTCTCCAATTCAGATAGCATCTGAAGTCACCACAGACTCCAACACTGAGAGTGTATGGTTCACTGATGCATCCTCCCATCAGGTAGGATCACAGTAGTGCTACAAGGCCAGAGCAATGGAGATTGGTACTTGCAGGACTGTTATTGAGGAGGGTGAAAGTAATGTCCGAGTAGGAGAACTATATGCACTAATGTTAGCTGTAGAAAATGGTGCCACAGCTGTCTATGCTGATTATTATTCCACTTTCAAAAGAGCCACTGAAAGGGTTACTCAATGGGAGGCAAATCAATAGGAGGCTGGCAATACTTAAGTTTGGCAAGCTACAGATTGGCAGAGATTATTAGAGATAAGACGGGCAAGACCCATCAAGGTGGGATGGGTCAAACAGCACTCCAAGCTAGATACCCCTGCTGCGAAATGGAACCAGCAGGTAGATGACTTGGCATGCACCCATGTGGAGAATCATGAAGGAAAAGATTGGGAGAGGCTGGCAGAGTGGATTCACATCAAAAGCAGTCACTCAGGCAAGGCTGATCTCTTCTACGAGTGCAGGTCTCGTGGATGGCCAGTTTCCATGGCAACACGTGAAACTATTATTTCAGCCAGTCCATGATGTAGGGTCCAGCTGAAGGCCGATCACCCAAACCTAGCACCAGCCCAACATATCCACCAGTACAAAACTCTGTGGAGTACCTGGCAGGCTGATTATGTTGGTCTCAAATCATCACACAGGAAAAGATACATACTGATTGGAGTAGAAGTGGTTTCAGGCTTAACCATGGCCACAGCCACCAGTACTGCCACTGGAGCTCAAACTGTTGAGGCTCTAAAACATTGGCTTAGCATTTTGCCAATGCCTGAATGCATTCAAAGTGACAATGGGTCACATTTCACCACAGTCTTAATTCAAGACTGGGCCAAGGGTGAAGGGGTCAAATGGATGTTCCATACCCCATATCATCTGCAGGTGAATGGCCTTATTAAGAGACACACCAAGACCTCTAAAGGCAATTGGGACAAGTGCCTAGCTCAGGTGATTTTCATTATGAACAACCAATGGGGAGTTACGGTAGCCCTAAAATCAAAGCATTCTTTCCAGCTGATCCAATGCAGGATGCAATTTGCATGCCATGTGGACCAGAGAGCAAATCACAACACACTCTGCTACAAATGCAGATGGGCCAACCTGTATTAGTAAAGTTGCAGTCAATTGGAACAGTCCAAATGATATTGGCCAGTCCCAGAGGGCTATATGCATGGGAAGCACTGGATGCCTATGGAAAGACTCACCACATTAGCATGTGGTGGATTGTTCCCAATCATTAATTAATCTGCCTGGTCACTACACACCTAAGCCAGTTTTGTCTTCCTACAGGTGGAGCCTGGATCAAGATCTTGATGCCAATCAGACCAGGAAGCCAGCATCTGGAAGAGACAGCATCCAGTCAGAGACAGACTAGACCAGTTACCCAGAGGGACACTGAACCATCAATGGGGAGGACACTCAAAGACACCATCAGAGACCCTGCTCCAATGGGCAGCCGGAGAGGATGACTGCCTTCAGAGACCTGACAGCTTGGGACAAAACCTGATTGGACTCAGAGCAATACATCTCTATTAGATCCTGCTGTAGTTACGTATGGTTCTGTACCAAAGTTTATGTAAATATATAAGTTGCTACGTACTAGAGGGAAGCAAGAGCTTGCACATAGCTTATTAAGGTACAAATCATCCCTAACTTTGATGTATAAAATTGCCCAGCAGGCAATGAGGTGGTATGTTCTGGTAGGGCATAAACCCTTGGTCTCCTCCTCCCATTTCCAGGTCCAGGAGTTTGATGGATTGAGCAAAACAATGGAGGGTTCGGCTGCAGCAAAGCCCTGATGGCTAGGTACTTAGCACCACCAAGTCAGCTGTCTTGTGCTGCCCCTTAATGTGCCTAGGTGGTCACATGAGGCAGGAAGCTTTGAATTCATTGGCCAAGACAATGATACTAGTGCCTATTGGCCAATGTAATTTTCAAAATAATGTATTTCATGGAGGGTGATTTAGAAACCATGCTCTTTTCCTGTGACTCTCCACTGGCAGCACCACTCCATTCACAACTCATTTAACTGGCAGTCACTGTGGACGAATGTTTGCAGATTGCACTGTCAGCCTAGCAGCAAGGCAACTATTCCCTCGTTCTCTTCACCTGCAATACTTTGTATCTTTACCCCAGCACATGATGAGTACATATACTGGAGTTAATGCTATGACTCCATAAGCATAGTTAGAGTTTATCCTGGTATTGTGTTTCTATTTTCCAAGTTCTAATTGGTTAAACTGTTTAATTCCACGTTTATAAATACCCTTTGTGCAACTAGTTCCTGTCAACTGAAGATCCTGAATTTTAAAATATTATTAATAAAAATTAATATTCATACATAAACTAATATTAATAATTCATAATGATTATTAATTTCTACAGCAATATCACCACCCTGAAGACAAGAAGGTGGAAGAATCATAGAATCATAGAATGGTTTAGGTTGGAAGAGACCTCAAGAATCATCCAGTTCCAACCCCCCGCCACAGGCAGGGACACTTCCCACTAGATCAGGTTGCTCAAGACCTCATCCAGCCTGGCCTTGAACATGTCCAGGGAGGGAGCAGACACAACCTCCCTGAGCAACCTGTTGCAGTGCCTCGCCACCCTCACTGTGAAGAATTTCTTCCTATCATCCCATTCAAATCTCCCCACCGCCAATTTGAACCCATTCCCCCTCGTCCTGTCATTACAAGACCTTGTGAAAGAAAGAAAGAGCACATCCAGTGTTTGAGCCAAGGGGTAGAATGTGAGAGCCTAATGACTATTGTCTCAAAACAAGATATGACATACCTGATCTGAATAGAAAGGATGATTGTTTTGATGGTACTTAACAGCTCTCCAGGACAACTGCTGACCTGACAGAATGGCTTTATAATGAAAAGAGAATTTCTGTGGAGGTGGGAATCCCCTCTTCCCTTATTTTGAAACCACTGCAAAAGTGCCTCAGAAAGGATGGTAGTAGACACTGCACTGTAGGGACATGGTGTACACCTCTCTGTGAATTGGAGAGACCACCATTCCTCTTCCCATTTCCAAAGGGGCCACAACTTCTGGGGGGCCACTTTGTGTCATCTACCACAGAAGACTCTCCAGGGATGTACATCCACCACCAAGAAATTGTGCTATGTCGTGGGAATCAGGGGTGGTGATAACTTTCTATTTTACTTCTTAAGTCTCTGTATATATATTTTTTTCCTCTCCATTTTCTTCCCATTTTCCTTCTGCTCTGGTTCAAAAAAATGTCCTTAAGGTGCAAGTGTCTGAGATTTTTCACTGAATCTAATAAATCTAACTCATCAGAAGTTTGACACTGGTATACCAAATCAGCAGTTTGGCACCATAATTTACTCCAAAGGAATTTTTTTAATCTTTGTATGACTCCCCTCCTCTCCCCGCCTGCTGCTGCCAAGGTTGCCTTGGGTTGTCACCTGTCAAGGTGCTTCTGGATGGCATCCCTTCCCTCCAGCATGTTGACAACACCACATAGCTTGCTCTCTCTGGGAAACTTTCTGAGCATGTGCTCAATGGGGGTCTGGGTTGATGAAAAGCTCAACATGAGCCAACAGTGTGCACATGTGGCCCAGACATCCAACGTGTCCTGGGCTGCATTAAGAGAAGTATTACCAGCAGGGCAAGGGAGGTGATTCTCCCCTTTTACTTTGCTCTCACCAGACCCCATCGGGAGTACTGTGTGCAGTTCTGGAGCCCCCAGCATAGAAAGGACATGGAACCATGGGAAAAAGTCCAGAGGAGAGCCATGAAGATGATCAGAGGGCTGGAGCACCTCTGCTATGAGGACAGGCTGAGAGAGTTGAGGCTTTTCAGCCTGGAGAAGGGAAGGTTTCAAGGAGACCTTATAATAGCCTTCCAGTATCTGAGGGGGCCCTACAGGAGGGCTGGGGAAGGACTATTGACAAAGTCTTGTAATGACAGGATGAGGGGGAATGGGTTTAAATTGGCAGAGGGGAGATTTGAACAGGGTGGTAGGAGAAAGTTCTTCACAGTGAGGGTGGCGAGACCCTGGAACAGGTTTCCCAGAGAGGTTGTGTCTGCTCCCTCCCTGGATGTGTTCAAGGCCAGGCTGGATGAGGCCTTGAGTGACCTGGTCTAGTGGGAGGTGTCCCCGCCTATGGTGGGGGGTTGGGACTGGATAGTCTTTGAGGTCTCTTCCAACCTAAACCATTCTATGATTCTATGAATTTCACTGTCCATATCACCTTCAAAGATGTTAAGCAGCATCAGTCCCAGTATGGATCCCTGAGGGACTCTACCCATCACAGGTCTCCTTTTGGACAGCGAGTGCAGATATCTAGCCAATTCCTTATCCACCGAGTGGGCCATCCATCAAATCCATGTTCTTCCAATTTAGAGGCCAGGATATTGTATGGGACACTGTGGCAGAAGTCCAGGAAAATTATATCAGTTGCTCTTCTCTTACCCACCAAAGCTGTCATGCCATCACAAAAAGGCACAAAAGCTTGGTCAAGTTATGTTGGTTGCCACCACCCACTTCCTTGTTTTCCATGTCCTCTATCAGGAAGATCTGCTGAATTATCTTGCTGGGCACTGAGCTGAAACTTCCTGGACTGTAGTTTTCCAGGTTTTCCTTATCTCCCTTTTTGAAAAGGGGAGTTATGTTTCCCCGTTTCTAGTCAGTGGGAACTTCAACAGATAGCCATGACTTTTCAGATGTGATGGAAAATGGCTCTGCAACTTTATCCACTGTTTCCCTCAGTACCCACAGATGGATCTCATCACAGTGGACTTGTGCACCTTCAGGTTCATTAAATGGTCTTGAACCTTGTCTTCTCTTATAGAGGGTGGATCTGCATTCTATCAATTCCTGTCCTTGCTTTCTGCAACATAGATGATGCAATTAGAACCCTTACCATTGAAGATAGAGGCAAAAAAGCCATGGAATACCTCATCCTTCTCCATATTCTGTGTGACCAGATGCCCTGTTTCCTTGCAGAAGGGATTCAATTTCCTGTACTCTTCCTTTTATCACTGATGTATTTATAAAAATCTTTCCTATTACCCTTGATGTCCCTAGCCAGGTGTTATCTGGGACTCAGATTTTCTAACATGATCTTTGGCTGCTTGCACAACTTTAGTACTCCTCCAGGTTATCTGTCCCTATTTCCATCCTTTGTAGACTTTCTTTGTGAAACCAGTAGTGTCCATGTTGATATGCTTGTTTCACGTCATTTAACTTCTTCTGTGGGAAAGGGAAGCTTTCCAAACTTAGCTCCTAATGGAAGTTTGAATTTCAATGTCTCACACTGTCCTTGCTTTCTTTCTGTCCCACAAAACACCCCACAATTTCCCAGTTATGAAAGGAAGAGAAAACCTGAGTTACTGCAGGCTGGTCCTCTTTTTGGATATAGTAAACAAGGTACTTGATGATTGTAACAGATGTTTCTGATTTAAGCCATTTACCTCTTTCTGTGGAGCAAACACTATGGATGATCAAAAGCTGGAGATGAGCCCACAGATACCAGCAACAATGCATTAGCATGGCCAGGAGCCATAAGAATTCAGCCATTATTTCCAGCAGCTTAATTTTCTGATCAAACATGCTGATCATGTGTGTCCCCCCCCCCCCCCCCCCCCCTTTTTTTTTTCCTTAATAACTTATTCTGCTGTTCACCCTCATAGTCTGCTGCTTATCCCCTCTGAATTTTTATCCATTTGTGTCTCAGTGCACCTCTTCCTCAGTCCCCAGAGGACTCACCTGTCCCCTCATAATTTTTGCTGGGGATATGGGCCATGCAATTCAGTGCACCCTCAGCAAGTTTACAGATGACAACAAGCTGAGTCTTGTTATTGATACTATAGTGGAATGGGATGACATCCAGAGGGACCTTGAAAGGCTTGCAAGTTGGGCCTTCGTGAACCTTACGAAGTTCAACAGGTCCA
>VWZI01020011.1:195832-233407 GCA_013396835.1 Psilopogon haemacephalus
TGAGGGTGGTGAGGCACTGGAACAGGTTGCCCAGAGAGGTTGTAGCTGCTCCCTCCCTGGACATGTTCAAGGCCAGGCTGGATGAGGCCTTGAGCGATCTGATCTAGTGGGAGGTGTCCCTGCCTATGGCGGGGGGTTGGAACTGGATGATCTTTAAGGTCTCTTCCAACCAAAACTATTCTATGATTAAGACTGTGTAGTGGTTTACCAGTTACCTGCCCCCCCACCTTTTGAAATAACCCATGCTAGACTCAGACTGGCTGAAAGTTAATAAATGAAGCTTTATATTTACAGCAATGCACAATATACAAGCAAATATTTACAATATATACCAGATATTTACAGATCTACACAGTGAAAAGGTAATACAGAGACACCACAGCCCTCCTAGAGATCAAAATCCCTAAGAGGGGTTTTCCAACCACCCCTACCACCTTTACCCCCTTCCCCAATCTTATCTCACCATCTGTTGATGCTGAAGACAGGCGGAGGTAAATCAGCCAGGGGGATTAGCAGTAGGAAAGAAGTTAGTAGAATTATTAAGAATCAGCTACAAAAGGCAGAGGCAAAGGAACCATGCAAGGAGCAGCTACAGCCAGAGAGGTCTGAAACGATTTGATTTATCTATATTTGGGTTTCAACTCTTAAAACAATTTTTTTTTTTCTTTCTCAGTAAAGCTCTGGGTGAGGGGACATACTGTGTTTTCCTCTCTCAGCCAATAGTCTAAATTCTCACTCAAATTCTCCAATTAGTTCAAACCAGCACGGACTGCCATTGTGTAATTATATGGAGTGGTCTTCAGTAGAGACTCTAAAGTTTTTTTCTTTGTAGAGCATTCAGGAAAGGTGACAATATATAAGTCTTAGTATTCATTGTCTACAAATTAATACACAATGTATGCATACTATTTGTCAACTCTTGTAGGTCAGCTAGCGTAAAGTTAACTGTGGGTTTGGGCTTTGTTGTCATCTCACACAGACTGTAGGCAGTTCATTGCTGATATTTTGCTGGGTTTGGCAGATTGGGATAGATACAATATGACATTTGGATAAGTAAAATGCTAAGCACTACTTTATTGTAAAGATTTATAAAAGGTCTCCATTGGTTTATTAATGACATCTGACTGGATGGAATTAAAAATCTTGTTCCAGGCTGTTATTCTTAAGTATGTAACATCTATTCCCTTCATTGTTGTGCCGCTAGAGGAATGATAAATATACCGCAAAAGCTCACACAGAGCACATTTTAAAAGTACTTTATGAAGATGTGTGATTTGAAGATTGCATCCAATTTGGAACTTTCTGTATTTTCTGAGCAATATATTTTTTTTTTTTTCTGATAATCAGGCTTTTGAAGTAAAAGATTTTCCAGTTATTAGTTATCAGTAGTCTTGAAGGATTTCAGGATGCATAGTTTCTCTCATTCTCATAAACTTCTGTGGCTTCTTGGAGCGCATGTATTGAGCAAAAATAATCTAAATATTAATTACTTTTTCAAGGGCCCAAGGCAATTTAAAAGAAACAATTTTTTTGTTTCACATTTATGAACATCTTAATTTGGAGTTTGTGCTCCTTGTCAACTTGTTAGTATTACTGTAGACCACTTTCAAATGGGTAAGTGGAGAATATCAGACAAAGGGGAAATTATGCTAGTTACAAAATAAAGGTAAGAACTGAATTGTATCTCCTTTAAAGGGAATATACTTTTAAACATAGTTAGAAATAGGATTATACATGTCCAACTGACTATGACTAAAATATGCCAATAAAAAATCCCAATGTTTGCTACCCAAACTTAGAACCTAAAAGCAGTAACCAGAACAGGAAATCTCATGTTACAATCTGAACTTCAAGTTCAATAATATTTTGCTCCAGCCAGCACTTTAATTTTGAAGCTAATATGAGGAAGGATGGTTTTGGATAACAAGAGCAGATTTTCAAGGCAACCTATGACAGCTCTAACTGGCGAGAACCCTGTATTAAACCGTGATTAGAAGATGTCAGAGAGATTAGGTGAAATAGCTTCCTGGTTTAGCATGAAGATATAGTGGGACTTCAAAGTTAAATGGTCCCTATACTATTGATATTTTTTTACTCTCCAATCATCAAGTTGATCTGGAGATGCTTTAGTTGCTTTGCCTAGAGCTTTTTATAAGGTAAAAGAAGTGTTCTTAACAAGACGACATCTGAGCTGGCAGTATTTTTCCCAGTGATATTGTTAGACTACTGAAGAAAAATGCTTAGCTAATTAGAGATGTGATGGTTCCAAGCATTTTTTTTACAGAAAGGGACAAGCAATGCCAATGCATTAGGTACTGAGTGGAAGGAACATGGCACATGATCTGGAATGTTTCTTTCTTTGCTTTTGAATCAATTTGAGGCTGTCTGGAGATGGTATGGGCTAAATTAATTCAGGAATTACTACAGTTTGAAAAATAACAAGGAATATGACTGGAAACCATTATGTCATTGCCAGTAAAGAATGTATTTGCTCTGCTTCCCTAATCGGTCTTTGTGATGTTGAAGGTAAAGGGGAAGTAAAATGTTTTTCAGTGACTCTTTGCAATGGTACTCCAGAGAAAAATAGGAGGCAATAAACACCAACTCACAGGGCTGCTTAGGTGAAGAAACATTGGACATGACATGAGCTATGCATATGTTCATATATTGTGTTGCATAGGTGGTATTTAAAAGTGGTGTCCATAGGTGCTGCTTACAGGAACAAAAAAATTGTCTTCTTAAGTACTGTCTCAGTCAGCTTCATTGGTTTTGAGTTTTGATATAGTCATTACCAATTTGCAAAATTGTTTTACATTAAATAAAGTAATACTTTAAAATATTCAAGGATTTAAAAAAAAAATTTTAGTAAATGAGTAGTTACCATATTCTTGGATATTTTGCTTATGTGAAGTATTACATAGAGGCCCTGACATCTGAATGGACGTGTGATTTCTGAGGACGTTATTATCCAGTGATAGATTAGCAAGTTTATTTGTCCAAAACTGTTTTTAACGAATTCCCTTTGGTCATCTTTTGTCCTACTTCTGTATGCTGTGAGAGGAAAAATACATATACATAAATATGTGACAGTGTGTTCTGTTGATCATTTGTGGGGTTGAAACTACAATTTAGTTTGAAAGAAATTTAATGGAAGATTTGAAAACATAGAAGAATCCCAGAGTAAAAGCCAGCTGGTTGATGAAGGCATACACAGAACTTAGAGTAGTACCTGCCTGCAATTCTACAATCCTGTCCCAGCATGTAAGAACTTAGAGCTGCTCCAAGTTGGCAATACTGTGAGGAACTGAGGCAAGCATTAGCTGATTTGATTCCATAACAACAGTCTTGATTAATTTTTGCCTCACCCAGTTATTGATGTTTGCTAGAGCAGAGATAGCTTAAATTGTTTTGTAGATAATGATTGGAATATTTCTTATGCCCTCTGTGTTTCTGTGAGAGAAAGAAAAGAGGTCTATAAACATTATTTTCTTGAGTATTTCTGTTGGACATCTTACAAAAAGCTTAATGTTTTTATTCTAACATCATGCCTCCTATTAGTTAGAGAGGCAATGATAAATAAGTTTAAAAAATAATCCATTTCATAAATCCATGGTGTGTAATGACAGATAATTGTTCTGTAAATGTACCAAAAGTGGCTATTTGGAATATAATTCTAAGTAATGTATTGTCATGTTTTTTAAAGAGTTGACAGAATGAGACTCTCTCAAATGAAATGGAGAGAAAACAGAATTATATTTAGAAAGTAAAGATCCAGAGAAATTACAGAGAATGCACAGCACATCATAGTAACCCCTTTAAATCTTCCCCATACCCAAAATTAAATCTATAATCCCCAGTACTCCAATCCTCCCCCTTCAATGCCTCTGTCATCCATAGGGCCGAATGCAAACATCTGGATGCCCATAACAGGCCTTCTTACATGTTCGTCTTGATAAAGTGGCTCCCACCAGGCACAGAAGGGTGGGGAGAGAGGAAAGGAGAGTGAGCTGGCCTTGCTCTGAGTTTATAAAGAGATAGCAGAATTATGGGATTGAATAACAATTTTCTACTCCCTAGAGGATTTTTAATCCTATAGTTCCCAACCTGGGACATGTACAATTTGAGGCATGTCGTGAATAATGAAGGTATTTGCACAACTTATTAAATTTAATGCTTGAACCCATAAAAATGTTGCAAGATAGTGAAAATGCACCCTTTTTAAGAGAAAAGGAATTGTCTTCCCTAAATATGGCACATTTGAAAAGGAAAAAATAGAAACATATAAAATACTCATGATTGACATAAAAATGACTGAGAGTAGGACTTCACTTGCTTGTAATTTTTTTTTTCTTCTGACAGGTTAACATACTTTCCAAGAAAATGCAACTTTTATCTGGAATTTTTAGAGATTTATTTTTGTTTTGAAACCAGAAGAGATGTGTGTAGAATTCTTTTATTTTGTCAGGAAAATTTACATTATTTTGTCTTCTGTGTGTGCAAAAATGTAAGTTGTTAATCTAGCATATATTAATATTATTAAAAATAACACAGTTGTAATGCTTCTATTGTTTCCTCAAATCTTTGGTAGCAAAATATAATATTATTATGGAGGAAAAACAATGTTGACAAGAATATTTGAGAGGAAGGAGAGTGGATTATAACAAAATTGAAAAATCAAAGAATAGAACTGTCTGTAATACTTGGAGGGGAATGTGTGTGTGTTTGTATATGTATTCATACCTCTGTCTGAAAGTATGTTGAGAAGAACAGAGGATGGGAGAAGAGGTGGACGACTGAAAAAAAAAAAAAGTTTCATGGCTCCCCCATTTATTATCTGTTTGAATTGCTTCAAGCAAAGAATGAATACCTTCAAAGGGAATTTAGTTCACATTGTCAGTGAATTTCTGCAAAAGAAGTTCTTATTTTCCCTGTGGAGACATCTGATTTTAATCATTCTGGTAAGCAGTTGGTTTCTTTTATGTGCTTTAATTCAATATGCTTTATGAGTCCAAAGCTTTCTTCCTCATAAGAGTTTTGGCTGAGTGAGGTGAGAGGTATTAGGCCCTAAAAATACTGTGATACTCAGTTTAAGGGGGTTCTAAATCACACAGTTAAAGCATTTAGAGGTTCATGCCCTTCATGGCATGCATATGTAATTCCTATAGACTAATGGAAATTCTTACCATTACTTTCAAGGTCGGGCTTGTATTAAATGTTGAGTTGGAGCTCTTAGAGTGTCTTGGCACTTCAGTAGAACTTCTGTGACATAAAAGTAACTTGCTGTATCTTTACCTATGAAGGACAAAAAGTGTAAATTGCCAAAATCAGCCTGAGTGCTGTTTAAAGAGTTTGTGTGTAGATTCTGCTCTTAGACAGAGATCCTCCAGTCACTACTCTCTATAGAAAAGTGAGAAAAGCTTTATGACTATTCCTAGGGATATTTCTTTGAGATTCTTGAAGCTTCTAGGCAGCTTGTCTTCATGTAAGACAAGCTTTGTTTATGGACTTTTCTGATACCAGGTAATTGTGTCTCTTAACTTCCAGGAATTAAATCTATGCTTAATTTGATCATGGGTAAAAATAGCCATAATCATATGCAGACAGTTAATCATGATTTTTTAAGAGAAAAATCCAGGGTCTGGAGCAGAAAGCATTTATTTGGGATTTTTATGTGTTTAAATGAGAAATACTCAGTGATGTATGGAGCAGTGCTTTCAACCAAAACCATTAACCCAGGTCCTTGGGATGACAAAACAATGTGAGGTATCTGCAGGTGCTGATACTTATTTATGTTGCCTAAATACATTTTCAAAATGTGTGGCTGGCATTACTAATTATACCGATATTGCTAAAAATGGCTTTTATGCAACAAAAATGTGCTGTGAATTGTGTTGTTTCCCCTGGACTTCTAAGATTAATACTACAATCCTTAATGGAACACAGAGAATACGTTTGTGCCTCTAAACAATTAGCTTTGACTGCATAAGATGAAAAGCAGTGCCATTTTGATGACAATTCTTCAATGTAACACTGACATTTCTAGGAAAAATCACATATCCCCCCATGCTCTGCAAAATTCCATTAAAAATAGATCCTAACATTCAAAATTGCAGTTTTGTGTTTTTTAATTGCACTTTAGCAGTTTGAGAAAAGGGGATATATCTTATTTTGGCAATAAACTGAATGCCTTTCAGTAGCCATTTAGGAAATCTAGGCATGCCACTATGACTAGCTGTATGTATAATTCATCTTAACAAAATAGTCAGACTGGCAGGTAAACCTATAGAACAGAAAACAAATTTTCAATATCTAATATACTCAAGAAGTGGTTAATATTCTTCACATGCCACTGACAAAGTTGCACAATGATGTGCAATTATGAAAGGACAATTTAAAAAAAAAAATACATAAACCTCATCTTTTTGCTCCCTTGCATTATAGCATTTTCACAGTAATTGTCAAAATTAAGAACAGTTTAGGCGTGAGGTGTGATGTTTGACTTATCAGAAAGTATCTAATTATTTGCTGTTGGTGAATACCTGTACAGAGAGTATCACCACTGAAGTCATCAGGAGGCTTATCTGTGTAAGATCAGGAGAAAAGTATATCTTGATTTTTTAGATCTTATATGTTGGATTTAAGCAACTAACATTAATGGCAGCATGAAAGTTGCACTGCAGCTTCAGGAAGATGCAAAGTTCTTAATTCAGGAGAAGGAGATATATTTGGGTTGCTCTTCTGTGTACCCACAGGAAAGCCTGAATGTTTTTCAGATTTTTTGCAAAGGGGGGATGATTATTTCTGTTTAAAATTTCAAACAGTGGTAAACAAGTCTAACTTCTGCATTTTTTCTGTGAAAATAGGTATGTGTGTCTTAATGTCACATTTTAATGATTCACATTCAGTGTAGATGACACATGTAAGTTTAATGCATATTGAATAAATTCCTGAAACTTGACAGATTCTGTATGAAATGTGCTTTTACATTTTTAAGTACTTGGTGTACTAGTTTCAGGTGCTTGTATTGCTTTTATACTAGGCACACATTTTAAGGCCTTTATTATAGAGGAAACCTAGAAAATAAACTGTTCTGTGGTTCAGCTACAGCAGAAAAAACAGCATGCTGCCTCTGTACCAGGACTGTTGACTCCGAAACAATATTTTGAAGTGCTAAGTCACAAAATGTTGTTCTGAGCAGGATAAATTTAATTATATAGTGCTTCAAGCATTCAGCTGGAGAAAGCATTGCATGTATCTTTTTATATATAATGATATTATGACAATCCAGAGGAAGCGTTTATGCACAGTATTTGAATTTTGATTGATGTTAGGAATAATGAGTATCAGTGTCAGATTGCAAATTCCATATTGAGCATGCATTTTGTTTTTTGCCATTTCTGTCCTCTATTTTCATGTTAAGCTAAGCTCACAGGAGGTTTCAGAACAAAATCTGGCACCCAGATTTTGTCTGTTCAAATGAAAGGAGGAAAAATAAGGCTGTTCCCCTACGAAGTTCAAGCATAGGGTAAAATTTCAGATCTGAACTTGAAAATCAAGGTAAGCAAACAATATATCACCTGTATCTAAAAACAACAATGGACCTGGCCTGTCTTGATTCAAACAACTCAAGTTGGAACTGTTGGAAGAGTGGTGTTAGAGATGGATCAAGCTCTGCAGATGCAGAGCAATGAGCTGCTTATCTCAACCTCTGTTCTATGGCTGGGAAATATTGGTTTGAGTATTCACTGGCTCACAGGTCAAACTCCTGTCTACTGTCACCCCTGTGAACTTTCTCTCCCACTCTCAAGTCTCAGAAAAGGGAGGCCCAGTTATTACACTGTCACCTTTTCTACCCTCTGTAGAACACTCAAGGACATGACAAGATAGTTGCCACCTCAAAGGTGATCCTGGGACCATTAAGTAATATAAAGGTGAGACCATGAGGAAGACAACAATACTGGATCCAAACTATCTCTCTTACCTCTATTTCTATCACCTCTATCTCTACCATCACTATCTCCCACTCTCTCTTTTCTCTCAACTTTCTTCTAATAATGTTTTCCCTGATAGATATAATTTAGTTTGTTCTAGAGTAAGAACTCTTGTTGGTGGTTGTTAGGAACAACAACAAAAAAAGCCTCCAATAAATGGTTTTGTATTTTCTTTCTCAGAGTCATTGTTGTGACTCTTAAAACTGTTGCAGCCCTGCCAAGTAGGGATAGCCCTTTTCAGGAGGATTATAAAGATTTACTGCCCTTGCCCACTGAGTGGAATGAGACACCTGTCAGGAAACTGAACTTTGTGACCTATTTCTAGATAATTTCTGGCCATCTTTGACAAGTGAATTGGCAAATTTCCACAACCATGTTTTAATAGGGAAGTTAATATATGGTTAAATGTATATGTATTCTCTCTTTAGCTTGATATAGTGTAGGTAACCATTATAATGTACATTACCAAGAGACTTCTCTCTATGACAGCAGCAAAATTTCTTTGCGTAATCACTGGCAAGATGCTGCTCTGTACTAGTGAATAATATTACATCTTGTGACACTTCCTATTTGATAATGACAGTGTTGTTGTGTGCTAATCTATCTTTCAGTTACCCTTTTACCTCTCTTCATTGTTGTAGTTAAAACAATTATGTGAATTCCCTTACAGGAGAGAGAGGTTTATTGATTGGACTTTGCAAATGGTCAAGGACACCTCCCACTAGAACAGGTTGATCAAGGCCTCATCCAATCTAGCTTTGAACATCTCCAGGGAGAGGGAATCCACAATCTCCCTGGGGAACCTGTTCCAGTATCTCACCATCCTCATTGTAAAGAACTTCCTCCTAACATCCAGTTTAAACCTCCCCTCTGCCAGTTTAAACCCATTACAAGACCTTGTAAATAGTCCCTCTCCTGCCTTCTTGTAGGCCACTTTCACATACTGGAAGGCTGCTACAAGATCTCCTCAAAGCCTTCTATTCTCCAGGCTGCAGAGCCCCAACTCTCTCAGCCTGTCCTCATAACAGAGCTGCTCCAGCCCTCTGACCATCTTCATGGTCTTCCCCTGGACTTGCTCCAACAGTTTGAAGCCCTTCTTGTAATAGGGGCTCCAGAATTGCACACAGTACTCCAGGTGGGGTCTGATGAGAGCACAGTTAAAGGGGAGAATCACCTCCCTTGCCCTGCTGGCTGCACTTCTCTTGATGTTGGCTCTCTGGGCTGCATGCACACACTGCCAGCTCATGTTGAGCTTTTCATCAACCCAAACCCCCAGGTCCTTTTCCTCAGGGATGCTCTCTAGCCATTCACCACCCAGCCTTTATTTGTACTTGGGATTGTGCTGACCCTTACACTTGGCCTTGTTGAAATTCATGAGGTTGGCCTGGGCCTGCCTGTCCAGGTCTCTCTGGATGGCAAGTTGACTGTGCCACACATCTTGCTGTCATCTGCAAACTTGCTGAAAGTGCACTCAATTCCTCTGTCTGTATCGCTGACAAATATATTAAACAGCATTGTTCTCAGCACTGACCCCTGAGGGATGCCAGACTGTGTTTTTTTGTTTGGTTGTTTTTTTTTCTTCCCCACTGCTCATGCCATACTTGCTCCCTACTTCTTTTAGCTTCCCATTTGAAAAAGCCATTTCTGTATGCAGCTAAGCATTTATGTATTAGTTACACACAAAATCAGATCTTAAGCTGTTCAGAGAAGAGCTGTGTGCAGTATTAAGAAAAATGAAGATCTGACGTTCTTACTAGGGAATGTGCACCTTTACTGATGACTGACTTTAACCTAATAGGCAAATGGTGTGAATTTTGAAATGAGGAATCTTACAGAAAAGCCTTTACACTTCAGAATGTGGCTGGCTTTTTAAGTCATACCAAACTTACACAGGTAAAATCTTCAGGGTCTGTTTTATATATGCCCAAGACCTGAAAACATTGTTTATTACTGCAGCTGTGTCTCAGAGGCTCCTCCTGAGTATGCCAAACCTCAGGAATGAGGATAACATTTTGCATAGTGGGATTCCAAATTTCATCTTCAACATGTGATTAGGGCAAGCATAAATGTGAAGTGCAAAACCTTCCTTAAAGGCCTTAGGCAGATCATCTGTTGGATCAGAAAGGCCAGTGAAGGCCTGCTTTCCAGAACATAATGTCTTTCAGTGTGAAGAACCTTGTTTTTGTTAAGTCTTCAGCATTCTACCTTCTTCCACCTGGGAACATCCTGAAGAAAGTGGCATCCTGGACAACATACAGGAGTCTTGCACGACCTGACTAGATGGGAGAAGTGGTCAGCTACAATGGTGTCTCTACCCACTGTCATGGGACATAGGGACTGAGGTGGAACTGAGTAGTTGATTGACAAAGGCACTTCAATCTTATATTCACTTCTGTGTGCAAAGCGAAAAGTTACAAATACAGGAAAGAAGGAAAAGCAAGAAAAAACTAACGGGGGCAGTCACCAAAGGGGATTCAGTGAAATCTTATGAGTCCCAAAGGCTTTGTATAGTAGGGAAGCTCCAAATGTACAGCAGTTGCTCTCAGTTTCATAGTTTTCAAATCCTGTATGCAGCTGCACTTCCTTAACTGGTTGCCAAAATTTCTTGCCCAGGTGCCATTCTAGGTTTTACTGTGTGCTGTCTATCTCCAAGTTGTACCTGTGCCAGCCATTCACAGGGATGAGTCTCTCTGCTGGAGAACCACTAACCCATTCCATGGCGGTTGCCCAGTAAGCTTCAGCTTATGTTGCACTCTTGAGCTCAGAACCTGCAGTTTCATCAGGTACACAGTCCTTATAGTTACAGAGTTAAGTTCAGAGTAAAGTTTAGGACAAGACATACTGTTTAACTTTTCTCAGAATGATTTAACTAGTTACAAATGGGCAGGAATTTCTCCTTGAATATTACAAAAAACTGAGCAGTAATGTGGTATTTTAGGTTAGCCCTCAATTTATTTTTTTTTTTTAATATTAGAATCATGTGTTTTTCTTCTACTTAAATGTTTATTGATCCTGAGTAGTTATCTAAAACTTTAACCTGTCTATGTTTTCAGAGAGCAATTGTCTTTTAACGTATTCTGAATCTTTCATCTTTAAGGAACAGTGGTATTCAGTGGCCGTGTGTCATGGCTGCACCCATGAAACAGACAACAAAAGCCATCCAGAAATGTGGATTTATTGTAACCAAAATTACTCAGGACTCCTTTGGACACAACTGAATTACAAGTTCAGATGTCATTTGGGAATATACTACTACACAACCAATTAAGCTTTTAGGAATATTCTTTCTAGAAAGATGAACCAAAATGTGTGCATATTAACTCATAAAAGGAAAATCTCCCACTCAGGGTACCCAAACTATGTACTCATCAAAGAAGAGGTGAGAACATAGTCCATGGATGTATCCCTAGTTGATGTTGCATTCTAAAGGGAGAGGATCCAGCTGCTTGGAGACCAATTCAAAATGTCACTTAACAGGACTCCATTTATACCCTAAGTCAGAGATGCACTGTGATCAGTTCTAATCAGCTGGAGGATGAAGCCCACAGAACAACACAAGCAGGATGAAAGTTTCTGGGTCTGGAGGTGCCAGTTAGTGTCTGAGATGTCTTGACCCTTTGTCAGGTGTCTATTGGTCTTTTATGTATGTAACAAGTGTGTATTGACTTTGAGTGGATATATTCCAACATCCTTTCTTCAGTAAAACTATATTTCCAATATTGACCACTTTGCTCAAGATCAGTGTATCTTGAGGACAAACGTAAAACTATTGTCACACATCAGAGTGAAACAAAGTCTAGAAGTTTCAGAATTTTCAGTGCTGTGACAAAATGGGTTTTAATAACACATTTACTGAGGTTTTGCTTATAGCAGCAGATGGGCTACTTTGAATTATATCAGTATCATAATTTCTCAAATATTTTGGAAGTACAAATTTACTTTGTAGGCACTGTCTGGGTAAGCTGGAGTTCTGAGAGATGCAGTCCTGTCTTTAAACAGTTGAAAAAAAGCGAGAAACCTTTTGTAAGCAATAAGATTGATGTAGTCATCACTGACCTGTCAAGGACAGATTGAGGGTTGTAGGAATTACTTATTTTCAGTGTTCACATAGGGGATTTTTCTCACTTCATAAAGTCAATAGGGTTTTTATATGACAGGGAGACTTACGATAAAGGAAGGGCATTTACAGCCTGTTCAGAAGTGAACTGTTAAATATCCAACTGCTTCAAATGTTGTTTTATGGTAGAGTGTTTTTTTACTGGTGAGTAGTTTCTGGATTACTTAGATTGTTACTCAATTATGGACATTACACCTTCACTAACTTTTTAAGCTGCTACTTTTTTTATTTGTTGCTCACAATGTTTTTGATTCATCATATTATTTTTATCATTGGTTTCTGACAAATAATGAAATCTGAGGTTTGAAAATCTGAAAAAATACATTTTCTACATAATCTTAGGAAAGATGAATTAAGCTCACTTAGATCCCCATAAGTGCTATTTTAAAATTAAGTCTCCTGGTAAGATAAGAGGCTCTTTTATTTCATACAACCTGGCTTCACCATCTAGGGAGAGCAAGACCTGTGTCTCTGTTCCGTGTGATTAATCTTACTGATATAGTGATCTTCATTTCATTGCTAAATTATTAACAGATAAATTATTTGGAAACCTGTGCTTCTTGAACCTTTCTGTAGGTAGTACACATACACGTTGTGTTTTCACATGCATGTTGTTGCACAGATGTTGCCTTATTCCATCATAAACCCTTCATGAGTCTCAGTTCACTGAAGATAGACTAAAAAATTACAAAGTACATATGATCTTAACTCTTAAGAGTTTAGGACAAAATAACAGAGCATATGTGCAATAAAATGCAGGAGACCACCACAAATCTATCAGTAATAAGGATGACGAGGGGGACCAGAAATTTGCTATATACATAAAATTTGCAACGTCTTGAAAGTGAGAAGCAACTTTAAACCATCTAGCACTCTTCCAAGTAGTATAAAGCAGCTTAACTATTGATATGGCCTTAAAGGAAATCTTAAAAGATAAGGAAAAAGGCATTTTTGCTATCTTTGTAGTACTGGCTATAGTATTTACCTTCTGTAGCTCCTCAACAGTTGATGCCAGTGTTGCTGCATTTATCTTGCTGCAGGATAGCTGAAACATGACATGGTGTTTAAGAATGCCCAAGGTAGCAAATGTGGTTCTGAGCGCTCACAGAAGCGCCCTCTGAAAATAGTGTGTCCCAAGAGACCACTTGTTGTCAGAGGACCCAAGCTGGTTGAGGAAGCATGCCATTTCTGTAGCTATTCCAAAGGATGCTCTGAGGAGCTGCTGAAGGCATGGTTTTAAATTATTTCTCTTCCTCACCTCTTAAATTGTGTTCACAGTATACCATTTACATAATATGCTACCCTTCCAAAACATGTATATTAGCATAAGTGTTTTGATGTATGTGACAGTGCTCAGCCTCTTCAGTCACATTCCTTGTTATTTATTTCTACCTGCTTTCTCATTAAATTTATTACAATAGTACATATTAAAAGCAGTAACCAAGCCAACAGTAAATAGTGCTACATAAAAAAATGCGACTCAAGGCTGAGGTAAAACTTTAATGAGTCAATAAAAGATCATATACTTGAGTTGTTTCTCATATCCCCTGGAATATATGGAAGACGAGTTCCAAGAGCTCAAACCTTGACAATATGGATTTTGTTGTTTACTTGATATAAAACCTTATTTCAATGCCCTTCACACAACAAAAGTGGAAAGAATTTTAGCAAACTTAGTTATTCTTACTAGTTGCAAATGGTCACTAGTTTGAAGACCTAGTTACTAAGATGCACCTCATGTGACAGGAATTGCTGTTAATTTCTGTTATATGACTATATATATTTAAAACTTATTTTGCCTATATTAGTTAATGACACTTAGCAGTATACATACTGAGGATTTTTTTTTTTGTCACAGTAGCGAGTGTATCAGCCTTTGATTAACAAAATAATTGTCCTTCTGCCCATTTCAGAAAAATAAGATAAAAAGTGGGCCCAAAACTAACGACAAAATCAGAAATGTTCCATGGAAAATGGGCGATTTAAGAAAATGTTATTTTGAAACCCAATCCAAAAACATATTTGACAAGTGATCTGTACAATGCAGTTATCTAAGAACATAAACATATTTTAGTATCTTTACTTGGAACAGTCAGGATAGCATGAAAGAAGTCTTATTTTACTCTTTGTTTAACATTGTGGCAAATCAATATATATGCATGAACAGAAGTATTCACTGGTGTGTAATTGGGCATGAGGTTTTCACAAATATTCACAGCCTAGTGGAACTCACTGTAGGATCCCAAATAGCATTAGAGTGGGATTGTAACAACTGTAAAGATTTTATCATAATAATTAAAGCAAGGTATAAGCAAGGTAGAAATCTGTTCAAGCGTGTACAGAAACTTGTTCCCACTGTGCAGATAAAATGTGCAATTTGACTTGGGTAATTGTTTACATGACTCAGAATAAAGAAAGCAGAATGTTGCAGTAGTACCTGCATTGATTATTGTTTTTGGAGTCCTCATCTGAGTACTTGTCTTACACTGCATATGTGAGACTTTCTAAACAACACAACTGTGCTGTTTAGCAGTCGTATATTTAAAAAAAAAAAAACATGGAGGACTTGTTCTAAAGGGATGATCATATACCATATATGAATTCAAATGAAGTGATCACTGCTCACCCTCTTGCAGAAGCTATTCTGTACAGTTGTGCTGCAGTACCCTGTGTCAAATTTTCTACTTTCCACATGTTCTTTTTCCTCTGTTATATGCAGTAACTTATTTGTTGTTGCGAGTAGTTGTAGAAGGGTTTGTTGTGCTTTGCAAGATGAGTTTCACATAAAAGAATTTGATAAATAAAATTGTAATTAACATACAGCATAAGTTCAAGAGTTCGTTCAAACTCTTAATTCTTACCTTTTGTTTCCTTAGTAATGTAATCTTTACTTTTCCATATGTTTGCTTGTTACCTGTGTTTGGTAAAATACTGTTGGAGCAAAATTTAAATCTCTGAAGGTTGCCTGTGCAATTTGGTAGCTGCACATTGAACCTGGAACAAAGATAACACTCTTGTATACCATCAAGAGCAGCTTTTTTACAAACCAGGATAATTTGCAATGCTTTATTCAGATTTTAGATGGTTTTCCTGGTAACTTTTAAGTTACTGGAAAGAAATCTTGCAGACAAACCCCCTTTACTATGTGAAGGTAGTGTTTAGTATCTAGGTGCTCACATCTGTGAGTTCCTGATATTTTGTATATTTATTTCAAGACGTTACTAAAAAAAAATCCTGCTTCCACCATGTCCTGAATGATTTTTTTTTATCTTCTTTTTTTCTAGATAGAGTAATTTAATCCTGACTATCATGATCTCTCATATGTGAATCTCAGAGCTTTCATGACTTGTTCTTCACAGCCTGTGTCGTATCACATTGTAGTGAAGCAGGACTTTTATTTCTAGACTTCTTTATTACACTGTGTTATGTGAAACCCTGTGTGAAAAGCACCTTGTACAGGCCTGAGTTTGCATACTCATTTAAACACAGCCTGTAAAACAGAAGCACAGATGAATCCTGTGTTTTAGGGTTCACAGAATGGCAGAGTGGTTGAGACCATGTCTGTTGCTGCTCTTGTTACTGCTACCTTGTCTCATTGCTTGCATTCTCCACCACTTGCTGCTGGCAGCAAGCTGACAAAAGCAACAACACACTTTGGATCCAAGCAGGTGCTCTTTATTCTAGGCCAGTGCAAGCGTGAGGCCTGTGCAAGACAGAGGACCAGTGACCAAAGGACAATGATGGCCAAAAAGCCCTCATCACCCTCATGGTGACTTTATACAAACAATGCATTAACATAACCTAGGTGAGAATAGCCCACTCATTAATATGCATTATAACCTGTTATTCTCTAACCAGATATCTGTTATCTTCTGCTCCCCTCTGGGAAACAAGCTGGAGCTGTGGGAATGGAGGTCAAATTCTTGTACACAGCTTGTTATTTTTCTCAGCATCACATTGCATTCCCACAATATCTAGATGGCTTTTGAATATCTCCAAGGATGGAAACTCTACAACCTCCCTGACTGATCTATGCCAGTACCCAGTCACCCTCACAGAGGAAAAAAAGGAAAGTGTTTCTTTGTTTAGATTGGACCCCCTGTGTGTTTCTGGGCTGTCTTGTCCTGTTACTGCACGCCACTGAAAAGATCTTGGCTCTCTTATCTTTGCCATTTCTGCTGGTGTTTGTATTCATTGAGGTCTGTCCCGAGTCTTTAGTTTTCTAGGCTGAACAGTCTCAGCCTTTCCCCATAGGAGAGATGCTTTAGTCCTGTAATCACCTTAACAGCCCTTCACTGGACTCTCTTCACTATGTCCAAATTTCTCTTGCAATGAGGAGTCCAGAACTAGAAGCAGCACTCCTGATGTGGCCTTATCACCTGTGCTGAGTAGAGACAAAGGACCACTTCCACTGGTGATTCTGACCTGCTGGTAATGCTCATCCTAGTGCACCCCAGAATATAATTAGCCTTGTCTGCTTCAAGAAGGCATTACAGGCTCATGTTCAGCTTGGTGTTCACTATGACTTCCATCTTCTTTCCAACTGTATGATTTCCTTTCATAGACTGGTGCCTTGGATTGTTTCTCCAGGACTTTGCCCTTGCTGATCTTCATTTTGCCAGCCTGTTGAGGTCCCTCTGGATGGCAGCACAACCATCTGTTGTATCAGCCACTCAAAGTGGGGACTAAGGAGACTCGAATCCTTTTAGAACCTGAACAGAAAACATTAAATATCTTGTCCAGAAATCTGTTAACTGCTTGTCAGAGTGCATTGAGTCGATGTGGCTCAGAAAGAAATGGCTCTAGTCTTTGAAGAATAGCTAGCCAAATCCTTGGTTTCCAAATTAATCACTCTTCTTTTTTTTTTTTTTTTTTTTTTTTAATCAGGCACACAGCTCCAGTGATTTCTGAAAGCTGCTAGTTTAAAACCACAAAAGAATAAGTCCCTTGATTTATGCACTTAATAACAGTTTTAGTCATCAGGAAGCTAGAAAGTCTTAAAGTCCACAGAATGGAAGCAAAAAAATAACTGTCTGTTCATATCAAGTCATACTTCTGTTCATGAGGAATTGTTACAGATTATGAACACAGCTATGCTCTGATTTTATATTTTGGGCTATGTTTACTTACAGAACATTGGAATGTGTATGAGTATTTTTAAAATGTTTAGCTTTTTTTCTGACTTGTGTCCTATTCTAAAAGTAGTTCAGGCAGCTTACAGGTAACCCCCCAAAAAGTAGGAATAAATTCAATAAAGAACAGATGCAGAATTTATGCTGGACTACTTCTTACAGCAGATGGATTTTTAAGAGATCAGGGCCTATGGTGCTGCTGGCACATTTTAATTGGCAGACAATTTGGACGGGATAGTGTCTGGCCAGTATGAGATTGTCCAGGGACGTTCACACGAATAAACTCTTTCTTTTTCTTTTCTGATTTATCCTAATAAATCAAGCAAGAAAAATGCTTATCCATATAATCTGAAGTGTGGGAAAATAAACTACTGAAAATTGTCTGGTCATGATTTTTCAGTCTTCAAAAATATAATTATTGTATCAGTGAGGTGCCCCTTGCTGATTATATAAGACACACTGGATTGAGTCAAGCCAGGGGTGTGATTCCTGAATGTAGAAAACTGCATTAGCAAATTGTTCCCTTGACTGTTCACATGCAAAATTCAAACTGGAAAGAATTGATAGAAACATCTGTATACTGAAATTTTGAAATCAAAGTTCTTAGACTTCCATGTAAACATAATTTGGTTACATATTTGATCATAACAGTATATGGTAAAACTTTTCTTAACTTAAATTTACAAATATGCAAGGGTAGAAAAGATCAGTTTTCTCTCTCAGATGCATTAGTCTTGAAAATTTAATTGACAAGATGCTCTTAAGACCAAGATTTAATATACTTTGGAAATAATTTTTACAATGAGGAGTCATAAAATGAAATGCTAATTCTATTATTGAAGGTACTAATGTCTGCATAAAGCTTTGAAAAATCCATGTAGACAAGTTTATTAATTTAGTGATACTGATGCAGCCAATATAAACATACACAAAACTTTCTTATTGTTAAGGAACTTGTTTGTATATAGAATTCTGAGGCTTGTTATCTCTGAAGAAAGAGAGATTGTATAAGATATAAGGGTTAGAATACAGGAAATATACAGAAGTTACTGAACTTGTTGATCTAAGTGCAGTGAACAGTAGAGTCTTAATGAATCATACTTCATCATAGTTTTACCTTACTTTGGACTGTCCTGTGTTAACAAAATCATCTCCTGCAAGCCTCCATGTCACGCACAGACAGGGGGAAAAGTAGTACTAAAAAACCCTTCTGGGCTGAGAGAAGTAGTTCAATGAGATTAAATGCTATACAAGTGTCTTAGCAAAAGCAGAGGCAGCAGCAGAAGCCAGTGATAACATGGTTCCCCCCTATCCAAGCATGCAGCAGCCAGCTCAGCAGAAAAGACCAACATCCCAAAAACAGAAGCAGCAACCAGCAAGAGCAAACTTCTCATGTTGCAATCTGAACTTCAAGCACCATGATACTTCGCTCCAGCCAGCACTTTCATTCTGAAGTTGCCATAATATCAACATCATATTCCATACACATCAGTAGGTTCAACACAAGCCATGAAAAAATGACCTTATTTTTGTCCACACTATATTTTTTAGCATTACTGTTGGTAATATTTGTACAGCATTTGGTAATTTACCACTGAGGTTGCCTCTTGCCATTTCCAAAAACTCTGTCTACAGCAGTGACTTGCTGATTCTTCCCCTTTTCTTTGTTAAGGGGAAAGTGAACATGTAGTTAGAAATGGGAAAGATAGTACCTCTGGCAATGCTATCCTTTGAAATATATATTTTTCAGGGAAAAGTACCTTCTTCCTCAATCTTTTTATGGAGTCATTGTCAGTAAATGTGAAGCTGTTTGCCTAGTCAGAATGGAAAGAAACATATTGGCTCTCATTGCTCTTTATTGGTATCTAATCAGTTTCCTGTAAGGAATTTTTTTCCTCTTTATTTCGTAGCGCTGTTGCTGTTTTCTCTAGGCAGTTCTAGGCTCCGTATGGGAATCTAGTGTCAGGATTTTCATTTAGATCTTTGTGGCTATAGAATATTTTCAAAAAGAGTTGTAGCTAGCAAGGCATGTCTGTTATGTACTTTGTGATGCACACAACACTAAAGAACTTGAATATTTGCAGATAAACTTCACATTCTTTCTTTCTCCTCCCTAATAAAGAATTCTAGAAAGAGTTCTGCTTTCACTCACTCTGCTTCACACTGTAATATTATTGCCCTGATGGAAACATGGCGGAATGAATCCCATACTTGGAGTGTCATGTTGGATAACTACAGGGTCTTCAGAAGGTATAGGTCCAGAAGGAGAGACACAGGTGTGGCTCTGTATGTTAGGGAATATACCAAGAGTCTCGAGCTGTCCCAGAGGTTCTTTGAGTTTGTGGAAGACAACTTCCACACCTAATGAACAAGCCAAAGAGTGATAGTTCTCTACTAAAATTGCTGCTTGTAGACAGCTTGTAAAGAAGGACTAGTAGGAGACGTAAAGGTGGCATCCAACTTGGACAATGTGACTATGAGATGGTGGAGTTTTCACTTTTTAATGAAGTCAGGAAGGGAGTCAACAGAACTACACATTTGGGCTTCTGGATGGATGACTTTGACTTCCTTAAAACAGGTTTGATAGCATTGTCTCGGAAGTAGTCTTGAAGGATGAGGGAATCCAGGAAAGCTGGGCATTCCTCAAGAGGGAAATCTTCAAGGCACAGGAACAAACTACCCTGTTGTGCTGCTTTGAGCCTAATTGGAATATTTTAATGAGAGAAATTAAATCATTGGCTGTGAGAAGAAAATAAATGGTTCCTATATCACTCATTGTGCTGAAAGACATAAGAAGTCACAATATAGATAAGGCTGGTCCTTTGACCTTGTCTCTCTTAAAGGCAAAACCTGCTTGCAAAAATGTCAATTATTTTCTTACTTATCTTGAAGACCTCCTCAGTGGTTTGGCCCCACACAATGATGTCATTGATGAATTGTATGTGTTCTGGATCTTTACCTTCCTCCAGTGTATTGTGGATCACTGAGTTACAGACCATTGAACTGTGTTTCCACCTCTGAGTCAGACAGTTGAACTGGTGCTGGATTCCTTTCCAGATGAATGTAAACTGAAGCCTGCATTCCTTTTCTATAGGAATAGAGAAGAAAACATTAACAATGTCTATGGTAGCATACCATTTGGCCTCCTTCAATTCCAGCTCATACCAGAGTTCCAGCATGTCTGGTACAGCTGCGCTCATGGGTGAAGTCACCTCATTGAGGGTATGGAAGTCCACTGTGAGAGACTAGTCTCACGCATGGACCAAATCTGACTGTTGAAAGGTGAATGAGCTTTCTTGATGACAGCCTGACTTTCCAGTTATAAATCAGCTGATTAATGAGCAACAAAGGGTCAGAATTAGTTCTGTACTAAGGCACAGTTTGAGTAGCAATTGGCAGTTTCAGATCCTCTATACATGATGTCCCACAACTGCAGATTCATCTCAAAGTTCAGGTCTAATGGACAATTCAAATTTACTAACCTCGATTTCTACAGATGCTATCCGAAAAATCCATTAGGATCTTTGAAACAACCTTGTCTCAAAAAGTCAGTTCCCAGAATGCAAGGTGCATCAGGACCGGTTACTTTACCAGTTAAACTTATTTCAGCCTGCAACTTAGTTAACTCTTTAGATCCACCAGTGATTCCAGAAATAGTTACAGACTCTGTCCCTTTGCAATTTGACGGCAATAAACTACACTGAGCACTTGTGTCAACTAAAGCCCTGTATTTCTGGACTTTTGAACTGCCAGGCCACCTAATGAATACATTCCAATAGATTTGTTTTTCTGCACTATATCCCTTTCCTTCTCCCGGCTGGAGGAAGGGCACCTCTGATGCTGAACATGGCATGTGGGGTGTGCACAATGATTGGTGCTGGTGTGAGAGGAATTACAATTATTAGAACAATTACAGATACTTTGGGGAGCTGAAGAAGTTACAGCTACTTTTCTGGCATTGTTGCCTCTGTTTCTGCCACTCTGCATTTCCCTGACTCTCTTAAAGAAAAAAAATGAAGTAGGTTGACCACACCAGTTGTTCATGTTCTTACCAAATTAGTCACACAGGATTATCCAGAGTGACCCACATGATCGCTGATATCTAGGTGGAATTTGTCTCCTGGGCTGGAATTGCCTTGCAGAAGGTGAACATCTGTTCCTGATGGCAGAAACATGTACCCATTCAGAAGATGAAGGAATGGTGTCCTTTGCCAAATTGAATATGGAGGTTTTAAATTCCTCCTTCAGTTCTTTCATGCTGCCTTTTATCTCTATAGCCATAGCTTTTATTGCAGAGACTAGGGCAGAATGTGACAAGATGTCCTCTATCTGCCTCAGTTGGTCAGTGAATTTACCAACAATGAATGATTTTTTTTTCCCCCCTTATGTTCACGTGGAACCTCCTAAGCTTCATCTTTCACCTGTTGTCCCTTGTCCTATCATTGGACATCACTGAGAGGAGCTCATCTCCATCTTCCTGCCACTCTGCCTTCACATATTTATAAACATTAGTGAGGTCATCCCTCAGTCTCCTCTTCTTCAAGCTAAAGAGACCTAGCTTCCTCAGCCTTTCCTTGTAAGGGAGGTGTTCTACCCCATTAATTATCTTTGTAGCTCTTCTATAAAGTTGTAAAATTGAAGGGTTGTTTTTTGTTGCTTTGTTTCTTTTTGATGCCTAATCTACACGCCAAAGGCAAACCACCCAATATATTTAGACCAGGTGTACCAATATACTAGAATCCCTCTTTAGTTCAATGTATAAATGGGACCATCTGAAAATGCTTACAAGTGACCTAGCAATGCATTATATTGCTGTATATTTCACCCTAACTTTCACAGCTACTAGAGGATTTAAATCCATTGAATTTAAAATAGATAAAACCTCCTTGTAACAGTTGTGTACTTCAGGTATTTTTTATTTCAAGAGCATACCAAAATAATCTACTGACACACAGCTACAATAGTGTATTGTCAAGGTCTAGTTTAACTGAACAGCGCTTATGGGCGACTATATAATGTATATAACAGCACTTTCCTTAGAATAGTATGTTCTTGTTCCAGAAAGCTATTGAAGGACTTTGAACTGTATTTTGAACTTAACAAACTTTCAATACTGAAGTGAGAATGCAATTTGTGTTCATAATCAGTTGTTACTGAAATCTCATGAATTGTTCTTATTTCTGTAAAAGCTGATGGATTAGTGTTTCACATTTAATTTAGGACAATCCTCTGCCTCTGCAAATTTGCAGTAATGCAAAAAAAATATTCTAGATATTTGTATGCCGCCTTGATGGGATTTTTATTACGTCAGAATTACATAATTAATATACAAATACACCATTTATTTCCCCTCCTATGTCTTGAGCTTGAGTTTGTAATAAGCTTAAGTCAACCAGGGAAGGTTTTCTGATATTTCAGAAGTATTCTATACTACTATAATTTTAGAAATGTTAAGAAATTAATCTAGGCTTGCAGGTCATGCAATCACTCAAACCTTGTGATAAAATGGACATGAATTGTAAAATTATTTTCAGACTGAACGATTAGATTTTGTATACTTATAGTAAGTAAATTCATCTAGCACAGATTATTGCATCCTCAGCTATAAGTTAGTAACTTTTTAAAATTTTTCAGGGAGAAATTAATGGGAGATGTTTTCGATGGCAAAATTGTTTTTGCTGAGTTCTCCTTTGGAATAGGATTTCTATTAAGTATTTTTTGTCATCACGTATACTGATGGCATTTATTTATACTTATGCTCTCCTTCTTTAAGTTACGTAACTGATTCTAAGCCTCTAAAAAGAAGTCAATGTCATCTTTCATGGTGTGATTAAAACTGCTTTCAGTGTATTTGTAAAATGAGAAAGGTCAAAAAGATATGAAGCACATAGCAGAAAGGAAAACAGTTCATACCTTACTGAAGAGGTGTTATGAAACATCTTCCAAATAAAAGATCAAAACAAATGTGAGCCCAACTTAGAAGTACAAACACTGGAACTTTTTAGTGCTTATAGGTGTAAGTGCCACAATAGCAGGTTTTAGTCATTCTTTCTTTGAATGTGGTGCAGTATGAAGAAACTAAGAGTGAAGTTTTCTTAAAAATACATTTCTAGTAGAATCAAGCAAAATAAAACAGGCCCCTAGCTGTATCTCATGTTAGCAGGGTCTGAAAAGCTAGCTTGGAAAAGTGAGTTGTGAGGGGCAGGAGAACAAACAGCTATGAAATAATAAATTATGTCCATAAGTATATTTTTTTTCCCCTGTGTGTGCAGTTGTTCAGTTGTTTAGTTGTTGCTTCTTAAAAAATACAAAGTATTTGTATTTATGGTTAGACTATGTCGGGATTGCCAGTTACTAGAACAAAATCTGTGGAAAGCAGAAGGTGCTTGCTGGCACAAACCCCAAGACAGGACTGGTACCTAGGTACTTACATCAGGAAATACTCAATTTGTGAGTGTAGTACTTAAATAACAGGAAGGAGAGATAAGACTTGTTGAGAGCAAAAAGATGAGTGTACAGACTGAAATTTCTAGAAACACTCTCCATGTCTGAACTTCTTTTCACTTGGAGTTAATTTGCTTTACATACTTTTAAAACCATGATCCCTGAAATATCTAGCAAACATCTTTTGAGTAGAAGTGTACAAAAAGTATTTTGTCTCTCAATATGAGAAACCTTTTGGAATTACGAAGCAAAACATAGTTACTACAAACAAGTGGTATTTAACCTATTGAACTGAAGGACTTGAACTGCAATGTTTCAGAATCATGTCTTTTCCTCAGTTACTGTGTCATAGAGCAGGTTGGGGTATGTGCTGGCTTGAATTAAATGGAGGATTTGAATGAGAAATTAGACTATAGGTTGAGAAATGAAAATATTCCAGTGTCTCCTTCACTCATGTGTTTACTGAAATGGTATAAAGTTAGAATCAAAACAAAGATAAGACAGATCACTTTGCACCGTGGCTGCTGCTGCATCTTTCTCCCTGCCTTCTTAGCTGGATCTGAATAACTTCACTAATTACTTTCCTGCTGTTAATCCCCCTGGCCTGTCTACCTTCATTTATCTGACACATAAGACAGACAGTGGAATAAGATTGGGAAGTGAGAGAAGGTGGTAGGGTGGTTGAAAACCCCTCTTAGGGATTCTGATGTCTGGGAGGGGTGTGGTGTTTCTGTAGTACCTTTTCACTGTATATATCGGTAAATATCTGTAATATATTGTAAATATCTGCTTGTATGTTGTGCAAAGGTGTAAATACAAAGCTTGTTTTCCTTAACTTCCAGCTGACTGAGTTCTAGCCTGGATTATTTCAAAGTGTGGCAGGGGCAGGGAACACCCAAACCACCACAGGTTGGATCACCTAGTTCCAAATCCCCTGCCATGGGCAAGGACACCTTCCACTAGACAAGGTTGCTCATGGCCTTTTCCAGCCTGGCCTTGAACATCTCAAGGGAGTGGCCATCCACAACCTCCCTGAGCAACCTGTTCCAGTGTACCATCACCATTACTCTAAAGAATTTTTCTAGTATCCAGTCTAAACACACCTTCCTCAAGCTTAAATCCATTCCCTGTAATCCTATCACAACAAACCCTTGTAAGAAGTCCCTCGCCAGTTTTTTTTTTTTTTTAATATAAGGCCTCCCTGGATCCTCCTCTTTCACCCAGCTTTAGAACAGTTTCACATCTGGAGTCTCCTGTTATGTGTTCTGTCCTGTGCTACATGGTTCCATATAAAACTGTTGTCTTATGCATCCACGGGATGACTGATGTCTATCAGGCCTTCATTGTAATCTGTACCCTAGAGAGTAATTATTTCTGAAAACTAAGTATGGAGAACAGAGTACATTCCAAATTGGAACACTTCTTTCTTAAAAAGCTTTATAATATTAGCAAAAGAAGTTTTCTGAAACTAATAGCCTGTCGCTTCTCAACTGTAACCATAATTTATTTGTTTTATGTGAGGTCTTAATCCATTTACATACCTTGCATTCTGTTAAGTATCCCACAGTTGTGGGACTTGGGCTTGTGTCATGGTCCAAACAGTGGACTCATGATGGTTTGTTAACGTGATCTCAAAGTGCAAAAACTCAGGTGACTACACCTAGGAGGCTTACTTCAATCATCAGTAAAATTTATTGTTTGCTTATAAGAGTCAGAGAAAAATGAGATGAGAAAAAGAGGAAAGGTGAAGTGAAGAGAGAAAAGACAAAGGATTCCATAGTACCACCAATGCAAAGGTCTCAAAGACAACTCTCCATCTGGGTCCAGTCCTGCTGGTCCTTTTGATCTTTTCTTGATCTTGGTGGGGAAAGCTTTCCTTCCAGAAGGCTTCTTCAGCTACAATCAGAACTAACTTATTCTGTTTCTAGAGAGACATCTTTTGTAGTTGGTTCCACACTTGCCTATGTCCAAATTCCACCTCTTTCCATGCATGCCCAAGGAGTGACTAACATGTCAGGACAGCTGCTCACTTCCTCTGTGACCAGGACCAATGCATACCAACAAAGAGGAAAGCAGGGAAGAATGCTAGAAGACCTGCCTGGCTGAGCAAGGAGCTCCTGGACACACTCTCACACAAAAGGAAATTCCACAATGAATGGAAGAAAGAACAGCTAGAATGGGGGGTATATAAGGAAGCTGCCCAACAGCTAAAGATCTGGTTAGAAAAGCCAAAGGACAGTCTGAATTGAATCTAGCCAGGAAGGTCAAAGGGAACACCAAGAATTTCTACAGGTATATTAATGGTAAAAAGAAGACTTGGGAAGGTGTGGGCCCCCTCAGAAAGGAATCAGGTGAAATGGTCACTAGTGGCATAGAAAAGGCTGAGGTTCTCAATGACTTCTTTACCTTGGTCTTCACTGCAAAGGCCTCCAGCCACATTCCTGAAGTCTTGGAAGATAATGGCAGGGACTGGAAGGAAGAGCTGCCCATCATAAGTGAAGATCAGGTTCGTGATCACCTGAAGAACCTGAAAGTGTTCTAGTTCATGGGACTCAACGGGATACGCCCACGGGTACTGAGAGAACTGGCAGATGAGGTTGATAAACCCCTCTCGATTATATTCCAAAAGTCATGGCAGTCTGGTGAAGTTCCCACTGAATGGAAAAGGAGAAACACAAGTCCCATTTTCAAAAAATGTAGGATTGAAGAGCCAGGGAACTACAGGCCAGTCAATCTCACCTCTGTGACCAGTATGATCATGGAGCAGATACTCCTGGAGACATTACTGAGACAGGAGAATAGTGAATAGGTGATTGGGTCCAATCAGCATGGCTTCAACAAGGGCAAATCCTGCCTGACAAACCTGGTGGCCTTCAATGAACAGGTCACAACATGAATAGATGAGGGGTGAGCATCTGATGTAATTTCTCTGGACCTGAGCAAAGCCTTTGACACTGTCCCACACCACATTGTGGTCTCCAAGATGGTAAAACATGAGTTTGATGGGTGGACCGCCAGATGGATAAAGGACTGCCTTGATGGCTGCACCCAAAGAGTGGTTGTCAATGGGTCCATGTCCAAGTGGAGACCAGTGACAAGTGGAGTCCCTTAGGGATCAGTCCTGGGACTGGTCTTGTTCAACGTCTTTGGGGGCAACATGGACAGAGGCACCCTCAGCAAGTTTGCTGATGACACCAAGCTGTGTGGTGCAGCAGACATGCTGGAGGGCAGGGATGCCATCCAGAGGGACCTGGACAGGCTGAAGAGGTGGGCACAAGCCAACCTTATGAGAGTCAACAAGGCCAAGTGCAAGGTCCTGCATCTGGGGCGAGGCAATCTCAAGCACAAATACAGGCTGGGCAGTGACTGGCTGGAGAGCAGCCCTGTGGTGAGGGACTTGGGGGTGCTGGTGGATGAGAAGCTCAACATGAGCCAGCAGTGTGCACGTGCAGCCCAGAGAGCCAACCTGGTCCTGGGCTGCCTTGGGAGAAGTGTGGTCAGCAGGCCAAGGGAGGTGATTCTCTCCCTCTACTCCACCCTGGTGAGACACCACCTGGAGTACAGCATCCAATTTTGGAGCCCTTATTGTAAGAGAGATGTGGACATGCTGGAGCATGTCCAGAGAAGGACCACAAGTATGATCAGAGGGCTGGAGCATCTCTCCTATGAGGACAGACTGAAAAAGTTGGGTTTGTTCAGTCTGGAGATGAGGAAACTCCAAGGTGACATTATTGTGGCCTTCCAGTGTCTGAAGAGGGCCTACAAGATATCTGGAGAGGGACATTTTAGGCTATCAGGTAGTGACAGGGCTAGGGGGAATGGAGCAAAGCTGGAGGTGGGGAGATTGAGATTGGACGTGAGGAGGAAGTTCTTCAACATGAGAGTGGTGAGACTCTGGGATGGGTTGCCCAGGGAGGTGGGTGGGGCCGCTTCCCTGGAGGTGTTTAAGACCAGGCTGGATGAGGCAGCCTGATCTAGGGTAAGGTGTCCCTGCCCATGGCAGTGGGGGTTGGAACTAGATGATCCTTGTGGTCCCTTCCAACCCTGACTGATTCTATGATTCTTTAGGGTAGTTTTCAGTAAACCACTGTAGCATTCAATGTTTCCTGAAGCTAGTGCATAGTAGGGTATGTGGTAGATCCTCTCAATACCGCACTCTTTGGCCCAGATTTTACAGGACTATTCTTGAAATGAATGCCATTGTATGATTTGATTCTCCTTTCTCCTAGGTTGGGAACCATAGGGTTAAAAATCCTCTAGGGACTAGGAAATTGTTATTCAATCCCATAATTCTGCTATCTCTTTTCTAAACAAGCAACAAGGTCAGCTCACCCTCCTTTCCTCTCCTCCAGCCTGCTGTGTCTGGTGGGATCTACTTATTAGGACAAACACATAATGAGTTCGAGGCCTCCAGAGGCTTTTGTTTGGGACTATGGATGGCAGAGGCATTGGGGAGGTGGGGTAGGATTGGAGCACTGGGGATTATAGATTTAGTTTTTGGATATGGGGAAGATTTAAGGCGGTCACTCTGATGTGCTGTGTATTTTCTCTGTAATTCTTCTATAGCTCTCTTTTCATGTGTATATATATATATATATATTTTACAATTCATCTGAGATTCTTGTTGTATTGGCTCTTTAAAAACCACATCATCTCTGGAGTCCCATGTCCCCATGTAATTTGTCTCTCCAAATCTCTCCACATGCAGTAGCATGTGGAAGTGGATAAGTTTCCATCTATCCTGTGCTTGCCTCTACCATTGTTAGCACATACTGCTTGCCAGAATGAAAAGACTAAGACTCTGTAAGCATAGTTAGAATTTTTCCTGTTTTCATATTCCTATTTTCCGAGTTCTGATTGTTTAAACTGTTCAATTCCATGTTTATAAATACTCTTTGTGCAACTACTTCCTGTTGACTAAAAATCCAGAGCCTCAGGGAATTTTACCAATTTTAAAAAAATATTATTACCAAAATTAATATTCATAATTCACAGCCAAGTATTAGTTTCTACAACAGTGTCTCATTTGGACCTCTCTTCCAAAGACTCCAAGTTGGACCATTGTCACTTGCAGCCATATATATAGTTTTTTTAGTGTCTGGACCAGTTTGAACAGATCCCAAGCCTTTTGTTTACAGCCTTGCACCTGGTTATCCTGAAGCTTATCTTCCATCTGATGTTCACACACTGAGCTAGTGAGGTATTCACTATTGTTATGGCATTAGCCTACCTCAAAAAGCATAATATTGTCAGTAGTCTTGGAGATCTGACAATGCACTTCCATTTCTGTCATGAAAATGAATTAACCACAGCACTGATATGTGGAAGGCTCCAGGACTGATTCTTCTCTTTTGTGTAACATGAATATTAAACCCTTCCTTTGCTTCCACTTTCTTAATCATATTTTTAATTTATGGATTGCTCCCCAGTCACGTGACAGCTCAATTTCTGTATCAGTTTGTGTCTGAAACACTGCTAAAGGCTTCTGAAAAATTCAGATACATTATTATTCTTTATGTGCTTATTGACCTCCTTCAAGAGCTCTGGAAGGCTCCTGAGCCAAGATATCTCTTCAGAGAAAGTCACTCCATTCCTTTGGAAACAGGCTTCTTATGTGCAGGTTCAGTGGCTATGTGTTTTACTATAGACTCTCCCTCATGCCTTAGCTGAAAATACCTCTTGGTAGTCAAGAGCCTAGTAGACCACTGGCATGGCAATAGCTTATAAACTTTTGTCTATGCTCTTGCAACTGCTGTGTGAGTTTCCTCAAAGCTCTTGTGTGAATTCAGTTATTACACATATAATTTATTTAATAATTTATATTCCAATAGAATAGAAGGGCTATGAACAGATCTAGTTACTCTGCTCTGTCTTCCCCAGTTTATGTATGGGCAATCTCCCCATCATCCTGAGCTGTTAGGAGCAATGCAAGATTCTCTGCTTATGTGTTTCATGTTTGTGAGTGCACCTTCTATACATTAGTCATACATAGTCCACTCAGATTCTGTTTCCTTTTGAGGCACTTAAAACATATTAGAGTCACTTTTCAACTTTCCTGTTGCTCTTACAAACCGATCTATTCATGGGTTAAGTTGATACTATATCATGCCCAAATCTTTGACAGAAACGTTCAACTCAGTACAACTGAATGGAGTGAGGCTGTTAGACAGATGTGAGACTCCGAGTATTGAAACACCTGGAAACTGCTAGAGCATATCATGCTTTTGATCACTGCTGTTTTCCATTAGCAGTTTAAACATTACAGGTGGCTCTGAAGTACTGCAGATGTACTGCAGATGATGGCCTAGAAAAAAAACACTAGTAAACTTCTAGCATTTGTCCTTTTCTTCTTCAAGACAGAAGACTTGGAAGAACTAAATAAGTACTATGAGGACCATTAGATACAGAAAATGTCCAAGACAGCTAGAAGAACCAGAAAAAACATATTACTCATGCTATTCAACCCTAAAGGGTGTAAAGAATGAAAGTCACTAAAACCATCTGATGGCATAAAATCATTGTCATATTTTTATGGATTTTCATGGACATCTTTTACCATACGTTACTTTGGGAAGAACTTCTGGGTTTGTATTAACGTAACTTGAAATGCACTTTTGCAGTTAAAATCTCTAGTATTTTTTTCCAATTTACTTTTTCCTTTACGTAAAATTTTGATTAACACCCATTTACGGATGAATATAGGAATTTCAAATCAGTAATTCTATGAACAAACATTTGTCTTGAACATTATTTAGGATGTTTTATCGTCAATGTTTTTCATGCAGCTTTGTGGGACAGATGGTGATTTTTAAGTCTTCCAACAAGTTGCTTCTCTGCCTGAAGGAATTCAGACAGATGATAGGAAATTGGTGTTTCTGATTCACTACTCTACTCCTAAATGCCATAAATGTATATTATACATAGAAATTGTGTAGAATCACAATATGAGCTATCAGCTCATGTGAAACTTTCCAGTAATATAAATCTTATGGATCAATATAAGTTTAATCTTATAGGATTTATTTCCTCAGTTCCTCATCTCATCAGCAAGAGGAAAATCCAGAGTAATTTTTTTTAAAGAGCAACTGTTTAATGACAGTAAGACTTAACATGCTGGAGTTCAAAAAGCCTATATATATGGAGTGGTAATACAGTGCATTACTGCAGCTGTATGTGGAACACTTGTGGAGAAATGTTTATCTGCTTTGTTTTGGTGTACTCACAACTTTTAACTTATACTAGTTGATCTATGATAGTTTTCTCCTGATATTCATAATACAGCTAGATAGCTACCTATTTGGATCTTGCCTTGTTTTAAACTTCATGGAAGTACTGTCTTGAAGCAATTAAAACAGAGTTAGTTGAACTTTAAAAATATTTATTTTAATTAACCATCCTTACATTGTTATCTTTCCCTTTTTTTTTTTTTTTTTTTCAAAGTTAACAATCCAGAAGGGGAAGCTTTTTTTTTTCTCCCTTCAAAAATTCTGTTTATCTAGGGAAAATCCAGTACACTAAATCTGACTTGTGGGTCTCCTGTGGCAGTTGCACATTCAAGCTGGAGTTACATAAAAATGAACAGAAGAAGAAAATAAAATTTGCCAACATGAATTCTGATTTCTAGGAATAACTTCTGCTGAACTTTCACCTGTCACAGACAAACATTTCTTGGTTAATATAACTAACCAAACCAGGATCAAAGGGTTTTAATTAATTTAGTGATTAATTAATGATGCATAATTAGCCGGCAATCAGTGAGATACACATTTGGGATCGATATGACTAGCGTAAGAGATGGAACTGAATACTAAAGACTTCTAAATCATTAATAAAATGTACACATTCAAAACACCCTTTTGCAACCAATCCTTGCAGTTAAAGGCACTCTTGCTCCCTAAGTGGTATGGATTGCAAGCTGACATGTCCTTTCCGGGGCTGCAGTTGCACACAGCCAGAGGAGATGTGGGTGCTCCAGCCTTCTGTGTAATAATACTCTCCTTATATATCTATGGATTGAAGGAACACCATATTATTCCCAGTTCGGCTTTATGGAGGTCACACAGTATTGTCTAGAATAATAAAAACACAAAGGTGAGCTAAACCCTGTATCTTAAATAAATTATAAGAGAAAATGTTAGCTGTGGTGGTGAGACTTTTGTTCTTAAGCCATTCATTTCATTAATTTGTTTAATTGCAAAATATGGGTTAGCCTCTTCCTTTTTTGGCTGTGATGCCATTCAGGCAGAACTGGTCAGGCTGAAGAGCAGTGGGAGATAAACCTCATGAAGTTCTATAAGGACAACTGTAGAGTCCTCCACTGTTTTTCATTCCTTGTGGCAGAACAACTGCCACAACAACACAACTGGTGGGGAATAATGTCATGTACCAGTACAGATGAGGGCAGATGGAAAGTGGCTCAATGGAGAAAAAGGTCCTGGTGGAAAATAAGTTGTCTGTGGGACAGCAATGTGCCCTTGTGGCCAAGAAGGTCAATGGTTTCCTGGGGTGCATCAAGGAAAGTGTGTCCATCAGGTCTAGGGAGGTTCTTCTCCCGCTCTACTCTGCCCTGGTTAGACCACAACTGGAGTATCATGTCCAGTTCTGAGCTCCCCATTTCCATTAAAAATTGTTCAATGAAGGGACTGGAACATCTGATGAAGAAAGGCTGATAAAACTAGAGATGTTTAGCCTGAAGAAGAGGGTCTGATCAATGTTTACAAATTCAGAAGGGTGTGTGTCAAGAAGAAGCAGTCAATCTCTTTTTGGTCATGCCCTGTGAAAGGAAGAGGGGCAATGAATATGAACAGGAACTTTCACCTGAACAGTAGGAATAATTTTTTTCCTGTGAGGATTCAGAGTCCCAGAGCAGACTGCCCAGAGATGATGTGGAATCTCATTCACTGGAGACTTTCAAGACCTATCTGGATGCATTCATGGGTGGCCTGCCCTGGGTGGCCCTGCTTTAGCAGGGGAGTCTGACTTGATGATCTCTGGAGGTCCCTTCCAACCTCTTCCTGTAGTGGTTTAGAGCTAGCATTTTAGCTAAATCCTAAATTATAAACAAGAAATAGGAAATTTCTGGACATCTTTGAATAGAAAGTAAATAGAATAGAGGATTGATTATAAAAGACAAATAATAGATAAATTTACATAATTTCACTTGTTTGCTGGACTAGTATATAATTTGTTAGCTGCTTTGCATTTTGTCCAGGGAGGGGATCTTTGTGTTATTTCTAAATTGTAAATAATCATAAATATATGCAAATATATATTTTACATATGTATTGTATTACATGCTTTTAGATTCTAGTTTGCTATAAACATATAGCTTTATCTTGTTTCCGAAACTTCTGAGCTAATCTGGTGATTTTATTTTTGGGTGTAATTGTATCCCCACAACATTAGGATTCTGTGATTTCTTTCCCACCATCTAGATGGCTATTTTGTGAACTGTGAGGAACAAAGAACTGTGAGGAACCAAGAACATCTGAAAGTAGTAGTAGCTGAACTATAGACAAGTAATTAATTTTTATAGGTCATCAGAATTTTGTTTTTCATCTAATATAGGCTACTAATTAATCATTGTAAGATAACTGTCTATAGACATTGTAAGTTGGGTAAATTTGCCACAGTTGTTATATTACCTACAGTCTCAAGAGTCCTGTAATTACATTGCTTTAGTGTACTCTACTTGATTTTAACTAATAGAGATATTTTAAATTTATTTTTCCCTTTCATCTGTTGTCTTACACAGATATTTTTCATTATGACAGCATATTGACACATATTTTCTTGCAATTAATATATTTAATTTTAAATATTCTTTCTGATTTTTTCTGCTTTTAGTAAAAAAAAACTTCACTTCATCCATTTGATTTGCTGACATGGAGCACGCAAAATATATTGAATTTTCTTATCTGAACTTTTAAATTTATTTACATATCAAAGAAAACACCTTAAAAATGTGTCTAGAATAACTCTGTTTGCTGAAGTGGGCAACAAAAGTGTGAAGATATTTCATGAAAAGAGAAAAGCTGCATATCAAATGTCTAATTTAAATATTTCTAATGTTGGTACTTCTGATATCCCACTGCTTAAGTTATTAAATCTGCTATCCTTCATGGCCAAGATAACAGGAGACAAAATATGAAGAAAAGTGGAGGTTTAAATACATGATAGCATAGTTCTGATTGCATTTTAAGAACAAGAACTGCAAAATTTCTTTGAGAACCTCAAGGAAAAATTAAATAAACCCATAGATAACAGTTTAATGAGTTTAGGTGGGAGGAGAAAACTGGAAAATCAAGTCAGATGGTATAGAAACTCACACATGGATTCAGCTACTGACTCTAAAGTTCAATAATGACAGTGATGATGGTGAATTGCTGCTAGAGATACACATTTTGGTGGCATCAAGGACTTCACAGAATCACAGAAATCTTCAGGTTGGAAAAGACCCTTGGGGTCACCATGTCCAACCTATAACCCCACCCTTCAAGGTTCACCCTTGAACCATATCCCCAAGCAACACATCCCAACAACCTTTAAACATATCCAGGGGTTGGGAGAAGAGACCAGCATGAACCTCTCCGCAAATTCTTTCCGGTAGTTGTAGACAGCAATGAAGTCTCCTCTCAGTCTCCTCTTTTTCAAACTAAATAGCCCCAGTTCCCTCAGTCTCTCCTCATAAGATTTATTCCTTCACCAGCTTCATTGCCCTCCTCTGCACTCGCTCCAGTACCTCAACAAGTCTCATATTGAGGTGCCCAGAACTGAACACAATAGTCAATATCGTCCCTGCCAGAGCAGAGTACAAGGGCAAAATCACCTCCCTGCTTCTGCTGGATGCAGCATTTCTAATCCAAGCCAGGATGCCATTGGCTTTCTTGGCCACATGGGCACACTGCTTGCTTGTATTAGCTGCTGGTGGCTTAGAACCCCCATGTCCCGTTCTGCTAGACAGCTTTCCAGACACACTTCCTCAAATTTGTAGAGCTGCCTTGGGTTGTGGCCCAAGTATGGAACCTGGCTTTTGGCCTTGTTGAAGCTCATCCCGTTAATGTTGGCGCATCAATCCAATTATCCAAGTCCCTCTGTAGAGCCTCCCTACCCTCACAATGATCAACACTACCACCTAATTTGATATCATCTCTTACTGATGACAGTCTCTATGTCTTCATCAAGGTCATCAATAAAGATGCTAAAGAGAAGTGGTTTCCAATGCTGAGTCCTGGGCGACACCCCTTCTCACCAGCTGACAGCTGGATTTAACTCCATTGAGTACCACTCTTTGGGCTTTTTCATCCAGACAGTGATTTATCCAGCAGAGCTGTGCTCATCCAAGCCAGGAGCAATTTGTCCATGAGAATTCTGTGGGAAACAGTTTCAAAGGCTGTTTGGAAGTCTAGGTAGACAGTATCCACAGTATTATTGAATAGTTGAGTCATCTCATAGGAGATAAGATTCGTCAGGCAAGACTGTCCAGGCCACAGGCTGCCAGCTTTGCCAGGAGTTTGCTATGGAAGATGGTGTCAAAGACCTTACTGAAGTCCAGGTAGACTACATCCACAGCCTTCCCCACATCCAGTCACCAGAGAAGAGCAGATCTCACCAGAGAGCGGCAGAAGGGCATAATCACTTTCCTTGACCTGCTGATTATGTTCCTGTTGTAGTCAGGGTCTGGCGTTCTGAAGAATCTCGCCTTGTACGGAAAGATAGACCTCCTCCCTATAGCAAATAGCCTTGAGTTAGGATGTAGGCATATGGAAGTGACGTTTTGTAGACTATAAAAAGCATTGCCACGTTGCAATAAACACCATTCGTTATCCATCACATTGATGTCTGTAACTTATGGTCTGAACAGCCTGGGTCTGGCTGTCGTGTCATCCTTGAACCAGGTCGTCACGCCTTCCGAGTAAGGCAACATGAACCCCAGCATAAGTTTGGTTTTCTAGGCTCAGACTGCACATTGCCAGCTCATGTGCAGATACGATTAAACAGACACTTCAACAAATAGCCCTATCATGAGTTTATCTTTCTGAATTCCTAAAATATTCTGCATGATAAAAAGTGAGAGTAATAACTTCTTAAAAAGTTAAATGTGATTGCTGATGTTGTAACTTGGGGATAGAGATACAGGTTTTAAAAGTAATAGACCCTGTCTGCCATTGAAATAAAAAAGAATTAGAGCCGAGACCTAACCATCCTACACTTTTTACTGACCTATGCCCAGATATAGGAAAGAAAATGATGCATTTGTGGTCACTTTCAGTACAACCATCTGACTATAAATTCCTGGGAAAAATCTTGTTTAGCTTTCTCATTCTTCATACACCACTCTCTTTTTCGTTATATTCATTTCCATGGTGGACATACTCAGAAGCACCAGCGATTGGGTAAAATATGTGCTTGACTTGAAGTGTGGATAACCAGGATTTCTGCACCCAAGTCTCCCAAGAAATGTGTTCTGACAGCTGTGTGGCTAGACTAAATCTAAAACAAGGACTAATTTTGATTTACATCTGTTTTTTATAACTGGATGGGTTTGGGGTTTTCTTTTGTGGGTGGGGTTTTTTTTGTTTTGTTTTGTTTTTTCAAATCCTTCTAATATTTGTGAAACAACTCTTATCTGTCATGTGTACTGCTGTAGGGTGTTTCCCTGATTGGTTTCTGGACAGAAAGAATGAAGTATCTTTCAAAACACCTGGGCTTCTGTGGATTTTCTAGTGAAGTTCATTCCTAGCTCAGCCCTGGGTCTCCTGCTTGCCTGCTGTCTTGCCTCCTTGCCTTGCAGCATAGTCAATTCACAGCAATGATGGTAGCCATTTTGAAATGAGCAAGATTTTGTGCAGTATAAAGCCACTAAGAAAAATAACAAAGTGTGGGAAAAAAAAATATTAAATATATTTTTTGAATAGATGTGTGATTTGGGCCAGCTGTTTCAAGGACCCTATTCAAATAAAGAAACAAACAAAAAAAAGCCCATCGAAACCAACCAACCAGACCAAACAACGACAATGAACCCCTCCCTCACTACACAAATAAAAAAAATGCAAATAAACAGATAAACATAAAACCTCACCAAAACAAACAAACAAAACAGTAATCTCAGTATACTTTTTGTAATGGTAAGATCCATGTAGTATTGCAGCTACATGAGGAAGACAGAACATTGATAAATCTGCTACTGCTTTTGCTTAAGAATTACCTGAAGATATTTTTCCCTCAAGTTAGCTAACTCTCTTTGACTCATGGGAATGTACCAGAATCAATTTCCTTTTAATGGTTGTTTCATAAGGTAAGCTAAACCAACTTGTTAAATGTAAGAGTGTGTACAATGTGATTACACTAACTCTCATTAAGTAGTTCAGTTGTAAAGGTCTTTAAATCCAGAGAGTCCAAGTGAAAACTGACTGCATGGCATAGAGTCTGAAGATGAGACTTATTTGGAGGTTGTAAATGATGTTTGAACAAATTCCTTTAGTTACAAATAATTATTTTAAAAGGTAAAGAAATGAAATAATCTGTGTCTTTATTAGCAAAGAAAAAAAAAAACCAAAACCAAAAAAAATACCATGGGGGTCTGGGTGGATGAGAAGCTCTATATGAGCCAACAGTGTGCATATGAGGATCAGACAGCCAACCATGTCCTGGGCTGCATTAAGAGAAGAATTACCAGCAGGGCAAGGGAGGTGATTCTCCCCCTTTACTCTGCTCTCGTCAGACCCCACCTGGACTACTGTGTGCAGTTCTGGAGCCCCCAGCACAGGAAGGACATGGAACTGCTGGAGAGAGTCCAGAGGAGTGCCACAAAGATGATCAGAGGGCTGGAGCACCTCAGCTATGAGAACAGGCTACAAGAGTTGAGGCTTTTCAGCCTGGAGAAGAGAAG